>JAJJWX010002805.1:600000-1121630 GCA_023529315.1 Papaver bracteatum
CTAAATGTTAAGCTCAATCCTATTGAAGGAAAAGCTTTGTCTGATCCAACTTTATATAGGAAACTAGTGGGTAATCTAAATTATTTGACTATAATAAGATCGAATATTAGCTACGCAGTTCACGTAGTAAGTGAATTCATGTCAGCTCCCCATACCACACACTTTGCTGCAATTCTCGGAATTCTCATATACATCAAAGGTACTCTATATTAAGGATTACAATTCTCTTCTAAATCAGAATTTCATCTTCATGCTCATACAGAGTTAAATTGAGCAGGCGATGTAACAGACAGAAGATCCACTTCTTGTTATTGTTTGTTCCTAGGCAACTCTTTAATCTCTTGGAGAAGTAAGAAACAGTCAGTTGTCTCTCGTTCCAGTACTGAGGCAGAATATAGAGCTATGGAATACACTACTTATGAAATAATTTGGCTACGGTGGTTACTTAGTGATATGGGCACTCATCTGACAGATTCTACCCCTTTATATTGTGACAACAAAGTTGTTATTCATATCGCTCATAACGATGTTTTTCATGAACGTACAAAACATATTGAAATTGATTGTCACCTTGTACATCATCATTTCAAGAAGAAAACTATTACACTTCCGTATGTGAAGTCAGAATTTCAGCTTGCAGATCTTTTCACCAAGTCTTTGCCATCTCCTAGACTCAAGATGTGTTCTATACCATCTTGAGGTTGAGGGGGGTGTTAAAAGATATGGTATTTACTCTCATATATTTTCTATATCTTGTTTCTCTTTGTACAATATTTTGTATTCATTAGACTATATTGTGTAGTTATCTTATTTCCTTTTGTAGAGTCTCGAGTCTGTATAAATCCTTATTGCAACCTTTGTGAAAGATATTCAATAAAAGAAGAAAACCTTTTCCATAACACTGTTGTCATGACAAATTTTGTGAATATGAATTATTCCAACCTATAGAAGATGGTTCAAAATTTGGGTAAAATATTGAACATAAGAACAATAAAATTAAATACTAAATTTATCGATGTAAAATATAAACCAAAACTCTAATTTAGCAAGTGAGGACAACTGTCCTAAGTTTTTGGCCAATGAATAGATTTTTATTGCTAAAATAAAATCAATTGGTGAATATGAAATGTTCCATAATGTCACCAAGGTTGGGTAAGGTAAGAAGTGAGAACAATGTTAGATACTTCAATGATGCCACTATTTGTCTTAAACCACAGTGAGTGCCAAAATTCCACATGCTAATCATGTCAAAAAGGCAAAAACCAAACCACACACTTTGCCATCACACCACCAACGAATGTAAATTAGTTATTGATGTGTACACGTTAGGTCCACAACTACTACTTTGTCTCCCAAAATGTCACTTCCAAGTTCAAATATGCATTTCATAATCTATCAATCCCTATTGTGCTTAAGGGAATCCAAAGTAATCAATTTACTATTCAAGATTTGTTCTCTAAAAAGTTTTCTTAGTGCAACAAACATGAGTGTTTCTACTAACTTTACCAAAATCTAACTAAACACTATAAAAGAGCATATTTATGGATACAAAACTGCTAATTGTACTTGTATGGAAACATGACCTATCAAAGCATAAACATATATTCCTTTGAAGCCAAGCTTTTTAAGTTGTACTTGTACTTGCCTACTTGCAATGCTAATATAGTCTACCTTTAAGGCACATGTTCTTTTTTGGTGGATGAAGCTTCAAATTTCTCAAAATGTGATAAAATCTTGTAAAGTCTCTCTTGTTTGTGGATACATTAATTGATCAAAATGACAAAAAGGAAAAAAAAGAAAAAGAAAAAGAAAAAGGGTTTTCAATTGTATATGCCATTTTGGGATTTTTAAGAGACAAGAGGTGAGGTCGTTAGACATAGAAGACCCACTAGAAATGAATGGGAGAACAAGATCCATGCACAGAATGAGACCCTACAATAAATAATACCCACTAGCCACTAGTGATAAATTAGTTTATCACCTTCACATAAAGAGCTAAAATTTGATCTTCATGAGAATTATGATCTAATTGCAAAGACACTTGGGGTCACTGCTAATATGAAAATATTTATTTGGAATTTGGTTTGGATCGGCCACCGAAGAGATCAAGTTCAACATTGAAGCTCTTCATGGATGTAAGAAATCTAAGCTCTATTTATGGGTTTGATTAAGCCCAAACCTAAGCCCATTTGATTGTGTTTGCTTTTGTCGTTCAAGAATTGATGTGGAGTGCTGCATCTCAAGCAACAACAGTATTTCACTCAAAGAATTAATGTGGAATGGGGTTGAAAATTTTCCGCTGGCTATATCAGTAATATACTTGCCTGAGTTGTCGACATTATATGCAGTAGTCATTAGAGAGGATTTGATTGCAGCCGGGGACCGGTTAGGATAAGCACTTCGAAGAAGCGCGCCCATTCCGCTCATGTGATGACATGCCATGGAGGTACCGGACTTTACTTCAAACTCATGTTTTCTTTCTGCACCAAATCCAGTCTTAGCATGTAGGATCGAGCAAGAGAAAGGAGAGCACAAACGCGGAAGCATAAAAAGACTACATTGATAATCAATTCAGTGTACAATTCTCATGGCTCAACAACCTACTTATAGTTTCAAAAACTTGATGATCACTCAACGTAAATTTTCCTAACAAAGACCAAACTCTAAATAAAGGCTCTTCTAGAATATTCTTAAGTAAACAAACTCTAAAACCAGAATTACTTGCTTCGCAAGTTTACCTCACATCCAAGCTAAACACGCCGTGTCAACTTCAACTAGTTGCTTCCAAAATACGGCGTCAACTTCACCTACTTGCTTCCGCAGAAGCAGCATCAATTTCTACTAGTTGTTTCACTCAGTCAGCCGGCCGCAACTTCGACTAGTTGCTTCCATGAATAACTTCACCTATATCTTGTTTTAACTTCCAACATCCTCCCTTAAACAAAGATATTCATTCATAACAAATCCTTAACAAGCTAGAAACACTATCATTGTGCTCTATTCAACTTGATAACCAATCACGAAACCAAATCCTTTCGTACAAACTTACTTCACTCGTAATTTGTAGCCTACTTTACAGGCAAGATTTCACACAGAGCATTATAGCTCTACCTCACTCTTCAAATTCCACACTGGAATTGCTTCACTTCTCTTTTTAAATCCCACACTTGGATTACTTCACTTACTTCACACAACTCATAGACTTCACTCGCCTACTTCCTGGTACAATTTAAACTGTAAATTGGATGGTCAACATGGTCAAACAAAGTCAATCGATTGACTGGGCAAAAAACTCAAAAGTTGGATATAGTTAGTCACCAAACGCAAAGGTATATCATTTTATGGGCACCAAAATCAAAATATAGCCCTAATAAAATACTCCATATATTCCAAATGAAAGTAGCATTCCAGTCCATATATGATATGATGAGATGAGACAGTACTGAATGCATGCATCTTTCAAAAGTGCGTTTTATTTAATTAACCCATATTCGTATTTAGGATTAGAGTACATAGAATAAAACTAAACAGGTGGAAGATGTTCCAGCTCCGTCCTACATTTCGGTGCCTGATTTGGTTTGTCCACAAGGTCCAACCCTTAAATCCAGTTGCACTCTGATATTTATAGTATAGACGAGATCACGCCCCTTATTTCCTTCTGAGTGAAGGGTTTGTATCTGTGATTGACACTGCAAAAATGAAAAAAAAAAAACTAATTAATGGGGACAAAAAGGGTGCTCATTTCAGAGAAGGATGTCAAAGAAAAATCTGTAGCCAATTGCCAACCTGATTGAACTCTGGCAATACCCCAGCTTCTAGAGCTAAACGGGCATGAGTTTCATATACCCAGAACCACAGGGAACATGGCGTGAACTTAGGAAATCATACACAGCTTGGGAAGGATAGCGTGTCTAAGAAATTTGCTCTTTAAAACAAGTAACCCGGATTGTTGCTAAGAAGTCAAAGTCATAAAAGTTTAAGGTAAAATTAAGAAACCTAGAATACATATCAAAACCAGAATTTAATTATTGTATTCTATGGTTTTCCATATATCCTCGCAATCTCCCAGCCCTGTGGAACTTTAAAGGCTTCGCATAATAAATGGATCTTCACAAAAACATTGCCGTGCAATACTTCACTAGTCAAGGCTAATAGTACAGGACTTGACTATCGTGCTTACCCGCCATTGCAAAGGATATTAATCAAGCACAATCAGGATAGATATAATAATCAGTCTAAGGAGCTGCTAAATATGAGAGCAGATATTTAATTTCTGCCACTTGAAAGGCGAGAGCCGAGAGGGAAGTTTTACCATGTAACCCTAACGCCGCAAAGGTGCATGGGGCACCATAACTATACTAATTTTGGCAATATCAGATCTTAATCAATTAGATAAACAGTAAACAACACGGAAACACCATCGAGAAACTAATAAACTACAGCAGGTCAGCAAGCCAATATTACGAAATAAATCCATCATCAACAAATATCTGAATGGAAAAACAAATTAATACGGATTTTACTAGTCTATATCCCCAAAAAATACCACATAAGAGGTGGATACAAAATTCACCAACACATTCAAAACCAAGTCTTAGAACTGGTGCTGGATTTTCAACACCACCTCATTTGGTCTCTCCTATTCGGTATCATTGTGAGATCTGAGATTCACTTTCCAGCATAACGAGTTGATTCTACTTACATGCATCCGCAAGTTTAAGTTACGAGCCACCCTATAGCCACCCAATATTATAAAAGGAGAAGAGAAATACTTCTACAAAGAAAATAAGAAAGGGAGGAAGAAAATAATGGCCACTCTAGAAGCCATCCTACTAGCCACCCTATAGCCACGCAAGCATCCTACTAGCCACCCTACAAGTTCTATTACAACTACTAATGAGTCAACTATTTACACTAGCCACCCTAAAAGTTCTATTACAACTACTAGCACTATTACAATAACTAATGAGTCAACTATTTACACTTAAGTGTTCAACATTTAACATTAACAATCTTCACCAACTGATCACCTTTTAATCTAAGAATACCTTCTGATGTACAACATTCCTACAACCTTCGTATATATGAAAGCATAATTTCTGGAAGTAAACTGTTAACAATGGGATAAACATGAAAACACTAATTAATCATAAGAAATCAAGCTAGTAGAAGTAGTAGTAGTAGTTTGGGAATTATTCTCTCACCTCTCTGCAAATCGGGTGAAATTATGAGTTAACTGAGTATTCAAAAAATTTCAATTCTCTCTCCATCTTTTGCATTTGTGAAATCTTCTAAAACTCTCCTCTTATCTTTTAATGACTGTAATTTATCGTTGACATTGGCTTTTCTTAAAATCTTTTTCAAATCCCTTGTATCTGTTCTAAATTAAAGTTTAATTTTTAAGTTTTCAAACTTGAATATGTTTAGCTAAATCTTACCTTCTCCCTATGTTTACAAATTGCTTGTCTAAATATGGTCCGTACCGGGTATCCAATGTTGATTATTGCGTTTGTTGTTGTTGTTGTATTAGAGCTTGTTAAAGCCAAAGCTTCTCCTGTAAATCTCATTGTTATCAGTTTCTTCACTGGAATTGCCTGTTTCATCACCGATTCAGTAAAGAAACTGCTCAAGTAAGGTTCCAACATGTGTAAACAACGTAAAGCCAGGTTCAAATTTGAATTATTAATATCCCTTTATATTCTTTGGTCAACTACATCTAATATTCTTGCCTTTTTCGGTTTCAACTGATCCCAAAATTATCTCGATGAGTAAACCTAAAATATCTTATCAATTTTATTTTGGGTAATCCTAGTTGGAGTAGTATTTATCAAAAACCTAAACTTCAAGAAAAAAACCCAAATAGTATATTCCTTGGAAAAGCTCAATCAAATGGATGCACAGAAAGAAACTGGTGAGATTGTTCAAACCTCAAATACGGAAGTATCCGAGTTAGCTTTGAAGATTAAGAAAGCGACTTTGGAGCTGCAATCTGCTGAACAAATAGTTCTTTTGAATCAAGATGAGTATGCATCTAATGAAGATGTGGGAGATGGAGAATGGGATTTCTGTTTGATCGGAAAAATAATAATAGAAGGGAAGATATGGCTTATGGGATTGTGGGGAGAAGAACATTCAATTCACCTGGCCTTTCATTTCTCAAGAAGAAGTCAAGATTATTGAAGTGGACACCAATTAATGTAATAATCTTCAAGTTCATAAAGCAGGAACAGGTAGACAAAATTATTGAAGAAGGCGGAACATTGATGGGAAATATGCATCTTGTTTGATTATTTCCAGGGATTGGTATACCAAAATTTTGATTGGAGCAAGCTAGTATATTGGATTCAACTCAAGTATCTGCAACCAGAACATATGAACATGAAATCGGTTGAGGAAATGGGAAAAATTTCTGGTGAAGTCCTTGCCATTAAGCCAACTAATGCAATTCTAATTCATGGAGTTCCTGTGAAAGTTTGTGTTAGAATTGAACTCACCACTCCTTTAAGAAGAGGTGTTCTGGATATTACTGCAGCCGGTTCAACTAAATGGGTCAGGTTTTACTATGAAAAATAACAAACAAAATTTGTAGAGAAATTTTTGTTATTAATCATTGCAAAGGAGCATGTGGGGTTGCAGCTGAATACTTAAGCGGCTCATGAAAAACCCTACCTTTTGGAGTAGGAAGACTTAAGAAGATTACTAACATGAGGGCATCTGCTAATATCACTCCAAAATCTTTTACTAGGATAAATGTAAAACCAACACCATTTGTCCCTCCTGTTGATGGAAAAATTGTGAAGTTTCAAACTATTACTAAGGAAGATGAGATTTCAACTAGGCTAGGAAAGAGACTAAGGTTCTTAAATGGAGTTGAAGTTACTAATAACAATGATGAGAAAGAAGAGAAACATGCAACATCTAGAATCACACTTAAAGACAAGAAATCTGGAGACACTAATGGGGAGAATGAGGTATATCTTAAAATTTATTCAACTCAAATTTATTGTTTGAAAGATGTTTACAACTTGAAAATTAAATTCTTCTCTAATAATTTTGTCTTTAGGCTTAATCATTACAATATGAAAATATTGTCTTGGAATGTTTATGGTTTTGGAAACAAAGATACTAGGAACCATCTTCAATCTGTCATTAGAGGCCATAATCATGATATCATTTTTTTTGTCTAAAACAGAAAAACAACTCAAAAGAATGCAGTTTTTAACATCAATGAAAGCAGTCTATCATTTCATGAGCAATTACAATATTATCTTGTATGAGTCTACCAACAATGAAAACAGTCTAATTATGAGAAATAACTTTATGTATAATCCTTTTTGACCTAGAAGCAAGAAGTTTTGATATAATTTTATAAGCAACATTTTCTATAGCATGTTTAGGACAACTAGTTTTAGGGATAAGAGTAGGAAAATTGTGATTTAGTTGTTTTAGCATGTGTTGAGAGTCTTGAGACTCAAATAAAATACTGAACCATCTAATAAAAACCAGCTGGAAATCCATCTGGTACTGGAGTGGACCAAGGCTTCATATCAAACACAATCTTCTTGACTCCATCATAGGAAGGAGAGGCTACAAGCATGTCATTATCAGACTGAGTAATATAATTATTCATATTATTCAGATAATTAACAGGATTATCAGGTTTACTAGTTATACTCATACTAGAAAAATGCTATTATAAAAATTAGGATACCTCTCTCAGCAGTAATAAACTTAGATGGTCTCTTGCTCATAATGGGTATTTCTCTGTTAAAACTGTTGTTAGAGCACTGCTCGGTCGAACTCGCAAGCGTTGCTATCACAAGATTGTTGGTCAATGTTAGTGATCAAAACTATAAGTCTTGATTTCTAGTCCACTTATAATGTCTCGGACTAGTATAGATTGTGTAATTGAGCATTAAACTTCATGACATTCATCAATTGAAGACAAAGAACTACTAAGGAGATCTTGTGGAACTTTATCAATAAAAGGTATATGGAGACTGAAACTCATCTATTACTTGGGAGGTTTTTTTCTACTCTATCTCCTATATTGAGATAAAAGTCGTATTACTATAGTTTTCGATTATACACATTTGAGATTTCGATCTAAGTTTAACTCGCTTATATATTTCTCGAAATATGTGTTGTTAAGCTTTCGCTTCAACCAAGTTCATCTTATATTCTTGTCGAAAGTCAAAAGATGATCATGTGAAAATTACTGAGTAACATCTTACATGGTTTGTGTGATACAATCATTTGGTGTAGACTTGGAATGTTTCGTTATGATTATTTCAATAACTTGAAAACTTCTTTGATGCTAATATTGAGTGAAAACGACTATTGTCATCGTCTAAGAATGTTTCAATTATTGAAATAGAGTTTAGAACATGTAACCAAAATTGGATTATAAACATGGTGTGCACTCTTGCATATGTGTGATCCATGTCCGGGAACCATAACATGCATACCCGTATGCGTACCTGTTAGTTTGAGAAGTCCGGGAACCTAAGTGCGCGTACCCGTACGTATACTGGCGTAAGGTTTGTGACCAGAAATTTCTGCTGGGTTTGGAGGTATGCGTACCCGTTCACATACTGGCGAAAACCAAACATGGTCCGGCTATTTAAACTATGCTTACCCGTTTGCATACTTGAATGGTTAAAGTTCTAAAATCGGTTGTAACATGAAAAAATACATTTATATAATAAGGAATGCATTCTTTGCGAACCATGTCTATAATGTTCATGAATCGATTCGAGTGAATCAAACCAATTTTGCTTTAATTGTGTTCTTTTATACTTCTATGAGAATATAGCAATTGCACAACTATTTAACTTGTTTCATTTGAGTCATTTGAACTAGTTATGGTTAAGGTGAATAAGGTTGATATGAGAGTGTTCATATAACTAACCTCGGTTAGCTAATGTTGATCCAACATGGTATACAAGTTTAGGTATGGTTACATAAACATAAATGAGGGTACATTTCATTTGTATATGACAAGCTAAGTTCGATCTAACGGTTGAAAGATATTATCTTGTATCTAATCAGGTTTTCATATAATGGTGAATATTGAATGCTTTGTTACCAAGGTCATTTAGATTGCAAAACCTGATTTTAAAACTCTATAAAGGAGAACTCTAGCAACTTGGAAACCTAATCCCCACACCTCCTGTGTGATACTAGTTGCGACTAGAGTCGATTCTCCTTTAACCTTAGGTTAATCATGAAATCCTGTAGGTTAACGACTTAAAGACTTTATTGGGATTGTGAATCCAGGCCCAATTATTTTCTCTGTAGTTGCGTCTTCTGATCTTGCTTTATTCTATCATATTGAGTATTATCTTCTCTAGGATTTGCTCGAGATTTAATCTCCGATAGGCAAGATTAAAAGTAGTCACAAACGTCTTCGTCTCATCGTTTGTGATTCCACAATATCTTGTTTCGCTACCATACGATTAAGATTATTGTGAGGTGATTGATAATACTAGGCTGTTCTTCGGGAATATAAGTCTGGTTTATCAATTAGTTCTTGTGCACCTTGATTTATCAAAAGACAGAACAAAACTCGTAGGTATTTCTGTGGGAGACAGATTTATCTATTCCAATAGATTTTTCTTTGTGAGACAGATTTATTTATCAAGTCTTCGACTTTTGGTCATAGCAACTCTTAGTTGTGGGTGAGATCATCTTAGGGAATCAATTGCGTATAATCCTGCTGGGGTTCAGAGACGTAAGGAGCGTAACTTTACCTTGATCAGTGTAATATTGATTAGGGCTCAACTACATTCCATTCCGAAGTTAATTGTTAGTATGCTAGTGTCTGTAGTAGATTAATATAGTATGGTGTTCAAAGCTAGACTAGGCCCCGGGGTTTTTATGCATTTGCGGTTTCCTCGTTAACAAAAATTTTGGTGTATGTGTTATTTTTTTCCGTATTATATTTTGTTATATAATAGAAATATCACAGGTTGTGCGTTGTATCGATCAATTGGTAAATCCAACCTTTGGTTGTTGATTGAAATTGATTGATCCTTGAATAATGGTCTTTGGTAACGTTCAAGTTATTTCTCTTATATTCAACCGGGCTCGCAAATTCCTATTTGTTGATTGTGGATTAAATCTAGAGATAAAGACATAAAACTCTTTGATATACCTTTCTTTAGATTGAGTTTGACTGTCTAGTTGATTCTCTTGAAAGTATATTGGATTTTGTCTATTCAGATTTCCGAACAAAATATTTGGTGTGGTCATTTTACCCCCACTTTTTCAATTGTTATTAGAGTAGGAAAACACATTTAAGACCGTATAAGTCTGTGTTTGTAGCGATCTGAGTATGGACAAAAGTGATATCTCTGATAAACGCATCACCAGAAGAAAAAAAGTTTTATTTCTATGAAATCTATTAAAGAGAAAGATTTTTCAATCTCGAATATAGACGAACCTAGTGTTCCAATGAAACAGACTTCTATTGACAAGTGTTACCCGGTTTACCTTACTGACGATTCTGACTATGAAGTTGAAAGGGAAGCATCCAAAGAGATTGCAGTGATTCTAAAACTTGTTAGAATCCAATGATGTCAATCGGTTAAAACACAAAGTCAATGTTCTTGTTGGTATGGTAAATGAATGGGACTCTCTTCTAAATTAAGGTCCTTCGAGAGGAAAACGTCTCAGCATGTTCTTCATGAACTCTGTTTAAGGGAAATATCAAAGAGGATGCTTTGGAAACTACACTTATTTTTGTTAGAGCATTGCTCAGTCAAACTCGCATACGTTGCTATCTCAAGCATGTTTGTCAATTTTAGTGATCAAAACTATAAAGTCTTGATTTCTAGTCTACTATAGCTAAGGTCTCGGACTAGGTTAGAAAGTGTAGTTGATCTCAAGAACTCCATGGCAATCATCATACAAGACGAAGGACTACTCAAGGAACCAGTAGATCTTCATCGACTAAAAGGTATGTGGAGACTTGAACTTATCTATCACTCAAAAGTCTATCTACTCTATATCCTATCTTGAGACAAAAGTCGTATTACTATATAGACTAAGAATATGCACATGCGACATTTCGATCTGAGTATATATCGCTTATCTATTTCTCGAAATGTGTGTTGGTAAAGCTTTCGATTTAGCCAAGTTCATCTTTACCTAGTGACGAAAGTCATGTTATATTTCAATCACGTTAAAAATTGCTCTGACGAAAACTAGTTTGTGAATAACAACTATATGACGTCCTATGAGAATGTTTTAATGATTGAAATGAGAGTTTAGACTATATAACCATTGGGGGATATAAACATTATTGTGGAAACACATATATGTATAAGTCCTTAGCACTTGAACCGAAGTTTGCGAACTTTGTTGATCAAGTGAAACCGGGACGTGAGATGGAAACTCAGTTCGCGAACTGGCGTAGTTCTCGAACCCGAGAATTTCTGCTGGAGTTGAAGCTCAGTTTCAGTCCGCGAACTGACGAAGGTTCTCGAACCCGAGAATTTCTGCTGGAGTTTGTGAACTCCAAACGGTTAACTTGAGTCCGCGAACTCAAGAAGGTTATATCTGAAAACGATGCTCGTGAACTTATCTTAATTATCTAAGGAATGCTTGTAAACCGTGGATTTATAGTTCATGAATCGATTCGAGTGAATCACATCGTTTTTGATTCAATTGTGTCTTGTGTAGTACATGAGATCTCATAGAAATTGAACAACTCTCTAACTAGTTCATTTGAGTCATTTGGACTAGTTATGGTGAAGAAGAATATGGTTGATATGAAAGTTATCATTTGGCTAACCATTTGGTTGACTAATATTGAACCAGCCATTGTACACGTTTGGGTACGGTTACACAAACCCAAAATCGTCAAGTAGATGTGTGTATGGCAAGATAAGTTTTCGATCTAACGGTTGAGAGATATTAGCTTTTATCTAATCAGGTTTTTATCTAATGGTGAATATTGAATTCTTTGTTACTAAGCTAACATTGACTGCAAACCCTGATTTGAAAGACTATATAAGGGAGAACTATAGAAACTGGGAAACCTAATCCCCACACATTCTGTGTGATATTAGTTTGCTAAGCTAGAGTCAAATCTCCTTTAACCTTTGGTTTTCTTCTTCTAAAACCAGGTTAACGACTTAAAGACTTCATTGGGATTGTGAAGCCAGATCGATACTATTTTTCTTGTAGTTGTGTGATCTGATCTTGTTGTTTCTATCGTATGAGTATAATTGTAATAATTGTCTTGAGATTTCTATCTCCGATAGGCAAGATATAAAAGAAGTTACAAACATCTTCGTCTCATTGTTTGTAACTCCACAATATCTTTTTTCGCTGCGTCGATTAAGACTATTGTGAGTTGATTGATAAAACTGAGTTGTTCTTCGAAAATATAAGTCTAGTTTTATTGATTGGTTCCTGTTCACCTTGATTTATCAAAAGACGGAACAAAACTCATAGGTTTATTCGTGGGAGACGAATTTATCTATCTTGTAGACTTTTCTGTGTGAGACATATTTGTTTGCTAAAGTCTTCGACTTTGGGTCGTAGCAACTCTTGGTTGTGGGTGAGATCAGCTAATGGAATCAAGTACGCAGTATCCTGCTGGGATCAGAGGCGTAGGAGCATAATTATACCTTGTATCAGTGTGAGATTGATTGGGGTTCAACTACAGTCCAGATCGAAGTTAATTTGGAGTAGGCTAGAGTCTGTAGTGGCTTAATATAGTGTATGTTTAATCTGGCCTAGGTCCCGTGGTTTTTATGCATTTGTACTTTCCTTTTTAACAAAATTATGGTGTCTGTGTTATTTCTATTCCGCATTATATTTTGTTATATAATTGAAATAATACAGGTTGTGAGTTGTTCAATCAATTAGAATATCCGACCATTATTGGTTGTTGATTTAAATTGATTGACACTTGGATATTGGTCTTTGGTACCATCCAAGTTATCTCTCTTTGATTAAGACTCGCGAATCATATTTGCAGGAGTAAATCAAATCTAGAGATTGAGATAATAACTCTTTGAGTATTTTCTATTGATTAAGTCTAACTGTCTAGTTGATTCTCTGGAAAAACAACTCGGAGTTGTCTATACAAATTGCTAATCGAAATATTGGGTGAGGTTGTTAGACCCTCGCCTTTTTAATTTTGAATAAACTCTTTATTCAAGAATGTTCCAAAGAGTCCACTATACCAATTTCTTCTGATTTAACTATAAAAAATTCAGTTTCAAAAGTAAAATTGAAGTCCTTTCCAAGTGAAAAGGATGTGCATGTGTCTTCCTCTACTCAAGGAATTTCCGCATCACATGGAAGAAAGATACCTCCTAACGATGGGTTAAAGACTGTTCTGTTTAATTACTCAGGTGATCAAAAAGTGTGTCTCTTTTGTGATTCAAAAGGACATGTTGAACAAAAGAGGAAATCGAGGATGAATGACAACTCTATTGTTTGTCTTCAACACACCTTATATTTAATTCTCAAAGGTGTAACTGACATTTGAATGTCTAGACCATTTGGTTTTAGTACTCACCCTGTGTACCATACCAGGAAAGTTAGTTCGATATGTTCCTCAAATGTCCAAATGTGTAACAGTCTTCCTAAACCATCTCGTCCTAGAAGATCTCAAGGATCTCCTTCTATTGAAAGGGGAGATAATGTTGTTCTTGATGTGAAAAAGGTACCAGAAGAAGGAAGAAAAAATAGAGGTATGGAAGACAACCTAAATCTGATAATTAAAGGATATAAATAAATCATTAACAGGCTGTCAATTCCCTCTAGTCAAAATTCTTCAAGTAACAATACATACTATGCATCGTATTTTGATGATAGTAAGTTTTATGATAACTTTTCGCATCATAACGGTTTTCCTCCAAAGATCAGGATAAAGAGGTTTAACCGAAAACAACGTTCATTTGATGAGCTCAAGGCTCGTACTTGTGCGCTAATTGATCACAAGGTTGAAATCGCACTCAAAAAAATCCTGGTTGAGTGAGATATGGTCAGGTGTACTTGATGGAAAAGTGTTTTCTGTTTCTCTGGCTATTTTCTTATCATTTCTAGCCGTATTATCATTCACAAACATGTTTGCATAAGTATTTGTTTTTTTGACAAATT
Organism: Papaver bracteatum; assembly: GCA_023529315.1. Lineage (NCBI taxonomy): Eukaryota > Viridiplantae > Streptophyta > Magnoliopsida > Ranunculales > Papaveraceae > Papaver > Papaver bracteatum. The sequence goes on from JAJJWX010002805.1 coordinate 614,122, forward strand.
TTCTTTTTGAAATTTTATTGTGTCAAAAATTGCTACTCTTATGCTCTAAGTTTTTCTCTTGTGAGAATGTACAATTTATTGAGCTAAAAATTGTGAATTTGGTCACGTAGCAAAACATTGATGTACAAACAGTTTTCATGTTTCTTATTGTTCACTCTTTCGGTATTTTATGGCCATGGGTCAAGGTTGTGTTCGTACGGGTACCTATGTTACTTAACAAAACATGTTGCTTGAGTATACATACTCCAGGTGTTTGTTTATCAAGAATGGTTTCTCCTCCATATTCTTGGGATTTTCCGGAAGACTTTATTGATGACGATGTTTATTTTGAGTTTGTCTTAAAAAAAAAAACAACCATTGTTGAAGCTGATGAACTCAATCCTAGTGCATCATGCTATTATGCATATTCCCATTAAAATAGATAAAAGGATGAGATGGTATCTGCTGAAGTGGTTCATGGTTTTCTTAATGATCTCAGAAAAGAAAAACTGAAGCTTGGGAACTCTATGAAGGATCTTAATGTGTTACGAACTGAGTTGAAAAAGGTTAACTCTAACATTGTTCTCATGAAGTCACATGTTAAGGATCTTCTCAAAGAGGATATGTTATCCAAAGAGGATGTTGATGATGTCAGTCACAACCTTGAAGGTCTTGAAACCCGTGAATATTCTGAACACAAACTATGACTTTAACGTGTTTTCGAGTGTGTTGGTCTTAAAATTGTTTGATTTTTAATTCCTTGTCTAGAAAAACTTCTTATGAGAATTTATTCTTGTGTTTTTAAGAAGGATAACTAGGGTTTGGAATAGCCATTATTATGAGTACACATAGATATTGCCAACGTTTTTCATCTTGCAATGTTTTTATATTTATTTGTTTAAATTCTAAAGTTTATTTGGAAGATGATTTTTGCATTATTAATCTTTATGGTTTTATATGTTGCAAAGTTTTATGGGATATGTTGTTTACGTCCATGAACCTTGAATGTCCCATACTTTTTCAAAAGTTAACTCTATTATATGTCGATATGAAAGTATTGATAAAAGATAGAATGAACTTTTGACTAAAAAAGTTAAGCCTTTTATGTCATTATGCAAATATTGATGGAAGAAAGGATGGTATTTTGTTTTCAAAGATTAAGTCTGTTATATGTCATTGTGTAAATAGTGATGAAAAATGGAATGAATCTTTGATTATTCCGCAGTATTGATCTTTCCCTGATCCACATCTTTGTGTATGTACTGTGTTTCTCTGTAAGTTCTCTTATGTTGACCATGACCAATTGAATTGATCTTTTTCCTTGTTGTTAATTCAATTGATATTTTTTGATACAAATTTATGCTTCATGTGATTTGTTAATGTCCAAAGAAATCCTTCTTTTCTTGTAAAAGTAAGGTCGCTCTTGTCGTTCTTTTGGGAATGGCATTTTATGGGGGGGAGTTTTTAATTGAACTTGTGCTTAATTTCCAAATCTTTGTGGGGAGGGCGGCTGTGGAATATTATAGGGGTTATCTTGTATCTTTGTAAACTCCTTGATGAATGCATTTAGTTTCAACTATTTGATGGCATCTAACCAAGTTGGTATGTTGATCTCTTTTGGTCATGAAGTATCTCTATGAAAATTTCATGAGGATCCGACTAGTTTTCATACCTTTGCCAATTTATATTGACAAAAGGGTGAGAATTAATGTGTAGTTCACACTACAAATACATATGATTTACGGATCATTGTGTAAGGGGGAGTGGTTTTCACTGTGAGATGAAGTAGTGACTAAGTGGGAGTTATACATATCACCATAGTATTGTTGTCAAACTTGTGATACAATTGGACTTTGATATTATACAATGATACTATGACACTGTATAATAATGATCGAGAGAAACTGTTTTCTCATTGCTATAGCTACGGATCTTCAACAACGATAATGCTGATTGAACACATTTGGAATCATTGGAGTACTTGGAAGTGACGAAGATTTCGAGTAATGTTAAAGAACCAAGGTGATCAAGCATTTGGAAGAGAAGCTACAAAGTTTATTTATTTTGTAATCCATATGTATTGATAGCTTTGTCCCTAAAATTGACAAAGGGGGATTTTTTAGAACACTGCTCGGTCGAACTCGCAAATGTTGCTATCTCAATCTTGTTTGTCAATGTTAGTGATCAAAACTTTAAGTCTTGATTTATAGTCTACTTATAATGTCTCGGACTAGGATATATTGTGTAGTTGAGCATTAAACTTCACGACGTTCATCAATTGAAGACGAAGAACTACTAAGGAGAGCTTGTGGAACTTAATCAACAAAAGGTATGTGGAGACTGAAACTCATCTATCACTTGGAAAGTCTATTTCTACTTTATCTCCTATATTGAGACAAAAATCGTAATACTATAGTTTTCGATTATACATATTTGATATTTCGAGATGAGTTTAACTGGCTTACATATTTCTCGAAATATGTGTTGGTAATCTTTCGATTCAACCAAGTTCATCTTATATTCTTGAAGAAAGTCAAAAGATGATCATGTGAAAATCTCACGTTAACATCTTACATGTTTTGTGTGATATAATCATTTGGTGTAGACATGGAATGTTTCGTTATGATTATTTCAATAACTTGAAAATTTCTTTGATGCTAATAGTATGTGAAAACGACTATTGTCATCCTCTAAGAATGTTTTAATGATTGAAATAGAATTTAGAACATGTAACCAACATTGGATTATAAACATGTTGTGCACTCTTGCATATGTGTGATCCATGTCCGGGAACCATAGTATGCATACCCGTATGCGTACCTATTGGTTTGAGAAGTCTGGGAACCTAAGTGCGCATACCCGCATACTGGCGTAAGGTTTGTGACCGAAAATTTCTGCTGAGTTTGGAGGTATGCGTACCCGTTCGCATACTGGCGAAAACCAAACCTGGTCCGGTTATTTCAAGTATGCGTACCCGTTTGCATACTTGAATGGTTAAAGTTCTAAAATTGGTTGTAACATGAACAAATACATTTATATAATAAGGAATGCATTTTTTGCGAACCGTGGATATAATGTTCATGAATTGATTCGAGTGAATCAAACCGATTTTGCTTCAATTGTGTTCTTGTATACTTCTATGAGAATATAGAATTGAACAACTATTTAACTAGTTTCATTTGAGTCATTTGAATTAGTTATGGTTAAGATGAATAAGGTTGATATGAGAGTGCTCATATAGCTAACCTCAGTTAACTACTATTGAGCCAACATGGTGTACACGTTTAGGTACAGTTACATAAACATAAATGAGGGCACATTTCATTTGTGTATAACAAGCTAAGCTCGATCTAACGGTTGAAAGATATTATCTTGTACCTAATCATGTTTTCATCTAACGGGTAATATGGAATGCTTTGTTACCAAGGTAACTTAGATTGCAAACCATGATTTGAAAATTATATAAATGAGAACTCTAGCAACTGGGAAACCTAGCTAATCCGCACACCTCTTGTGTGATACTAGTTGCGACTAGAGTCGATTCTCATTTAACCTTAGGTTAGTCATGAAACCCTGTAGGTTAAATACTTAAAACTTCATTGGGATTATGAAGCCATACCAAACTATTTTCTCTGTTGTTGCGTGTTCTGATCTTGCTTTGACCCAACTATTTTCTCTGTAGTTGCGTGTTCTGATTTTGCTTTGTTCTATCGTATTGAGTACTATATTCTCTAAAATTTTCTTGAGATTTAATCTCCGATAGAAAAGATTAAAAGTTGTCACAAACATCTTCGTCTCATCATTTATGATTCCACGATATCTTGTTTGGCTACCATACGATTAAGATTATTGTGAGGTGATTGATAATACTAGGATATTTTTAGGGAATATAAGTTCGGTTTATCAATTAGTTCCCGTGCATCATGATTTATCAAAAGACGGAACAAAATTCGTAGGTATTTCAGTGGGAGACAGATTTATTTATTCCGATAGACTTTTCTGTGTGAGACGGATTTGTTTATTAAGTCTTCTACTTTGGGTCGTAGCAACTCTTAGTTGTGGATGAGATCATCTAATGGAATCAAGTACGAAGAATCCTGATGGGGTTCAGCGATATAAGGAGCGCAACTGTACCCAGTGTGAGATTGATTAAGGCTCAACTACATTTCAGTCCGAAGTTAATTGGTAGTAGGCTAGTGTATGTAGCGGCTTAATACAGTGTAGTGTTCAAAGCTGGACTAGGTCTCGGGGTTCCTCGTTAACAATTTTTTTGGTGTCTGTGTTATTTCTTTTCCGCATTATATTTTGTTATATAATAGAAATATCACAGGTTGTGCGTTAGATTGATCAATTGGTAAACCCAACCTTTGGTTGTTGATTGAAATTGATTGATCTTTGAACATTGGTTTTTGGTACCGTTCAAGTTATTTCTCTTATTCAATCGGGCTCACAAATTCCTATTTGCTGATTGCGGATTGAATTAAGAGATAAAAATATAAAATTCTTTGATATACTTTTCTCTAGATTGAGTCTGACTGTCTAGTTGATTCTCTTGAAAGTATATTGGAGTTTGTCTATTCAGATTGCCGAACGAAATATTGGGTGTGGGTGTTGTACCCCCGCTTTTTCAACTGCATACTGGGTTATTCTAGATGAGTCTCTATATCTTTCTCCTTCTATAAATTATATGAATGTGAATTGGAATTGGAATTCCTTTTGGAAGATAAAACTCCCTCATAGGGTCCAACATTTTATGTGGAAAGTCTTCATAAGTGTCTTTCTACTAAAGATAAAATAGCTAGAGTAACCAAGCATAAGTCTACTGCATGTGTTTTATGTTCAAGTGATATTGAAACAATGCAACACCTTTTGTACGACTGTCCTATGGATAGAAATATTTGGAATGTTGTTTATCCTAACCTGTATCTCACTCTTAGTCATTATGATCTACATGATTGGTTGTGTAATGTTCTTAATACAGGTAATTGTGGTGTTCAGGTGGATGTCAAAAATTTTGAGTATACATGTTTCATAACATGGTATATCTGGAAGTCTAGGTGCTCTAAGGATTTTGATAGTATACAGATTAATGTGAATAAAATATCTGATATATTATTAATCAACTTGATAAGTGGCACATATCTCTGCAAAAAACTAGAACTCTTAACAGCAATAGTGTTCAAATCAGATAAACTTGGGAACCTCATGTGGATGATATTGAATAAATAAATTTTGATGCTTCATTTATAGACAACTCAGTATTTTCTGGTATTAGTCTAATATCTAGGAATTATGCAGGTGAATGTCATGGAATGCGATGTACCCTAGCAAAAGTAGCAGATGCAGAATAAGCTGAAGCCTTTGGATCTTTGGAAGCAGTTTTTATGGGCAAAAAAAATAGGGCTGAGGAGAATCCATCTAGAAGGAGATTGTTTAAATGTGGTGAGAGCTATCCAGGGGATCAGAATCATACTTCAGTGAAATGGACTGCGCAAAATATTATTACATATTCTATTTCTTTTAGCAGATTTTGAGTATTGGATTTGTAGTTATGTTCATAGAGATGCAAATGAGCCAGCAGAGTCTTTGGATAAATTTGCAAAAAACTCTGTATGGCCTGAATGGATCAGCACTATGATCCTAAGTGATGAGAATAATGTTTAGTTTTCTTTAACAATCAGTAAATTTAAAATTTCCTATTAAAAAAAGAAGAAGTTCCTAAAGGAAATGAGACTTGTTACAACATGTTCTCCATCATACCATTCAATTGAACCGAATGCTTCTGTACCGGAAGCCATTGGGTTCGACTCGAATGTAATTTCATACGACAAGCTATGAACGATCTTTAACAAAACTTGGGTAAGAAAAGATTCGGAAGAGGAAAATTAGAGAAGAAAATGTTCTGGTGGAGAAAGGAAAATGAGAGAGAATATAAAACCGAAAATGAAAAAGAAAGAAACTATAGAGAATTATTTCTTCATATCCCCTCGAAGATATATACTAACGAAATGCTACAATTCACATATAGTTGTAGAAATCAACCAAAGTTATACTAAAACGGTATGTTTGACTTAAGTCAACTACATGTTGAACATGTCGTTATAGAAGTCAACGAAAGTCATACTACAACAACACTTTGACTTTAACCAGAGACATGTTCGATATGTGGTTGTTTTCCGATATCTTTTTCCCGTCGTTTCCTTATGTTTCAGATAGTCCCTTTTCCACTAGTGCTTCCCTATGAAAATTCGTTTGTGGATGTAGGAAAAACTCGCCAAATCACGTTAAATTCGCGTCTCTCTTGTTTATTCTTGTTTTTGTTAATTAACCCTAATTTATATCATCACCACCAAATCAATCGTGTTTTGTGCCTAAAAATAAATTATGGTACGTACAAACAATCTCATTCGAAATAGATTACTCCTATCATGATATCAATACTCACATGCATGATAGGCATGCACCTTTAAACTATCAGATTTATCATTATAGATATGCGCATGAGTGTATGTGAAATTTGATGGCTTAAAAGTGAATGTTCATTGTGTTGACTTAATCATATTTACAAATCGGAAGTGATACACACACTTCGGATTTTGTGTTAAGGTAGAACTAATCTTTGTGAAAATAATCGTTTGGTCATTTTTTAGCTGGTCCCATGTTTTTTTGGTCCTTTGGGAAAACCCCTTTACTGTTTTGTCCATAATTATTTAAAAATATTAAATGGTCCAAAGTACCCTTCCATGTTAATTTCAACTTATTTTTTGTAGCAGTTCATTCGTCAAAATGAACTCTTGTTAATTTCTACTTAATTTTTCAGAAAACCTATATAAACCAGAGTTCATTCCAGAAATGAACTCCAGATAAAAACCTATATAAACCAGAGTTCATTCCAGAAATGAACTCCTGATAAAAACATATAAACCAGAGTTCATTCCAGAAATGAACTCCTGATAAAAACATATACACAAATAAACCAGAGTTCATTCCACAAATGAACTCCTGATAAAAACAGAGTTCATTTGAAAAATGAACAACATCGTCATCATCATCTTCTTCGACGTCTTCAACATCAGCAACAACATCGTCGTCGGCATCAGTAGCAACAAAATGCATAAATCTTCATCTTCTTCATCATCTTCATCGACTTCAACAGCAGCAAAAACATCAAATCTTCATTAACAACAGCAACATCAATCGTCTTCATCATTTTCGTTTCAATCTTCATCTTCTTTGACAACAACAACATCATAAACAAACAACAACATCTTCATCTTCTTCAACTTCAACACCATCATCTTCATCAAAAAAGAGAAATAAAGATAAGAAGAGAAAGTATATTTGAAACATCAACAAACATCATCTCCATCATCTTCTTTCAACAGCAATACCAACATCATCGTCTTCATCGAAACATCATCTCCATCGTCTTCTTTAAATAACAACAACAGATCAAATGGGACTTGTTACAACATGTTCTCCATCATATTATTCAATTGAACCGAATTCTTCCGTACCAGGAGCTATTGAGTTCGACTCGAATGTGATTTCATACGACAAGCTATGAACGATCTTTAACAAAACTTGGGTAAGAAAAGATTCGGAAGAGGAAAATCAGAGAAGAAAAGGTTCTGGTGGAGAGAGGAAAATAAGAGAGAATATAAAACCAACAATGAAAAAGAAAGAAACTATAAAGAATTATTTCTTCCTATCCCCTCGAAGATATCTACCAACGAAATGCTACAATTCACATGTCGTTGTAGAAGTTAACCAAAGTTAACTAAAACGGTATGTTTGACTTAAGTCAACTACATGTTGAACATGTTGTTGTAGAAGTCAACGAAAGTCATACTACAATAACACTTTGACTAATTTAGCCAGAGACATGTTCGATATGTGGTTGTTTCCCGATATCTTTTTCCTGTCGTTTCCTTATGTTTCAGATAGTCCTTTTTCCACTAATGCTTTCCCTACGAGAATTCGTTCGTGGATGTAAGAAAAACTCGTCGAATCACGTTAAATTCGTGTCTCTCTTGTTTATGCTTGTTTCTATTAATTAAACCTATTTTATATCATCACCACCAAATCAATCGTGTTTTGTGCCTAAAAATAATTTCTGGTACGAACAATCTCATGCGAAATAGATTACTCCTATCATGATATCAATACTCACATGTATGATAGGCATGGACCTTTAAACTATCAGATTTATCATTATAGAGATGCGCATGAGTGTATGTGAAAGTTGACGGCTTAAAAGTGAATGCTCATTATGTTGACTCAATCATATTTACAAAATCGGAAGTGATACACACACTTCGGATTTTATGTTAAGGTAGAACTAATCTTTTTAGCGATGGACCAGAGAAGGGAAAAAAAGATTTTTGTTAAAGGGAGAGCAAAATGTAATCCGAGGAGCGCAAGAATCATGGTTAACACACTAGTTTGGACCGATTTAATATACTTGCGCGACTCAGACAAAAATAACCTTAATAATACATGGACTCTTTGCACGCTCACTAAAATGATTACCATAAACTTTAAACTTCCGATAATTTTGTTTCATCGCCGCTTTGGCATCCAAAACTACCATCACTGAAGCGATGCCACCGCCTGGCCGCCACCATTTGCTCCATTTCTCCAAACATGAACCATTGGAGAGCTAACGATCTAATTAGCAAGAAGGATATCAAAAATTCTCTCGAACATATTCATTCAATTAAGTATTCTCCAATGAAAAAAGCGATGCAATCAGATAATTAAAAAAAGTTGATTAATGAATTTCCAAAATACTTGTAGAGTACAATTCAACTTTGATACAAGTTTTTTAAATTATAGAATTGCTTGAGAAGGAGCTCATAAACTTTGTTACTTTAATAAGTAACTTTAATGTAATGACAACTACAACGAAACAGATTGAAGAATAACACAATCTTGGTTAATATCTCGGTCTTTGATTTTGCGTTTGAACATGCTATAAATAGGTACAAGTTGGTAGTCATAAGGAGGCTAGTGGTGGTGTAGAGACATGGACGGAAGTTCATGAAACAAACATCCTAGATTAGGTTAATCATATTATTGTTAGGTTGTGGCTGTGGGAAGAAACCATGTGTTAACAAGGTTATTCTAGTCCGATTCATATAAACATTTTGAATCGTAACTAGAAGACCGCTGTCACGGTGGGAAGGCCGACCGAAAAAATTGATGCAAAACTAAATTTTGTACTCACAATTTAGTTCCGCCATAATGGCACGGAGTCGGACTTGTAAATTTGTAAAGCGAAATTGTAAAGCTCGCCTGGTTTACAGTTTTAACTCGCCGGACTCCGATCCCTACCGAATTTTACCTATAATATGATTATTCCCGGCCGATTCCAAACCATTTCCCCGACAAAATGCAATCCTAACATTCATCTAAACTTCACAACAGCTTCTTTACCTTGCTCAAACCTCTCTCCAATCGAACCCACCTGAGTCTACTGCCGGTCACCTGAGTGAAGTTAACGGTGGAAGTTAAAGTTAACAGGTCAATACGGTCACAGCGTTAGTCAACTAGTCAATGCAGAGAGTGAGTCAACATGCTGAGTCGACTCATCAGAAGAGAGATTCAGACAGTTTCCTCTGTTTCAGGGCATTTCCAGGCCAAATTCAGGCCTATTTTGTTCAGTTCCTCCTGCACCACCTGTATACTAACATACATCTAGTTGAACATTCGATCAACATTTCAAACACAACCCATAATTCTCTTCTTAGTTACAACACCAACTCACCACTTCGATCTCATCCTGCTGCCAATCCCAGATTCTCGTCAAACCCCTGTAACATCATCAATTCAAACCCCATTGATTTCTCTTGTTGCCAGAACATATTAAACCATTGATCACCACCACTGCAAAACCACCACTACCATCATTCTAACTGTGAAGAATCTGTGACTAATCAAAACCCCATTGTATTGTCAAAACAAATTAAAAATATTATAAGGACACGATAGTTATTTATAGCTCAGTATAATTAGAACTCTTAGCAGATACAAGTTGTTGACTAGGATTATACAGATGTATATGAGATGGAAATGACTAGGCGATACTGCACAGTGTAGAGTCAGGATACAACATATAGGAACAGTTACTTGGTCTAACATTCCCCCTCAAACTGAGCACGTTTAGTGCAAAGTTTTCCTGTAACTGAAAGAACAGAAGATCTGTACACCTTGTGACTGCAAAAGCTGAAAACCAAAGAAGTGTATCAGTTTAACTGAAAAAACTCCCGTGATCAATGCTTCGCCATAGAAATGAACCATTCTCGCAAAACATCATGTTGCATCAATCTTTGTGTGTACATTTTGTACCAATGTTACAGCTCTCCTTTTGTAAAAATGCAAACACAAATGGTCCATGATGTCAAGTTATGGCAGCCTAAATTTTAGTGGCCTAATCCTAGAATCTTATACACAAATATCAGAACTGAGGGAAAAAAAAACATGTGCCAAATCCATTTTACGTCGAACACAAAAACCTTGTAGAAAACAAAATTAGACCTCAGAACTATTAGGCAAGACTCAAATTACAGAAACATATTAAGATACTATTTACTTTAAATTTGCTTTTGGGTAGGATGGATATATTCTTTACCATTTCCAATTATAAGTCTGGTAAGTGGTAAGGCTCAATATACACCTATCAAATTACCAATACACTAAATGAAATCCACTAATACCACTCCAACAACATTATGTTCTCTAGCCCACGTAATAATTATCTGTATCCTGTCAAAACCATAAATTACATTTGAAGTATCAATACCATTATGGCTTGGTAAAACATGTAATTAGTATACTGTCAGCATCTCAAGAACTGATATTAGTTCCTAGCTATTCTTAATTAAATTCAAAGTTAAAACATCTATTAACATACCTCCCTGCATATCCTCTTGTTGTTTCAGAGCCGACGCAATAATTAGCTGCTGGACGTATATGGAAATTCTACACCATTCGAATATCCGTTTGCTAGAATTTTTACTGGAATGAATCAATTTCGAAAACTTGAATGAATTTCTACTGGAACATGGTCATCTAAATCAACTTATTCGTGAATGAATTTGTCTAGCACACTATAGACTAACCTAACCAGTATACTCTCTGTCTTACTATAGACTATATATTCAGTAGAAATGTTTCCCACTTTCTAGAACTCTAGTCTTCATACTATTCCTAACAACAAAATGTCTCTACTTATATATATTTCATTTCCCGCTATCATCATCTTCTCTCCTCGTTTTTTTTTTTTTTGGTTTCATGCAAACTATCTTATGTGCATAATAAAAACACAAAATTCTCACATCAAAATTCTTTTAAACTTTCTTTGAAACCTAAAAAATTATACCACCACTGTCTAAAAACGTTTTGGTCTCTCTGAAAGTCGAATATGACTAGCGTGACCAATGAGTACTGTACGGATGTCCTCTTTGGTACTGATATTATCTAGTGATCCTGAATATTGTGTGGTCATTTTTCAGAGAGAGTTGGAGGGTGTTATCTAGTGATCCTAAATCATCTGTCAGACATGGTTAATCACGAACATGTATGCACAAAATCTACAACCAAAATATATGACCAACATCTGACATTAGTATGTCCAACTACCCACTAAAGTGTGTCAATGTGTCAAAACTTTGTGTCATGTATGTCCAATTAGAAATGTACTATTTGAAACTTTACTAAACTATGTAATCCAATATTTCACCTGTGCCTTGCTTACTTTGTAATACTGATACATCTATGCCTTTTACGGATCAAGTATACTCAGAAATGCCCTGGCACTGGCAACTGTCAAATTCTGATATACCTCAAATCAAATATTACACTCAAATTTGTCAACACCCATTAAAACCAAATAATAAGTTGTTTGACATTTACACAAACAGTTGAAGTTCATAAACTTAACTGTGTCAAGAGAAGCACAAAATTAAGAGAGGAATTGAATACATCAAATTAAGGGGATGAAGTAGTTTCTTGCCAGTTTAGCATCTCTTTTTTTTGAAGCATAGTTTAGCATCTCTTGAATGGAATTCAAATTGTTTTTACAGAACAATTTGAATCCTAACCAAAACTAAAATAGTTACAGAACCGAAAGTAAAATAAAAACTCGAAAAATATGCGTCATTAATTCCTTACCTCAAATTGTTTTTCGATGTGGAAGTAATTCAATTATTTCGCCCAATTTTCGAATTTAGGGTTACAGGACATATGATGATAGAATATGACCTGAACAGCAGCAAAACCTCTGCTCAATCTTTATAGTCGATCACAAGCAAAACCCATTGATTCAATTGCACCAGATCCTCTTTTATTCTTCTGTAATTTCTCAATTCAATACAGCAAAACCCTATCCTCAATTTATGTCGTTAATCCTATCTCCATTACCTGTTGTATCAAAATCTCGATCAAACCTTCTTCTACTTTCACAAATCTAAGAACTGAAGCTTTCCCTCTCTGAAATCCCCAACCAAAAGAAGAAGAAGAAGAAGTGTTGCTGGGGATGACCGAAATAGAAGAAGAAGAAGGAGTGTTGTGGGGGACCGAAATTAATGATTGTTTCGGCGGTGTTGCTGGTCGGGGGATTCGACCCCACGACCTATAACTTGTTTTTGTTTCAAAAAATTACACCTACGTCCTTTTTGGTTACACCAAAATCCAATCTTTTTCTTCAAATTGAAAAAAAAAAGTCATGTCCTATGTGACACTAAGTCACCATATATAGAGTCCTCCATCGCTTCGCTCGGTCGGCCTAACTAGTCAATGAGTCGACTACAATTTTTGCACAAAAGTTGGAGTTTGACTATGAGAGTCAAGGTCAAACAACAGTAAAAGTACTAAAACCTCTAGTAGAATTACAGTGAGCCCCAGTAAATAATTGCGTCCTCGATAACTAAACCCCACAGTTAAAAATTTCAAAAGCCCTAGCTTTTCTTACTATGATGAAAGAAGAAGAAAAGCCGCCCAAAAAAAGAAGATCAAAACCATCATCATCAATGGCAGCAGCAGAAACAAGTACTGGTAGAATGGAAACCATTATTGATCTCGAAAACCCTAATTTCTCATTCAAACCCATTTCAAAACGAGGCAATAGTAAAGACGAAGCAATTTCCGTTGAAAATTATATTCAAATTAGGTCATCTTTTGGGGGTTTCATTGATCTAGATGATGAAGATGAGATTATGGAAATTAAACCGTTTAGATCGATTAATCCTAAGAAAGAAAGGAAACCCATGATTGGTGTTAGTGTAATTGAGATTGGTGAATCAAGTTCTTCTCGTGAAACTGCTTCTGGTTCTGGTTCTGTGTTGAAGAAGAAGATGAATGATTTTGTCTGTGAGATTTGCGTTGAGACGAGGATGATGAGTGAGGCGTTTCAGGTTAAAGGGTGTCGACATTCTTTCTGTTCTGAATGTATGGTCAGGTAATGGAAACAAAAAAAAAACCCTAACTTTTTAATTACTGATTTTGATTATTGAAATTAGGGTAAAAACCTTGTTTACCTGTGTGTATTAGTATTACTGAATTACTGGAAGGTTATTGGTGGGATTTGTGGACTTAATGATTTAGAATTGGCTTGTGGGTTATGTAGAAATGACCTGCGGAAAACGAAATAGTGAGTGAATTTGGTATTGTCTAAGGACACATAGTTTTACCTAGCTGAAATGTGCATCAGTGACGTTGCTTTGGTTTTGGATTTTCTGTAATATGCATCATGTGTTAGCTGAATGTGTTTGTGACCTTGAGATTGTTCCTACAGATTCTGGTGCATTTTTTGTATTATGTGTATTGCATTATTGTACTATGATTTTTAAACTTTGTATTCGGATAAATTCGATGGAGTGATGGTGCATTATTGGCAAATTTGAACCTAGATTATTGTGAGTATTCACAGGATAGACTGCTCGGATTGGCCTTATGTATAACGTAGAAGTGAGAGCATAGCTTTTTTCATTAGAACCTGGAAGATCATTTTTCTGGAATTTGAATTGTAGTAAGCATAACATAGGTGAACTAGTAGAAGGCGTGTCTTTTCACTAGTTGATATTGCTTGTTCAGGGTTGTGCTTTTTAAATGTACATCCTGGCCAGCCTAAACTTGCTTCTGTTGTACAAAGTTATCCTTATATTTTATTGTTTAATCCTAGTAAGTGTTGTATTGATATTGAATTTGAAATCAATGAAGCCCTCAAGCTGGTTGCATTCTTCATTTTGTTATACAATAATGTAGATTTTTGACTACAACATTTATTTATTTTGATCTGTCCTCATATGTTTTATTAGTGGCAAGTGCAACGTAGGTGATAGCTGGTTTCCTAGGACATGCTAGAGTTGTACATCTGCGGGTCTGAATATACCCCAACCCAATTGCTCATCATTCCGATTCTACGGATGCTGTCTTTCACTAGCACTGGAGTCTGGACCAAAGAAAGGTGAAAGGAGAGGCATTAAACTGAAAGCCCAGACAAAAATGAGCGCCTAGGAAAAAAAGTGGGCTGGTTTGAGCATGATGTACGGATGACATCTGTATTCAGTTTATCGTTACATCTGCATAGTCTGTATTGCAATGTTTTAACTTAGACTGACGAGATTTGATTTGCAAAATTCTTGATTCTAAAGTTTTTTGAGTTTGCAAGGTATGTGGCGTCGAAGATTCAAGAAAATGTTACATCAATTGGCTGCCCAGAAATGAACTGTCAAGGGGTATTAGAACCTGAGTTTTGTCAGTCAATTTTACCACCAGAAGTATTTGATCGTTGGGGTAAAGCTTTATGTGAAGCGTTAATACTTGGGGTCCAAAAATTTTACTGCCCATTTAAGGATTGTTCAGCTCTCTTACTTGATGAAGGCGTAGGAGGAATTTTACAAGCAGAGTGTCCACATTGCAGAAGACTCTTTTGTGCACAATGTAAAGTCCCATGGCATGCAGGGATCATATGCGCAGACTTTCAGAAGTTGAATGTTGACGAGAGAGGAAGGGAAGATATTATGTTAATGGAAGCTGCAAAGAAAAACAAATGGCAGAGATGTCCTAAGTGCAAGTTTTATGTTGAAAGATCTTCTGGTTGCTTGTTCATCAAATGCAGGTCTGTGTAGATCATCTGAGCTTTCTTTTACTCCGTTTAATATCCCTCTTATGTTTTTTTTTTGTTTGTACGGTTTTCGTAGGTGTGGACATGCATTCTGTTACAACTGTGGAGCTCCATTGAAAGATCATTATTGTACGGTTTGCAAGAGGTAGTAGTTCTGCTGAGATATGTCGCAGGGATTTCTCCTAATTTATCTCAAATTCCATTTAGAGATTCATTGATAGCTGTACAAAATCGTCAATGAGTTGAGAGTGACTTAATTTCCACTGCTCGGTAAAAGCAAATTTAGAGTTCTATAGAAAACCTTTATATTAATTAACTTCAGCTAACTTTTGTGTCGGCGAACATATGAGGATGTATATTGGAAATTTTCCTTTCTGTTCTATTATCAGCATTTGAGGCAGAAGGCTTGTACTGCAGGACCTATTGATCTGAAAGTTATGAGCTCTTGCGACAAAGCTGTTACTATGGTAATCGTGATTTAAGCTGGTGCAGTTGTCTTTTGTAGAGAAGTAGATGTTGAAGAGGCTGGAGCTTTTTCAGCTTGGTATGTAGATTTTGTATAAATTACTCTGCTGAAAGATTCCATATTCATCTGAGATTCGGAGGATCCTCTGTTTCTTCACAAAAATGAAGTTGCTTTGTCTCTCTTGCGTCTTGATCTCTTTTTTGTTTTTTTTAAGTTTAAGCTTTGAATAGATATCAGTCAAAATCAAATTAAGGGTTTTAGCTTGCATTTTGTTAAAAACCTTCTAAATTTTCTAATGTTCTAATTTTGTCAAGTGTCCGGCTAACTAAAGTTTTCATTCAGTTTAACTTGGCTTTTAACACATATCATCTAGTGGGCTCAGTCAATTTTAATTATGAAGCCCGAAGGAGTCGAGTCAAGGTCAAGGAGGAGAGAATGTGTGGCAGCCTTTTTTAGGTGATAAATCCCAACTAGAGCCCACAATATTTGTCCATAAATCATTCCCGGAAGAAGATAATACAGTACTAGCCCAGTGAAACCAAAGGAATATATGTCTCTTAATTAGGAAAGAGGCATCAATATGAACTAGATTTGTGTCCGTGCAACGCATCGGACATTGTTTTTCTTTTAACTTGGTGTGCGAGGGGTTTCGTTCCTCCTATGGTGATGCTGATTTGGTGTGTGCGGGGCTTTGCCTACTCGTGAGCAGTCCACATATCAGTTGTAAGACTACATATAGAGTTCAAATTATCCAATTCTACTTGCAATTATTCCTTCTGTTCAGCATAAAACTTCATCAAATCATCTCTAGTTGTATCCCTAGACATTAACATAGCAGCAAGGTTCAGAGACTTACAAAACTCTCTAAAATATAAATACTCAACCATGTTAAGAGGCTAATCATGCTTAGAAATCATTTTAACAACACATAACCTAGTAACTGCATCATCATATACTTTTAATTAGCTAATTTACTTTCTTGGTTACCTGCTATTTTCATTGTAGTAAAAATCTTCATCTATCCTAACTGGTTATCTTCTTTCTTGGTGAAGATCTCTAGATAAGCAGAAAAGCGGCTAGTTCTTTTTAAAATACATGCTTTAATTACCTTTTTGCAATGTTGGCATGTACCTTCAACGACATCCTCCTTCTCTCCATTTTTTCCATTCCTTTTAGTAACCTTCCTAGTAAATTCATTCCACACATCTAACCTTACTGTACGCAGTCTTTTATTTACAGCAGCAACAAATGGATCAACATCTTCTTTTTGACATGGAATCATTGGGTTGTTGGTTCTGCTAATCTCCTACTCACAGGTGTTGAAGCAATTGATGAACCTTGAACACTTCGTTCTTCTAGTTCTGGTTGTGAGGAATTTGGTTGAGTGATTGAGGTTCCAACTTGATTGTATTCTCTTTGATACATTTGCATACATTATAAATTCAAGCAGTTCATGAATCAAAATACCGAATATATTCAGACAACAACATGAATACAAAAACAAAAACATGAATCAAGAAACGAATCATTCAGAGACCACTAAAATGAGTTCCAAGCTGTAAAATTGCCTTTATGCAATTGATAATTGGAAATACCTAGTCACCCATCTAAGATTCTAAATGCACTAAATCTTCTATATGACATAACTTGCACTATTTAGTTACACATCATGGACCAGTTTTGAGTCCTAATTTCAAACATGAAGCTCCTTCCTAAGTTTTTCTAAACAATATATGAAATAAGATTAAAAGAATTAATTGAAAAAAAGATCAATAACCTGTAAAAGAAATCAGAATAATATGCATTAAATAAATTCATATGCAACCAAAAAAACACGCACGCTAAGCAACCATTACTAACACCCTAATTTCATAGCAAAAAGAATACAAGTACTCAAATTGATAACTCATATAAACACATTTCTCAAATTGTTAAATCCATAACATTTTCAATCCAAAAAATTATAACTTTATTACTAGAACCTCACAATTACCATTCAAAGATTAGCACTGTACAATGAATTAGGAACAACATAATCCAAAAAACCTCTAACATTTCCTTCTCCTTATCCACACCCTCTTGATTCAAATCCACATTATCCAACTCCTCCACTCCATTACACAATACAATCTTTCCAACCCCATTATAAATTCTACCAATAGTATCCAAAGAAGCCCCTTTTCCATTTCAATCCCAATCATCAATTCAACATAAAAGAAAAATAAAACCTAATTATTATAATCAAAATCAAACCTAAAAAAGTAATCACAAACTCAAACTCTAGAGGCTAAAAACACATTAAAAAATTGATTTTGCATGCATCAAGCGATCAATCAAATAATTGATCGCCCCAATTTTCTAATCACACACACATGGCATATCTAATCTTAAGAACTCAAAACTAAACCCATTTTTTTCCCTAAAAATTGTGCCATAATTTTGCATCTGAGTGACTGAATTAATAGCATAGATAAAAAGTGTGTGTATGTGCTGGTGAGTGTGTGAGAGGTTTGAGTGCAGTGTATGCGCGAAGAGCACGTGAGAAGTCTATGAGCGAATAGTTTCAAGAGAAGAATGTTCTTTATATTCTCAAGTCTGTCATGAATAGAATCTATGTTTCTTAATATTCAATCGAATACAAATCATTCCGCAATGTAGATATTTAATGCATCTAGTGTGGTATCAGACTCAGAAATCATGAATTTCTGAGCATATCGATCCAATTTTTCCACTAGTTCACTCTGAATCTTCATCTCCTGCTGCTATTCATCAACAACTCTGATTGTTCTTCATCAAAAATCAACAGATTGTTCTTAATCTTACAAAAAATTAAATCTCAGATTTAGATTATTACCTCAACATCTTCCAATTTCATATTCAACAGAGGTTTGTCATCATAATTAGGTTGTTTTTTGCAATCAAATTTCTTAATCAAGATTGCTGTTCTTGATTCCTGATGCCAAGAGAGTCTGAGCGTGTTCTATCTCTCTACACCAAGGTCTAGTTAGGGTAAAAAATTAAAGGCATTGCACTGATTGGATTCAGCAGAAGATTGAGAAGTTGTTGGTCTTAATTATTATTTCAAATTAGTCATCAACAAGGTGTTGAAGAATCTTGTGTTTCTAATGATATTTTTGAGTTAAATTTCGTATGTGAGTTGTGCTGAATCAACAGGTTTGAGTTCTTCTAATTTTCATCAACTCTGTTCATAGATTTTGTTTTCATGGAACTAGTATGCAGTTGTGATTATTGATGGTTAAGTAGTGTGAGGTTGTATGTGATCCTGATGCTAGTATTGCAACGTCGTCAAGAGGATTAAGCATGATTTTGGATCTAAAACTAAGTTTTGGGGTTTGAGCTATTAGTTTTCCAGTTTCCAGTTTGCTTGTTTAGGATTGGAATTTCTTAACTTATCAACTGAAATTTGAGTCTCTGCTGGTAATCTCCATTGCTATCTTTAGATTACTTTAGGTTTTAACCTCATGTGTTCAGCTTCTACATCACTAGCTAAACAACAAACAATGCTGTCTTCAAAAGCCTTTTCATCATAACTAGAATTGTGGCATCTAGTTTTTCATCAAGTCCTACTTGTGCTGATACCTGGCGCTTTTGAGTCTGAGCATGCCTATCTCCTCTACACCTTGTCTAGAGAAGACAGAAGCTTAAATATGTTCCACTTGAAATTTTGGAAAAGCTCCTCTTAAATCACAGATGTGTGTATGGAATGAAAGTTTGCAGCACTATATATGCTTAATTAGCTTATTCTCAGTTTATCTCATTGGTACTAGCTTTGGTACATTCCTCTTTTTATGAGTGAGTTGGCTTGGAAGTTTAATGATGAAACTGAAGATGATGTTATGGGATTGGAATTGGGGAGTTATATTAAGTACATGTTGATGTTCTCCTTGATGAGTCTACATTCAATTCTAGATTCATTAAGAATCTACATTGCCGAACGATTTATATTCGATTGAATATTAAGAAAGATAGATTCAATACAGGACAGACTTAAGTATATAGAGAACATTCTTCTCTCGATACTATTCTCTCATAGACTTCTCACGTGCTCTTGGCACATACACTGCACTCAAAAACCTCACACACTCACCAGCACACACACACACTCTTTATCTATGTTATTATGAATTTTATTCATACATGATTTGCGTAACTGTGTTGATGTCTAAGGAAATGAAGCATAGAAGAAGAGACAAAATTTACTAATTTTTGTGTAACTCAGTCCAAGTGCAGATGAGAAGTAAAAGTGCGGAGGAGATGAGAAGAGGAAAAAATGTGGAAAAATAATCTTCTTTCTCGACATCTAATACCCTGGGGTTAGAAATTACTAATTCATCCTTAAATTATCGGATGTCGGAACTTAACCAACCAGATACGGCCTAATTCGTTTGTGTTACGATAAAGGAGGTAAAGTACAATAAGGAGTCTGGTTCCGCAATACGGAATGTCATACATCAGATTAAATCATATAGGATGTAGAATTTTCCGAAACGGATCTGTAGAATTTTCTGAAATGGATCTCAGACTTAGGACGGTTATTGACAGCCCAGCTGTTGACATAAATATCCGAATTTATAACATTAGTTAGAAGATAGGGAGATGGTGTTAAGTCATAAATAATCATGGAACACCTATGTTTCCTTAGCCACCATAAAAAAATGGCAGTTTTATGAGACGATAGGAGAAAGATGAATATAATACCCATCCCAAATTTCAGTCTTTGAGATTGGATGAACGAAAATCATTGGTAATATGTTAAATGCAGAATGCAAACGAAATAGCTATGAAGAAGGGACAAGACAGAAACACATGCCTTGTTTATTTAAGGTTCTTAGACTTAAATAGTTAATTTGCAGGAAAGGTTTAATGAACCAATGAAGCGCGGGAGGTGGACGCCCATTAATAAGATATTGGATGCTAATTTCAAGAGGAAAAACGAAACGCGATCCTAAGGATTACCGGTAAAAATCTATAGAAGGTCACTGTCATGATAGCAGATATCTCTATAGTATAGTGGAAAAGTTATTGGGTTGATATAAGCGATTTGAGTTCGAAATCATCAGCACTGGGATTGAGGAATTAAAAAAAAAAAACATACCAGAAAAAAAAGGTCACTGTCATGGTAGTTTGTTGGTTTGGATAAAAAAACATATGTAGACGTTTTCGGCAGAAAGATATCTGAAAGATGATATATTGATTGTACAATACCCACCCGAATGGAACTAAGGAGGATCGGTCTTCGAAGATTATTTACCAGCAGGGGATTGAGAATCTTATTTAAATACCCCTCGAAGTCTACATCTTAAAATATATCCTTATTCAATTTAGAAAATATCCATGTCATTTAAAAGTAGAAGCAACTAGCATAAAAGTTTCTTTAAAAAATGGAAGCAACTTTCTCAAGTTAACTCTAAAAAATTGTTATTTTTTGTTGGAATTTGAAGGTTTAATTCCTTTATATCAGTTGAAAAGGAACTATGCCAAGAGATGGGTCTGTTGGCAACAGGTGGGATATTTGGTTGGGTATAATAACCACCAAAAACCATTTCCTAACTACCAACCTTTGTGTTTTTTCTAAAGGGTTTTTTCACGAGAAAATTTTAGATGGGGACATTTTTTGAAGGGGGCATGGGGGACAAATAATATGTTGACACATGCACGTGATATTAATGAATTATGTTTCCAAAAATATAACTGAAGTTTATTTTTGGAGAGAAAATCTGTTTTCTTAATTGGTGTTGGTATTTTTGGAAACAAAATTCATTAATATCGCGTGCATGTGTCAACATATGATTTGTCCCCTATGCCCCATTCAAAAAACGCCGCCATCAATTTTTTTCTCTTTTTTCACCAAGAGACATGACTTTTCAGGGACCAGACGTGGTACCCATTTGAACAGTCATCTTCTCTGTTGTTTTGAGTCTCCATTTTTGCCTATAAAACCCAAAACTACTTTCTTTCTTGGTATGAATTTTCAATCCCTGTTTTTGTGTCAAAGTTGAATATCAAAGAGATTACATAGAAATACAATTTAGTTTGAAGAGTCTTGATTGATTGAAGTGCTGCATCATCAAGAGGAGATTTTTGTATCCCGAGAGACGAGCGTCATTTAACCATACCGCACAACTGTGGGGGAGTAATTGTTTTAAGGACATAGAGAATTTCTCTAGCCTCAATCCAAGTTAGTATTTTTACTTCCAATTCTCTTGTCCTTCTTATTTCATGTAGGTTTGTGAATGAAAGCTTATATTGCATTGAAACTGTGTTTGTTGGATTCATTATAGTATATGTACAATTGGGTATCCATTGAATACACCAATCTGTGTATTTTTGTGGTGAGTTCATTTGTTGAAGCAAACTAACATCAGCATACAATACTGGCGCAAATAAGGTGTTCTCAAAAACCCCAAAGTGACATATATATACAAGTAAGTTTCCGACTCTTATTGATTTACATTCAACTTGTATTCTGTTTGTTTACTTTAGTATACACATATTGTAACATTTTTACCCCTCAAGGGTATTCGTGTAAAGTCAATCAAAACATAGAGTATTTATAATATTCCCTCTAATTCACAAAATCGATTACATAAAAAGTTTGAACAACAAAAAGGAGAAAGGAGTCCATCCGTAACTAAATTTTGGATAATGGACCTAGTTTTATTTAACGAATTAGGTCAAATGAAAACGAAAATACTAAATGTGGACCAAAAACTCAGTCCAAAATGAACTGCTACACATGGTGTATTTGTCAATTTATGGTTGTGGTACCCAAGATTTTGTCTGGAGAATTATCTTTCGAGAAAGAAAGGGGAAGGACGCACTCACAATGATAAAAAGGATACCCAAGCTACTATCGAATACTCCCTATGTATCACATATATAGGCGGAGGGGGATAATTCTCTTAGATTAAGAAAATTGCAATGGATTCGCAATTTCTCATATTTTTTCTTGATTTACCCCTTATCCTGTTTTTACTATAATTTTCTATGCATAATAAATAAGGGTATTTAGGAGAAAATTCATCTTGAAACTAGAACTCCGCCTATCTAGTGGGACAAACAAAAATCAAAATTCCGCCTATATAATAAGTACGGAAGGAGTATCCTATATGGGAAAGTCCCAATATAAAATGGTGCCAATGTTTGTTTAAGTGGGACCCAAAACTTCAAAAAAGGATTAATCATTTATGGATTTAGAATTTATGACCTGGATGCTCTACCAGGCCCCTTAGAGCATCTCCAAAGTTGTTTATTTTTCATGACATGTAGGATTTTAAACCCTTATTTTCCATAAATCCATCTCCAATAGTAGGTCTTACGAAAAAGAAAGGGTGTTAAAATAAATAAGAAGGTCTTGTAGAAAGTCTTATTTAGACCCTGAGAATGACCTCCATGTCATCAATTTACAACTTTTTTAATTATTATTTCCAAATAAATTTTTCTAAATCAATAGTAAAAAAGAAAGACCATGCACCATTGGAGATGTATATGAGCAAAACATTGTTATTTTTCCCACATTCATAAAACCTTATAAATAAGGACCTAAATAAAAACTCCACGTAAGATTTTTAGCACCTCTGTTGGAGATGCTCTTATAAAACTCACAAGTTATTTCCCTGTTACCTAATCTTGCTGGACTAAAATTCTGTGTACTAGATTGTGCACGAGCTAAAAAATAGCCAAGCCCGGGTCAAGTAATTTGGTTCCTATTTCACCGTTGTGGTTTTGTCTACCTCCACTTTCCCGATGTAGGGAGGAAAGAAATTCTGATGCGAGGAAAACTTTTCAAATTATTTAGTTTAATTTTTGATCACTTTAAGTTTATACCTCTTTTACACCAAACTTAACAAATCCAGGTTCTGACCACCATCTTCATATACGGAATCGAAATACGTAAAAGACTATTTTTCGAATTTGTTATCAAAAATCTTTCTCTGCAGCAAAAGTTGTCTACCTACAATAGGGTCGGAAAGAAGAAGATCACAATGAGGGTAGTAAGTAACTATCTCCAAAAATTAAATCTATGTTTCCCTACAAAGAAACAAGAAAAAATCCAGAGAAAATCAAGATTATCATTAACGGAAGAAACAAGCACAAAACCTCAATATGAAAACCCTAATAACTCAACCCAGAGAAGATCAATGTTATCATCAATGGAAGAAACAAGTAGAAAACCCCATTATGAAAACCCTGATAATTCCACCCAGAGAAGCTCAATATTATCATCAATGGAAGAAACAAGTAGAAAACCTCAATATGAAAACCCTAATAATTCCACCCAGAGTAGATCAATATTATCATCCATGGAAGAAACAAGTAAAAAACCTCAATATGAAAACCCTAATAATTCCACCCAGAGAAGATCAATATTATCATCGACGGAATAAACAAATAGAAAACCTCATTATGAAAACCCTAATAATTCCACCCAGAGAAGATCAATATTATCATCAAAGGAAGAAACAAGTAGAAAACCTCATTGTGCAAACCTTAATAACTCAACCCAGAGAAGATCAATATTATCATTAATGGAAGAAACAAGCAAAAAACCTCATTGTTCATTAATGGAAGAAACAAGTAGAAAACCTCCTTGTGAAAACCCTAATAACTCAAACCAGAGAAGATCAATATTATCATTAATGGAAGAAACAAGTAGAAAACCTCATTGTTCATTAATGGAAGAAACAAGTAGAAAAACTCCTTGTGAAAACCCTAATAACTCAAACCAGAGAAGATCAATATTATCATTAATGGAAGAAACAAGTAGAAAACCTCATTGTTCATTAATGGAAGAAACAAGTAGAAAACCTCCTTGTGAAAACCCAAATAACTCAAACCAGAGAAGATCAATATTATCATTAATGGAAGAAACAAGTAGAAAACCCCATTGTTCATTAATGGAGAAACAAGTAGAAAACCTCATTGTGAAAACCCTAATAACTCAAACCAGAGAAGATCAACATTATCATCAATGGAAGAAACAAGTAGAAAACCTCATTGTGAAAACCCTAATAACTCTTTCTGCTGAAAAATTAGGTCGACAGACTAGTTTTGTTGAGAAGGTGTTATTGAGAATCATTTGTGTAAGTTTTTGATTCATCATTATTGGTAATATTCTCTTAGGTGGTGGGTGGTTCATCGTTAGACGTTGAAGAAGAACACAAGCAAGTTTAAGGTTAGGTTAAATCAAAATCTGACCTCAACCCATCACTAAAATTGGCTGAATTTCTATTCTGCAGAAAAGTAGGGGTTCTTTCTCCTTTTATTCCTTTGTCTCTAGATTTTTCGATTCATGTCGATTCAAATGCTATTTATTCGTTTGTCTCCTGATTTTTCGATTCATGTCTATTGAAATGCAATTTTTTATTCTTGTACAACACTATTTTTTTGGATCTAAAATTTATGAGTTGAGATGTTTTTCTCAGCCGTGAAATTGATAAACTTTGTCCATAAACTTTTCCCAATCTGTCCCTGTTTTTGATGAACTTTGCTTGAAAAGTTTCTTTTCACAGTAATCATTCCTGACATATTCTACCATGCGTGATTTTGGATTTATAAACGTTTTTGTGAAGATTAAATATGATTGCATCTATGCAAATTTAGTTTTCCTTCAAAAATGAGGTAATGGATTGAATTTTTAAGCTAGCCCGTCACTTGTTTGTTAAAATTACCCAACGAGTTCCGTTTAGAAACATTGATGTTCAATATAGAATTGATGGATAGGTTCACTTTCATGTTTGTTTTACCATTAGTTATCATTTATCATTTAAAGTTGTTTTACCAAAAGTGTGTAATTATCGTTTTTTAACTTTTTCAATATAAGGTTTTTTTTTTGTTAGAGTATTGCTTAAAAAAAAGGTATTCAGGTAATTAACTAATTTATTGGAATGGATTGTTGATATGGTTTTCTTATTTAGAAAAATTTGTCTGGTCAATACTATGTGGTTTATTTTTTGATGAATAGTTGCTATCTGGTTTGGTTTTAATTTTTATTCTGTTGTGTTATTACTTTCCTACTTTGAGATTGTTAGGAAGGTTGGAAACTTTTTTTTGTTTCATATAAGCTTTCAAGGATAATTAGAGGTCATAATATTCAGCTTATTACAAACGATTTAGGTAGATTTAGTGGTTAGTTACAGATAGTTGGATTAGTTGGATTACCGAGGATGTATGCAAGTGATTTTCCACTACCCGATACCTGGATTTCAAATATAGATTTTGGTTAATAAATAGGTAATTTGGATAAGACAAGTTTAGTGGCTTAATCGCTTCATATGGGTTGCACTAGTGCAAGGTCCTGGCGGATGTTTTATTGCTGTCCATGCTCTTCGGATAGTGTCCTTCACCTCCGCTTTTTCTTAGTATTTCTCATCTCTGTAAATAATTTTTTTTTTCATTAATACCTCATCCAAATTGTGAATATGGTTCACATTTTATTGTTCCGTGAATCGCTCATAGTTTTTGCTTCCGTTGATTTATTATTTAAAATGATCCACTAATGCGTGATGTATTAATAGTCGAAGGGTTTTCAAAGTTGAAGTCGATTGGTTCTACGAATAGAGCATGTGCGTCTTCATTTGTTCAACACGTAGGATCGAAACTTTTCACATATATAGTTGGTGACTTGGTTATACTTGTACTTACCTACATAAAGAATCTTAATGTATAACATGAAGTAATATGCAAAGCAATCTTTTGTACTTAACTATTTTCGCAATCTGAATGGATATAACTTTTTGATACAATGTATTTTTGTCGTTTATGATATTGTATCTCTTTGGATATGTACGTTAAAGACTAAGTTTGTTGTTATATTGAGCTAACTACTTTGAATTTCTTAAGGTTTACGGTAATTCATGTTGCAGGTGCTATAGTCCACCAATTTCTCTAAAAATTGTAAAAAGTTTTGGATTTGGGCATTTGGCTATTGCTCAAGCTGCATAAGATATTTGCACATCTCCCAAAAGTTACTTCTCTAGAATGGATTATTGATTAATGAAAGTGCATTTAGGCCTAGTTTTTGTGGTTACGAATTAGCTTATTAACACATTAAGTTTGTGCAAATCAGTTTGCTATTATTGTCTGTTTAGTTGTATGTACACTACTTGGTTGAAAAGACTTGTGTAATGAGTACGATTTCAGTTTGATAACTTCAAATTGGGTTCTATAAAGACTTGGGTTAGTGAATATTTATGCTTGTAGGAAAGCATTGGGGATATTCTGGAATTTCATTAGGTTATAGTGGTTTAGAACTTTTACATATTCAATTTTGTAATGATGTTTATCGATGGAACTCCAATTTATATCTGAAAACCTTTTTTTTTCGTGTATGTACAGGTTCGGGTTGGCATACATATTTTCGCATAGCTTTCATTCCTGTCTTGTTAGTTTTTCGAGCCTGAAGCCTAGTCCCCAAACCTGCAGGAATCAGTAAAGGTACTGTAGGCTTGATAATGTGATCTATTTCCCTTCCGCAACGCCTTATCATACAAATGTTTGTTTATCAATTGAATCATGTTTGTAGGTTACTTATCCTTTCATTGAAATTGGCTGAATTTCTCTTCTACAGAAAGGTAGGGGTTTTTTCTCCTTTTATTCCTTTTTCTCCACCTTTTTCGATTCATGTCGATTCAAATGCTATTTATTCGTTTGTCTCCTGATTTTTCGATTCATGTATATTCAAATGCAATTTTCTATTATTGTACAACACTATTTTAACTGGATCTAAAATTTATGAGTTGAGATGTTTTTCTCAGCCGTGAAATTGATAAACTTTGTCCATTAACTTTTCCCAATCTCTCCCTGTTTTTGTTGAACTTTGCTTGAAAACTTTAGTTACACAGTAATCATTCCTGACATATTAAACCATGTGTGATTTTGGATTTATAAACGTTTCTTTGAAGATTAAATATGATTGCATCTATGAAAATTTAGCTTTCCATCATAAATGAGGTAATGGATTGAATTTTTAAGCTAGCCTCTCAGTTGCTTGTTAAAATTACCCAACGAGTTCCGTTTTGAAACATTGATGTTCAATTTAGAATTGATGGACAGGTTCACTTTCATGTTTGTTATACCATTATTAGTTATCATTTATTATTTTTTAAAATTGTTTCTAAAAAAGGACTCACTGAAGTCCATAATTCCCCCCTAGCTTTGCAACTTAAAAGATTATCTATTCAATGTTTTTTCCATATGGCACTAGTTTAAGTTTGTTTTCAAAACCTCATGTTCATCATTTTGATATAATAAATGTACTGTCTCACATTTAAACTCCAATGCATGTCCCTGTTTATCTCAATTAATTGTTTATGTATGTGTTGAGAGTGAGATTGTTTCATCATGTTTGAAAAGTCACTTGCAAATTAACCTAGTTTTTATGGCCAGTCGCCAATTATAGTCACTTGCCTATATGTTTGTTTTAACCGTGTAATAGTTTTCTGCATAGCTTTCATTCCCGTCTTGTAAGATTTTTGAATCTCTAGTGTAGTCCCCAAACATGCAGTAATCCGTAAACGTAATGTAGCTTGAGAGTGTGATCTATTGCCCTTCCATAATGCCTTATTATTCGGATATTTATTTATTGATTGAATTCTGTTTGTAGGCTACAAGCATGCGTGCTGGTAAATTGCCCAAGAAAACACATAAACCTGTTGTTGTTGTTGAGGAAAGGTAAATATGTGGATTAGTAGTGTATTAACGAATAAGGATCTTTTCACAAATATAACCGGTATGTTTTTGGTGTAAGTTTTTATTGTGTTGTGTAGGCAATATTGTTACCCAGATGAGTACGGGTACCGGACAGGTTCCTGCAAATTGATTACTTACCCCAGCTACGATGTACTAAAATCTGTGCGCGAAGAATTGTCCGATGTTGAGAAAGTATTGTTCCAATCAACTACAATTGGTCACCTACTTTACATTCCTGTTGATCAAAAGATGTCTGCGCCGATATTTAATTTCTTAATGACTAGGCGGATTTATGTACCGCAAGACAAGGCTATCTGGTTCAGATTTTGTAATGGAGATTTTAGTAAGGAAATTTGCTTTGGAAAGCGGGAGTTTGCCGCAATATCAGGCCTTAGCTTCACGAAGACGGATGCACCGTGTGCTGTACCCGCGAGGCTGAGTAAACTGAAGGAGAAGTATTTTTGGTCTGACAGAAAAGTAGCTGGAGGAGATTTGTATAATTTCCTTTTTATCGATACGGATGCTGAAGAGAGGAGAAATGCTGTAGAGAGGACAAATGTTGAAGAGAGGAAAAATACTGCGGTGAGGAAAAAGAGTGAGAAAGTGGAGGCTTGAAAGAGGGGGAAAGTTAATGTTGATGACAGGGTAAAGGTTGCTCTCCTATATGTTGTGCATCGCTTTATATATGGGTATCCAAACATCACTGGTGTTGAGGAAACAACATGGAGTTTGGTAGAAGACTTTGATGACTTCAACAATTATCACTGGGGAGATGTAGCTTATTATCAAACTTTTGAGAAGACTCACAAAGCCTATGAATTTCAAATGACTGGAGTAGATACACCTAACGGTCAACGGGGCATTCATCCTCAAGGAATGCCAGGCGTGTTGGTGGTAAGTGTAGTTTGGTTGATATTTTGTATATGTTTAACTTTTAATTTTTTTTAATAGTTGTTTTTGTGTTTTAGGTTTGGGCTGTTCGAGTCTTCCCGACATTGTTTGAGAAGTGTGGAAAAGAGATATATATTAATGGGTGGCTCCCCTATATTATTACTATGTGCTGCACTAATGCCCTGACCCATGTGAACGTTGGTAGCGCATTAGAACCGGTATGAGTATGTCTTTAGAATTCTATTTCTTTGAAATTTGTATTTAATGTTGTTTTTGACCATCTTTGCCCTATTAAAGAAAGATTCTGTTGTTCAATTCATGGAAGACATCATATGGCCTGAGCCTCGCTTCGACCGGCTTTTAATTCCTGGGGTAATTGAGGGTAATGTCACCAGAGATCAAGCTAGTGATGCGGCTTTTAATACTTTTTCTGATGATGATATAGAGGTTGACGGCTTGGAAGAACAACCTAGAGACGCAGCAGTTAATCCTCGGTATGATGGTGATATTTTGAAGGATAGGATGGATCAGCTTTTCAGTTTGGTGTTAGGTATGAAGAGTGAGTCTCTAGGAAAGTTGGAAGAATTAAGTTGCCAGGTGGTCGATTTGAAAAATACATGCACCGAATTGAAAGAGAAGGTTACATTTTTGAAGGAGGAGGTTTCAGTTTTAAAGTCAAGAACTGTGAGTAATTTGGAATCTTTTTATTCTGTTAAGTTTTACAGTTAAACCTATTCATAACTTGAAAATTAATTGAGTCGATGTGAAATATTGTGTAACAGTTTCGTGCTCCATATATGGGGAATTGAAACAATGAAGGAATGCCGGATAGGCCAAGTTGGAACCCAAATAACAAAGTCAAAGAGGTTGGTAAAGAAAGTGGTGTTGATTTATATGGGAAGCTTATTCTTGATGTTGGTAAAGACGCTGTGGGTAATGAAGAAGCTGAAACACGGCACTATAACATTATAAGCGACGATGATGTAAACGCCCATGATGATGTTGAACTTCTTAGTACACCAGTAATATACAATACTCCAAATAAGATAGGCGAAGAGGTTTGTTCGTTCTTATTGCTCGAATTTTAATGTGCATGAGTACAAATAATAGATTAATTTTTGTTGGTCATTAGCATGTATAGGTTTCCTATTAGTTTTGCATTATGTCACAATAGACAAATCACAATAGGTGTATGTACGTAATGTCTGCAGTTAATAAAATTCGCTCTTAAATGCCTGACTATGAAGTAAGTAATATATATACACATTTTGCCATTAGTCGTCTCTACTGGATAGTGACTATTTCATACAATAAGCCAGTTGTCGAAAAAATAATTGTTCTTCTTGTGAATTTTGCTTCAAATGTTGTAGTCATGTTCGCTTTCTCTCCATTTAAGTTTGTTGTATTATGTATCTGATGTTGTTTATTATCCTAGTTACTCGGTAACTCGTTTATAAACATCGGATTGTTCGTTTTATAAGAACGGCGTGATATTTCTCCATTTGTTTGTTATTAAACTTCAGAAATCCTTTTAATCTTATGGAATATTTGGTTGATAGTAAACGGTGAATGGAACTTCTCTTTGTTAAATAACATAATTAAGTCATTTGTTGACCGTAGTATTTTTGAAATTCTTCTCATTGACTCTGTTTTTGTAGGCCGATAAAAATAAAAAAAGCCCCGAATGGAAAAAAAGAAATCATGATGAAGCTGAAGCGTCCGGCTATGCTGATGACAATACTCTCCCAAAGTTTGGAAGAGTACGGAAGCTTAGTAAAGCGCTACAACCTCTATTTACCGATGGAAATAATTTGAAGAAGGCTAGATTTGTGCCTGGCAATAAGGTTAATTTTGCGGCAGATGGTGGTGATCATAAGAAGAATGGTCGGAAGAAGGTTAAGTGTACTCGAAGCACTGAAAAGGCTGGGAATAGAATTGAAATTGGGGATTCCCCTTTGACAGACGGTGATGAGAATTATACCCTGAAGAAGACGTTTTTGCCTGAAAAACTCAAAGTGAAAATAGATTATCTCAAAAATTTCAGATTGGACTCCGGAGTTACTGAGAAGGATGTACAGGATGTGAATGATTACATCAACATAGTGTGAGTG
Organism: Papaver bracteatum; assembly: GCA_023529315.1. Classification (NCBI taxonomy): domain Eukaryota; kingdom Viridiplantae; phylum Streptophyta; class Magnoliopsida; order Ranunculales; family Papaveraceae; genus Papaver; species Papaver bracteatum. The sequence goes on from JAJJWX010002805.1 coordinate 645,407, forward strand.
TCCCCAAAACATCCTTTATTTATTTGTTTGTTTTTGGTGTCCTTGTTTATTTTGATCGTAACTTTGTGTTATGGATGTTTGTATGGGACAGTGTGGACTACAAGGAAGATGACCCCTTTGCGACTTGTAACCAGTTTAAAACACTACTGGATAAAAATGGATGTCTAGGTGATGAAGTAAGTTAGATTCCATCTGTTGATCCTGTAAAAAAAACAATCTAACTATCTAATGGTAAAAGTTTCTTGCAACAGAAACTCATCTCTTTTGTGTCGTCCTGCAGCATATTAACAACATGTTTCTCCTCATGCGCCCAGTCACTCTCTGCTCCGATGGGAAGTGCACGACCATAGACGCTTGCTTTCAGGTCTGTTAACTGTAAAATAGCTACTTAAATTGTGTATTAACTAATTTATGTGTTGTAAGTAATCATCCTTGATGTTGAACAGCCATGCCTGACAATGGATGACGAGTTCAAATCCGCCAATCGTTATCCATCTGGACATAGGCCTGAAGGCGGTAAACCTTGGGCATATGTAGATGTGATATATGGCGTGGTCCACATTAAAAGACGATATGAACACTGGGCCGCAATATGTATTAAATTTAAGGAGCATAAAGTAATTATATATGATTCCCTTAGACCGCGTCAAACTCGTGAATCAGGGGGAGTGTGAAATAATAAAGATTCGTGACTATTTAAGCCAACTGTACAACCAGGGGCCCATGTGGAAAGGTGTATTTCATGAGGATCCTCTCCTCCCTCAACAGGATGATGGGTAACCACTCTCTACTTGAAATATTTTTTCCTCGCCCAGGCTATATGTATACATTCAAGTAGTGTAGGAGTGATACGAAATTCAAAGACAATGTTTGTTTTATGGAAATTGAAGCAACTTTCTTATGCGTAATCCATTTATGCATATTGCAGATGCTCGTGTGGGGTGTATGCTTTGAAGTTCGTTGAATATCTGATTAGGGGGTTATTCTGTCGTGTATTAAAAAGGAGTATCTTCACCGCTATCGTTGTGAAATTGCCATACAGTTGTTCAAGAGAAAATCCATACAGGTAAATAAAGCCATAAAGAGTAGTGAATAATTAGCAGTATTTATTTTAACTTTAGGATCCTCACTCTGAATAACACCTTAATTTTTTGGTGCAGTTTTCGTGCTATTAGGATTTACGGACAGGTACGGGTTGTCTGTCAATTTTATTGGACGACCATAGTACCCATGAGTGGCACAGGGAATCTTTTGGCCCCTAGTGTTTTTGTACATTTACGTGAACGCTGTTCATCATTTTCTAAGCTTTTGATAGGTTATTTTGTATATCTGGCACTGGGGAAGTGATAAATGTAATTGGTTGAGGTAGATTTGTAATTGTCTAAAACCTTGTTGTAATATTCGCAAATAAAACCAAAAAATTGAAGACATCCAACTTAAAAGCATAGCGGCTTTACCATAAGAGAGAGAACAGTCTTGATCATATATTGGTTATGGTAGAGAATTTTTATTTTTTTGATCAGATCCATGCCAAGCAATAAAGTGAACTGCATGAGTACCAGTAAGATCAATAAGGCATTGTTTAGAATATTGGTTAACGATTTTGGTTGTTCCCAATCTTCTTACTAGCTAAGTATGGCAGTCTGAGCCTAAAATGAAATTCATCGCACATTTAAACATACAATTGGTCTTAATTTGATGGTAAACCAGAACATTGGCAAACGTGTATACGTGACTTTCCAACCTACCTAAACACCCCCAGAAATAAAAATGTTCGGTCCCGTAATTTCGTTACCAAATTGGTCTTATTTTAGAGTATATTTGCTCTAACGCCACATCGCCTGCACATTATCTTTCACGAGGGAAATTATAAGAAAATCACACTCTTTCTCCTCTTCCTCCCTCGTCTGTAACTCTATCTCTCCCACTCCTTCGAAGCCTGAAGTCACAGAACATCCCTGGGGGTTTGTTAACAATGTTTGATACTTCTTAGAAGTTGAAAATATAGACTGGCATGTTCAGATCGATTGCAATTAAAATCAGGTAAATTTTCTATCAAGGGTTTTCAATCGTTATTTTTTGATTCATCGATTAATAAGAGATGATTGAAACCCAAGTTGTTTTTATTCATCGATTAATAAGAGATGATTGAAACCCAATTTCTTTTCCATCATTATATAAAACCCAATTTTATTGAAAGGAAATTTTGAGGATTATGTGGAATATATTTGTTAAAGTTGTTTTGAACTTGCAAATGAAACTGCATTATTTCCACCCCTTTGGTACTAGTCAAGACATCTATTCTCGTGGGGAAGGATTATTTGGTGCTGATGGCTTGTAAATGACAAAGGATACATGTATAATAGGTTAAATCAATTTGAAGTTTACTAAATATATTTCTCATACAAATCTCTGTCTTTGTGTCGATTTGCTTATGGTGTTGGGAGATTGTCTCATTTTCTTTCAAATGAAACTATAGTTTACTAAATCTATAGTTTTGGTAGACTGCTGTGATTTTTGTATTTTCATTTTATTGAGGAATGTGGTCACAAATATCTCCCTTGTTGAATTGATTAAACGATTTGAATATAGGTAAGCAGTAAAGCATCAAACCAACAATTTGTAGGTCGCAAGCATGGGTGTTGGTAGAAAAGCCAGAACTGCAGTTGAGGAAAGGTAAAAATGTGAATTAGGAGTCGATTAGTAAGTTTTATAGTTTCATCAATGACTAAATATCTTTTAAATTATAAAATCATTTTCTTTTTTAGACGTTTCCATGATTTTGTTATAATTTTTTATTATGTTGTGTAGGAATTATGTTTACCAAGATGAGTACAAGTACCAGACCAATTACTGTGAACTAAATTCGGACTCCGGCTACAAGGTACTAAATTCTATACACGATGAATTGTCTGACGCTGAGAAAGCCCTGTTCCGCGAAACTAAAATTGGGCATCTACTGACATTCCTGATGATCAGAAGATGTCCGGGCCAATATTTAGTTTCTTGATGACTCGGCGGATTCAGGTAGCATGAGATGAAGATATCTGGTTTAAAGTTGGTGGTAATGAAATCTGCTTTAGGAAGCCGCACTTTGCCGCAATATCAGGCCTCCGAGTCACGGAGTTGGATACGCCGTATGTCCAACCCCCAGGGGTAAGCACATTCATGGAGAAGTATTTTACTCCTGGAAAAAATGTTACCGGAAGAGAATTATATGAGTTCCTTTTTTGCGCTACGATTGCAGTTGATCTAAATGATGAAGAGATTAAAAAAGCGGAAGATATAAAAAATCGGAAAGAAGTCGAAAGAAAGAAAAAGAGTGTGAAAGTGGGTACTAAAGATAGGATGAAACTGAATGTTGCGGACCGGGTTAAGCTTGAGTTAGTCTATGCTATGCACCGTTTTATATATGGGCACCCAGACATCAGTTGTATTGAGGAGATAGCATGGCACTTGGTAGAAGACTTTGTTAAGTTCAACAATTATCCCTGGGGACACGTAGGTTATAAGCAAACATTTGAAAAGACCCACGATGCCTTTGTTTTTCAAATGAATAAATATGATAACGCTGTAGTAAAACCTACAAAGTTACCTTCCATCCATCCTCAAGGAATGCCAGGAGTGTTGGTGGTAAGAGTAGTTTGGTTGATATTTTATTTATGATTATTTTGAAATTGGATTTTTAATAGTTTATGTTTGTGTTTTAGGTCTGGGCTGTTCAAGTCTTCCCAAAATTGCTTGCGATGTGTGGTGCAGAGAAAGCTAGTGATGTGTGGCTCCCCTATATCTTTACTGTGTGCTGCACCAATGTTGTAACCTACGATAAAGTTAGTAGCGCATTGGAACCGGAACAGGTATGTCCTTTGTTTTTATTTATTTTTTAAATTTGTACTAAATGTTGTTTTAAGTGTGATCTCCTTGTTGAAGGGTAATTATGAAGTTCGAATCATTGAAGACATGCTGTGACCTGAGCCTGTTTTCGACCGGCTTTTAATTGCCGACTCAGTTGAGGGTCCCCTGAGTGACAAAGGTGTAGTGGAGGATGTTTCTCCAATTGTACATCAACCTAATGCTGCTCCAGGAAATGCACACATGTACGATACGATTAAGGAGGGTAATGTCGCATATGAGAAAGCTAGTGATGCGGCTTTTAATCCTCAGCCTGGTGCTGATATTTGGAAGGTTAGATTCGATCAAATTTTCAGTGTTGTGGTAGATATCAACAGTCAGGTTACCCAATTAAGTGGCCAGGTTTTCCATTTGAACAATACATGCACCGCATTAAAGGAGGAGCTTTCATTTATAAAGTCAAGAACTGTGAGTTATTTGGAACCCTTTTGTTATGTTGGATTAAACTGTTAAATCCTATTCATAATTAGTTTTTTATTTGAGTCTATGGAAATTATTGTGCAACAGTTTCCTCCTCCATTTATGGGGAATTGCAACGGTGACCGAATTTCTGATGGTGCGAGTTGGAATCCAAATAACAAAGTGACAGAGATTGGTATAAATGTTGGTAAAGAGGTTGGTGGTGATTTGTATGACAATCCTATTCTTCATGTTGGTGACGAAGCTTCGGACCATGATGAAGCTGAAACACGGCACAATCACCTTTTAGGCGACGTTGATGCTTCTGCCCACGATGATGATGAACTTCTTAATACATCACTACCATACAATACTCTAACTAAGAATTACGAAGAGGTTTGTCCATTGCTATTGCTTAAATTTTGATTTACATGAGCAATTCAACACAATTTTTGAATAACTAGTTTTTGTGGGACATTAGCATGTACATGTTTCATATTAATTCTGTGCACAATAGACAAACCACATTTTTTCTGTAAAAATTTAACTCCTTGACATTAATTTAAATTGTAGTTGGAAGTCTGACATATATACACATTTTGCTATTACTCGTGACTATACACGTGTTAATGTGGAGTGTTCCGTTTTGCTATTATGTATCCTATGCTGTTTGTTTTCATAGTTACCTCGATACTCTAATGTAAACATTGGTAATCATATGGAGTAGTTGGGTTGATATTAAATGGGATCATTACGCTGTTGAATAACAGAAACAAGTCATCTGTTGATGAAGTATCATTTACATCTTATCATAGCATTTAAAAAATCTGTCGGTGCTTAAAACTCTTTTTCATTGTACCTAGTTATGCAGGCCGATAATGATTTAAAAAGGCCCAGAGGGAAAAAAATAAACAATGATGAAGCGGAAGCATCTGGCAGTGCTAATGAGAACTATCTCCCAAAGGGTGGCAGAATAAAGTAGGATAGCAAGTACCATTGTACTCCATATGTAGCTTATGAGTATATGAGGCCGCCTAGACTTCGGAAGAAGGTTGATTTTGTGGAGGATGAGATTGTTATGATTAAGAATAAGGGTTTGGAGAAGGGTGATTGTAGTAAAGTTGATTTAAAGATCTCCCCCGGGTCCGAGAATTATTCCAAGAAGCACAAGTTTCTTACTGAAATTAAGACCCCTGATAAGCCAGCGGTGAAAATTGATTACTTTGAGTATTTCAGTTTGGGTGATCAAATTACACGGAAGGATGTACAGGATGTAAACGATTACATCCACCACGGGTAAATTCTCCCTACTATTTATTTGTTTATTTTTGGTGAACAGATTATTTTGAACGTTACTCTTATTCTCGTGTTGTTATGTTTTATTGTATGTTCTAGTATTGATGACCAGGCAGATGACCCTTTTGCGAATTGTGATGAATTTAAGAAACTCCTGGATCCAACTGGGTGGCTAGGTGATTACGTAAGTTACATTCGATCTGTTGATCCAATAAGAAGAATATAAGTATGTGATTATAATCTTTTTTTTCTGGCACTGTTAACAAATCTCTTTTGCTTTGAAATTGCAGCATATTAACGGCATGTTGCACCTCATGCGCAAATCAAATGTCTTCTCCCAGGGTAAATGGACAACCATCGACACTCGCTTTGTTGTATTTTATTTTTCCAAAATAGTCACTTAAATAGGGTATTCAACAGCGTATCTGCATATTAAGCAATCTTCCATGAATTTGTGCAGCATCAACTCACAACGAATGACAAGTTTAGACTTGCCAATAATTATGTAGATGGCATTTTGCTTGAATGGAGTAAACCTTGGAAAGATGTCGATGTGGTGTATGGCGTGGTGAACATAGAATTGAGGAAGCACTAGGTCGCAGTATGTATTAAATTTAAGGAAGAGAGAATAATCATATATGATTCCCTTAGACCTGGTACAACTCCTCAGTCAAATGGAGTCGGCAAGGAAATCATATTGATTTGCCACTATTTAGACCAAAGGTACGATGGTGCCTTATGGAAGGCTCGATATGAGGATACACCGCTCCCCCCTCAACAAGACGATTCGTAAGTACTCTCTACTAGTGAAAAAAATATTATTTAACCGCAACCCACTACTGGGTATGTAGTATACATCTTAAGTTGTGATACAAACGGCCCAGAATACAAAAACAATGTTTGCTTTTGGTAAATTCAATTGAAAATGAAATAAGTTTTTTATGCGTAATCCATTTATGCATATTGCAGATGCTCTTGTGGGGTGTATGCTTTGAAGTTCGTTGAATATCTGATCAGGAGTATTCCTCTGTCACGTATTAAAAAGGAGAATCTTCATCAATATCGTCGTGAATTCGCTTTACAGTTGTTCAAGAGATATTCCATAAAGGTAAAATAAAAATACAGCGTCGAAGCTGCATTGTTTATGACTTCACCATTATCACAAGTATAACATGTTTATGTTTGGTGCAGTTATCATGTGACTAGAAGTATGGACGGTGTTGGGTTCTCAGACCTGTGAATATTTTTTGGACGGCCGTTTTACCCAGGAGTGGCTCATGATCCTTGTGGCCCCTGTTTTTTTGGTACATGTCTATATGGATATTTTGTTCATGATGTATAGATTCTGAAAGGTTTTGCAAGATTTTTTCACCGGGCGGTGTGGAATTGATGAATGAAATCGGTTTCCATGTAGTTTCTTTATCCGAAAGCTGCAATTTCATATTACTGTTATTTACCAACCAGTCATTGCTCCAATACAGTTAAAATTTAAGAGAGTTGTTATTACCAACAAGTGATGGCTGCTAGGCTGTTGAAAATTAAAGTAGTTGAAGGAAATGCTTCCATCTCATTCCAATGCTTAAAACCATGGTAAGCCAGAAAGTGTAAACTTTTATGTATATCAAAATGTACGGTAATACTTGAAGTTCAAATATATTGCAAGATAGAATTGAGTTGAAGACAAAGCTACATAAAGCTTGGCAACATTGCCATTAACTACAAAAACACAGGATTCACTATGCCCAGTTTAAGAGAGACTCAACACACTGATGCAATTAAATTTTATTGGAATTACAAAATGATCGTACTATTTAATTTGGTTTACAAAATGCTCATCAACCATCATATCTAACAGTTCCCAAGAACACGGCCATTTTTTTTAACTTATATGCCCTTCACTAATAACCCAAGTAACAACTTAACCCCAGTTAATTAGATACATGGGCACCATCTAGACCCATGAATATGTAATGGTGAACCTTTAGGAGCCATGGTGCGTCTTCTTAATAACGACCAGTACAGCAGCAACAATTCCCACCCCCATCTTCGAAAACACCAAAGCAGCAGCAGAAGTGGTCCATCAACATCTTCAAAACCACCATAGTAGCGGAGGTCCATTACAACCTCCATCAACATCTTCAAAACCACCATACCACAGCAGTTGGGTCTATTTCCACCTCTAACATCATCCAAACCACCACAAAAATTGGGTTTATTTCCCACATCCATCAACATCTTGAAAACTATCACATTCAATCAGTAAACAAAAGGAAATAAACAAAAAAATGCAGAACTTATATCTTATAAACAAATGTCATTTTATTATTTTAACCATCATTAACCTATATAACTTTCCACCACCACCATCACCAAGAACTGTAAAACCAAATTTAGTGATACAACTCACTAATAAACTCGAAGACTAGAGTATTCACTCGCATACAGTAGTAGTTTAGAGATTCTCAAACAACCTATATTCAACAATTCTTATAGACTTAAACACAGTTCAAATAAATGCATAAATCATGTCACTACCAACCACATCATGAATTATATCACATACAAACTATAGACAGATAAATAAGTCAAACTGTCGCTGAAACATTCACCAACAAACGATGACACAGGCTGCCATTTTAGCATTTTCAGCACCGAAAGCCTATATTAAAAATTATTTAAAAGCTTCATTATTCAATGAAAATAAGAAAATTATATCTAGTTGGAAACTAGAGATGTCCCATGAAAACTCCTTAGAAGACTCCAAGGACTAGTTCAGAGTCTAACTACTCCAAAACCAACCAACAAAACTGTCACGTGCTGTCCTTCCCGGAAGTCCATTGCGACTGCCTGTACACTTTTCATAGTAGCCTCTAAATTACAGATCCAAACGACATGCCCATTTGATAGATTATAGAGGACACCACAACAAACATTTCTCGAAGACAAACCATTAGCCAAAACCCCGCCAATACACACCAAAACTAGCCTCCAAAAACGTTGTTCGCACAATCCTTATAAGGGTTTGGTGAGACATTCTATCAAACATGCTAGCTCCATGGAAAATTCAGAGTTTAATTCAGAATTCACTAAATTCCTAACACAATACATATATGTAATAGTAAGACATTATTTAAAACACAAACAAACATATGAAAAATCAAGGATGATACTGTTCAAGGATTTGATATCATCATCAACAATTTCAATTATGGGGAAACAACTATTTTAACATTGTAAATCATGAAGTTCGTTTGTAAAAACCGCTAAAAATAATAATATCATACCAAAGTAGTGATCTCACGACCTGCACTCTCACTTCTGCCTCAATAGCAAACACATTATGTGCTAACAATTGACCTAAATTAAGGAATCCTAGTTCCACAACACCTCTTCTTTAATGCTTCGGAAGCAATGTCCTGCAAACAATCAACAAAATTAAGAGAGGATTCAAGTATTCAACATAAAAGTGGTACACAAAACTAGTTACATTCAATTATGTGCACATAAATACAGTAACTGAGTCTAGCTCCTTATAGATCAAATGCCCCTACCAGGGTAGATCAACATGAACCGACTCCACCACTCCCTTTATGCATGAATTCTTGAATCTCCCACCACATGAAAAACCACCTTTTACCACTATAATTTCGCGATTGAAAACACCAACAACAAATCCCTTTAAAATGGTGAGACATGCCCAAGTAGTAACACAAACTAACAAATCCAAAAATAATCTAATTAGAGTATCTGAGCAGTCAATCCAAAAACTTAAATTTGATGGAACTATTTTCTAATATTAGTAAAGTTAGCACCACGAGGAAGGAACGTAATTCATGTAAAATATAAAAAAAATAGTACATCAAATAAGAAAAATATCATCGACTAATTGCGACCGGCATACCATCAAGCAAGGTATGTGTACCATCTGGTAATAAGGGTAATAGGCAATATACCAGTAAACAACCACGTCAAAACATAGTTTTATTTACTAATATGTAGGAAGTCATAAATAGTACACCTAAATGTAATACACCAAACCATACCGAAGAGTGGCCTCACGAGCTGCACTTTACCTTCTGCATTCTCTGTTGTTCCATTATGGATCACCTACAAAGTAGCACCAACGATTGTCCTAAATTAAGGCTTCTTAATAGCACTGCGCCTCTTCTTTACTGCTTCGGCAACAATATCCTGCAAATAATCAACAAAGTAAGACAGGGGATTCTGTTAAAATAACTACTTACCATAGTAACTTGGACTCTATATTAGGTTGTCAAATAGAGAACTAAAATCATAGAACATGGTTCATGAACTGTATGAATGGAACAAAAAGTACAATGCAGTAAACCAAAGAAAATAGATACAACTTCCATGATGAATTACCTTCTCATCAGTCAAACCTACTTCTTTATACACCGATTAAAAACTTCCAAACATAATTATTGACTGTTTCATGATTCATAAGTCACTCAATACCTCGTAATCAGATGCAATGTAAGAAATCCAAGAAATATGCCATGTTTAGATGTCAAATTTTAGAACTAAAACATAAACTCAATTCAAAGAAAAAAAAACTACCCGTATAACGAGTAATGTTCTTGGGAAAACTTAACCACCAAATCATAAAGAGGCAAAATATGAAAATTTTCCCAATTGCAAACTCTTACAACAATAAACACCTTCAAAGATTAAATGCCTTAACGAAACCCTAATACACCGCTATTAATGAAACCCACTTCAGAAAACTCTTATTTTCCAATCCAAACCCGCAGTAAAATAAACACCTTTAAAGATCAATTTTGTCAACCCTGAATAGTGACCAGACCAAATAATACCGAACATAACAAAGCCTTAGATTAGAAAGAAAAGTATATAGAGATCTTTGATTATTATTCGAAAATTAACTAAAACAAATTGAAAAGCAGTATATGAGCTCTGATAAAAAAAATTAGCAGGGGGTGATTTGATTTTTGAAAGAAAAAAGGAGAGTAAGGTTTTGAGTTTTAATGGAGGCAGTATAAGAGGAAAACAAAAACCCGCACAATGGGGCTAGAATTATCACTTGGTTATTCTAATAGATGGATAAGAATAGGCGGAGGCTCCAAAGGCGACATTGTTTATTTTTATTTTTCTGGAGAGAGAGTATTTTTCCCAAAATTATTAGGGCGGGACACATATACTAGGGCGCGCCCAAATTTGCCGCCTAGTATTTCCACTGAATTGGTTTGGGCGCCAAAAGAAATTGTGGCTGGAAGTTCACTTATGGGTGTAAGTAATCCGTATGACGTCTTGTGAATGTCTTCCTATTGGTTGAATATGATGTACACGGATTCTTGTGTATGCATTATCACCTGGCTCTGCGATCGAATCATGGCTGGAAGCGGACTACTATAAATCAGAAACTTTGTAAATAAGATGAATCCATCCATTTACATGTAAGATTCTTTTGTAATATTACCCAAAACCTTAAACAAACTCTATTCTGACATATTGTATGCGTACACTGGCTACAAGATCGAAACCTGGGCGGGAGTCGACTTATATAAGAATTGAACATCACATGTTCAAAGAATACTATAGTTAGACCCGAGTTCCTCGTCCAGATGAAACATAGAAGACATATATCAGAATTGAATATCACAGGTTCAAAGATTACAAGAGTTAGGCATGAGTTTGTAGTCCGGATGAACGAGATATGAAATATAATAGAAGTGAACATCACATGTTCAAAGAATACTATAGTTAGACCCGATTTTCTATTCCGGGTGAACTAGAGATGAAATATATATCAGAAGTGAACATCACATGTTCAAAGAATACTATAGTTAGACCCGAGTTTCTCTTCCGGGTGAACTAGAGATGAAATATATATCAGAAGCGAACATCACATGTTCAAAGAATACTATAGTTAGACCCGAGTTTCTGTTCCGGGTGAACTAGAGATGAAATATATATTCAAAAGTGAACATCACATGTTCAAAGAATACTATAGTTAGACCCGAGTTTCTCTTCCGAGTGAATAAAAGATGAAATATATATCATAATTGAACATCACATGTTTAAAGATTACTAGAGTTAGGCATGAGTTTGTAGTCCGGATGAATGGGAGATGAAATATATTAGAAGTGAACATCACATGTTCAAAGAATACTATAGTTAGACTTAAGGGTGCACAGGAACCGAGCCGGACAGATGGACCGTCCCGGAACCGGTGGAACCGGTGGAACCGTACCTGTTTTTGTACCGAACCGAGGAAGGGGGTACAGGTACTGGTCCAAAAAATAGGAACCGAGGATAGGGAGGTATAGGTACACGGTCCTATCCAAGTCCCGGAATGTCCCGGACCGAATGTACCGATAGTAATAGCCATTAGATTTAGGCGACAGTTTAGCAGTCATCTAACTTTCTTTTTTCAGCATTTCTGACTCTGGGTGTTGTGAATATGAAGGCTTTGATTCAAGATACGATTAATTGGTTTCTAGAAGAGCAACTTTGGATATTAGGACATTTTAAACTCAAAGATCACTTTGCTAGTGAGTTGATCCATCCTAAATTCCACACCTCATCTAAGAATTCTCGTCAAAGCAGTGGTGGAGATTTTGATATACAGGATGACTCTTGTTTGTCGTTTGAGTGTCAAGCTAGCAAAGAGGAGGTCTTCTGTGGTCAAACTGATATGAGGAAACCAGAAGATCTCTTATGTAATGATACGACTGAAACTACCAGACTTAAGATTTTAGAATATCGACAGCAGGTATAATTATGGATTAGGAATGCTATGGGAAACTGTGCAATTTTTCAGCTTCATCATTAATGCATCAAGCGTCTTATAAGGCGATCAGTTTGAAGTTTTTACTAAAATCATTGGTTGTGTTTATCAATTAAGTCTTTACTATCTTTGAACTGTTCGTTTCCTTACACCAGCTGCATTGTTATATTCAAGGGGATACAGTGTTACTGCAATAAGTTGCTCCTTCCGTCCCTAAAAAATCCTTGTTTTCTACTGCATAGAATTTGCACTCCGGCTGATCTCCTATGTCAACAACATGAACCTGAGCCATAAAAAGATGGCAGATAAATTTGGTGATATTTGTGGCGAATAACAGATATAACTCACTGTTTGAAATTTTTTGTCTGGAACCGAGGTTGGTACCGGAACCGTACCTAATCTTTATCTTGGTCCCGAATAGTACCGGAACCGAGGTACATGGTACAGGTACCGGTCCAAAAAATAGGAACCGAGGCTAGGGAGGTACAGGTACTCGGTCTCTGCAAGAACCGAGCCGAACCGTACCGTGTGCACCCTTAGTTAGACTCGAGTTTATCTTCCGGGTGAACTAGAGATGAAATATATATCAGAAGTGAACATCACATGTTCAAAGAATACTATAGTTAGACCCGAGTTTCTCTTCCGAGTGAACTAGAGATGAAATATATATCATAATTGAACATCACATGTTTAAAGATTACCAGAGTTAGGCATGAGTTTGTAGTCCGTATGAACGGGAGATGAAATATATTAGAAGTGAACATCACATGTTCAAAGAATACTATAGTTAGACCCGAGTTTCTGTTCTGGGTGAACTAGAGATGAAATATATATCAGAAGTGAACATCACATGTTCAAATAATACTATAGTTAGGCATGAGTTTGTAGTCCGGATGAATGGGAGATGAAATATATTAGAAGTGAACATCACAGGTTTAAAGAATACTATAGTTAGACCCGAGTTTCTCTTCCGGGTGAACTAGAGATGAAATATATATCAGAAGCGAACATCACATGTTCAAAGAATACTATAGTTAGACCCGAGTTTCTGTTCCGGGTGAACTAGAGATGAAATATATATCAGAAGTGAACATCACATGTTCAAAGAATACTATAGTTAGACCCGAATTTCTCGTCCGAGTGAACTAGAGATGAAATATATATCAGAATTAAACATCACATGTTTAAAGATTACTAGAGTTAGACCCGAGTTTCTCGTTCGGATTAACTGGAAACGAAATATATTAGAATTGAACTTCACATGTGAACGGTTTACAAGAGTTAAGCCTGAGTTTGTAGTCCGGATGAACGGGAGATGAAATATATTAGAAGTGATCATCACTGGAATAAATATTTTGATAGTTATTCGTGAGTTTATCAAGCGGGTGGACTAAAGACCAAATTTATCATATTTTAACATCACCGGTTCAAAGATTACTAGAGTTGGACCTGAAAGTTCCATTCGGGTGAAAAAGAAGATGAAATTTATCAGACTTGAACATCCCAGGTTATAAGGCTACTAGAGTTGGACCTGTGTTTTCCATAAGGGTGAACTGATGGTGAAATTTATATACCCTGGAAAATGACCATATTACCCTCACTGGAAACATAAGTGGAAAAAATCTTATGGAGACTATTAAAAAGACCATATTACCCTTATCGGAAATAAGGAAAGTAAATGTTACAGACTGTCAAATGACCATACTACCCTTATTGGAAATAATCAAAGTAAATATTACAGACATTATGAAAATGACCATACTACCCTTATTGGAAATAAGCAAAGTAAATTTTAAAGACGGTAAAAATGACCATACTACCCTTATGGGAAAAAGGAAAAGTAAATGTTACGGACATTGAAAATGACCATATTACCCTTATCGGAAATAAGCAAAGTAAATGTTACAGACGGTGAAAATGACCGTATTACCCTTATTGGAAATAAGCAAAGTAAATGATACAGACTGTATGAAAATGACCATACTACCCTTATTGGAAATAAGCAAAGTAAATTTTAAAGACGGTAAAAATGACCATACTACCCTTATGGGAAAAATGAAAAGTAAATGTTACGGAAATTGAAAATGACCACATTACCCTTATCGGAAATAAGCAAAGTAAATGTTACAGACGGTGAAAATGACCATATTACCCTTATTAGAAATAAAAAAAGTAAATGTTACAGACATTATGAAAATGACCATACTACCCTTATTGGAAATAAGCAAAGTAAATTTTAAAGACGGTAAAAATGACCATACTACCCTTATGGGAAAAAGGAAAAGTAAATGTTACGGACATTGAAAATGACCATATTACCCTTATCGGAAATAAGCAAAGTAAATGTTACAGATGGTGAAAATGACCATATTGGGCTCATTGTTGTAAATTTTCCTGGTAGCGTGTCACCCGGTCATGTTAGATGGTCTAAGTTGTGCCATCTTGCTAGTGCCTTCTTGCGACACCTAAATACAGTAAAACTTCGATAAATTAATAGCCTGGGAACCAGAGAAAAATATTACTTTAGCGCAGTTATTAATTTATCGAGTTAAAATTTAGCCTACACAAGCCTAGTTGGGACCGGAGAATTTAATTATTTTAGCGAAGTAATTAATTTATCGAAGTTCTATTGTATGTGGCCTTCATTGGTGCCACGGGAGATGAAAAGGAATGGCCTTAACTTGTGCCACGTTTTAAAAAGGTAATGACCTTAACTTGTGCCACATTTTTATGAGCGTATTTCCTTAACTCCATTTCACTGTCGAAGTCACCCAAACACTACAGCAGACGAAAAAACACAGTTATACCCTTTTCGCCGTAACCCACCTCCATTACACCGTGTACAAAACTCCGATCTACTGTGGTTAAATCAATCTCGCGTTTGGTTGAATACCCCTTATTTTGTGATGCTCAACAATTAAAGTTTGGATCTTGATTTTTCAGCCAAGTAAAGTGGGGGTTTCTAATCTCAGAGTTAGGGTTTGAAGAAATCAATCCCCCTATCTGTTTTAGTTCCGATTTCCTAATTTTGTGTTTTATGGTTTTAATTATCAATTGTATTTGTGTGTTGACAGTGTATTACTTGATTCATATTAGATCTGGGGGTAGAATCACTCGATTTTATTTAGGTATGTAACTCTCACATTTGTTTGATTT
Source organism: Papaver bracteatum (assembly GCA_023529315.1). Lineage (NCBI taxonomy): Eukaryota > Viridiplantae > Streptophyta > Magnoliopsida > Ranunculales > Papaveraceae > Papaver > Papaver bracteatum. The sequence goes on from JAJJWX010002805.1 coordinate 660,939, forward strand.
GTGGTTTTTTTTTTTTTTTAAGATTAGTATCAGTGTTTCTTCCAACTGTAGTGGACTAGTTTTTTGTTTGATTGGTATTCACCGCGATTTGCAGTGAGAAATTTGAGCAGACCCCGGAGCAATCATTCCTACCCAACATTTTCTTGTGTAAATATATTTTGAACTAAGAATGTCTCCAGTTTGTAAGTCGAATTTCCTTTATGATCTCTAAATTTGCCTATGTGAGGGTACAATTGTAGTACTACTTTAATGGATTTGGGAATGATATTCTAGATGATGACAACACAGTAGGTACTTTAGGGAAATTAGTATCATGTTTTGGGTGTTTGCTGATTCTATTTATTAGTATGAATATTAGGTTTTTCAGACTAGGGCCGTGAAGTATATTTGTTTTGTATCTAAAGTATTCTTAACACCTGTTATGTGTATCAATTAAAATTGTGTTAGTTGTATCTAAAGTTTCAATACCACTATTCTAATTTTTCAAAGTATGCAGAGTACGTTTTGGTTGTGATTTACAATCACACTATCTCACAATTACAATTTGTCTGTGCAGGCATTTTGTAAAGTTCCCAAGTAGAAATTTTTAGGTTCAACTTTACAATGTTGGACGAGTTGGTCAAAAATTGTATTTTTATGATGTGTATGTTAAGTGGTGCGGGTTATTTTGGCTGTCTCATGAAGTAGAGAAGAAGTTACGGTTATCTAATGCCAAAAAGGTTCAGCTGTGGTGGTTTCACCCTGAGCATGTTGAACCACACTTCTTGAGATTTTCAGCCAACAACATCTCTAAGCCCACCAGCAATGGCAACAATAAAAGGTAAAGGGAAGGAAGATGACCAACAAAAAGGATATTAATTTCGTGTGGAATCTGCCTAGTTCTTGCAAGTTATATATTTTTGAATTCCAGAATGGTGGTTCCAGATTTGTGTTGGGATATGTTGCACCAGGGTTTTGTAATTATTTGTTAACTTGTTTTGTTAACATCTGGTAATCAATTTACCAGAATAACAAAATGTATTGGTAATAATATATATATGGTTGGCGGGATTTAATGAGTTACTGATATTGATCCACTGAAGGAGTCAACATTGTAGCTTGATAGCACCATGGTCAACATTGTAGCTTGATAGCACCATGGTAGTTGATCCACTGAAGGAGTCAACATTGTAGCTTGATAGCACCATGGTCGTTGATTTGTTATGTGTGTTTTAAGCTGTATTCTCCTTTCATGAGATGAATTCCCTTACACGCTATCAACGATATGATAGCCGTATTGGTGGAATGTTTTTATCTGTATACATGAATCTGAAACAGTTGCCTGGATTCTATTGCAGGGACGGTTTATTGAACGGGATGCTGCTCAAGCTGAAGCGCCGCAATGGATTAAAATGAAAAAATATACATACATGATTATCAAAGGTGAGGGTACTAAAATGTCATGGGCAGTTTCAGTTTTTAGTCTCTTTATATCTTACTAGGTATTGAGTATTTTGTGAAAACAGTCAATTTATTTACTATGATAAGAAACTGATTATAGTCAAATAAATAAGAAAAACTTCTTTTTGGTTACATCATTGTCTCTACTACATAATAGTTTCTTACTCTATGTTTAATTTTTGACTTATACCTTGACATATGTTTTCTAAACCAAAATTGCATTTGGCTGAATTGCAAGAGAATAGATAATCCGCCACCCAAGTGAAGTCTCCACACTGTCTACATTTCATATATGGAATTCCATTGTTATGAATGTTTTGTGACACCTTAACCTTCAACATACCACCACAAATAGGTTCAAAGAATTGAATCTTATTGAGTTTACAGTTCCCTATGACGTGATCTAGATCACTGCATCCATTACACCCTTCCTTGTACACATATCGAGTTGTAGATGACATAGGTTTTCTTTTGGCTTCATCAAACCATTCAAAAACTTTGCAGTTATTATGTTGGCAACTCAGGAACTGAGAACCATATGAATTCATTTTTTTCGAAAAGTTTAGCATTCTTATTCCATCACAACATGGTTCTCTACACCTGGTGTACAACCAACAACAAGATTTAGCAGTGTGTCCATCCATATCACATAACTAACAGGTGTCCTGTCAAAATCAATTTTTTTGGTTAGTTCAACACATTGTTACTCTTAAACATCTACTGAAACAGACATTAGGGGAAACTTACATCTGCTTCGATTTTCACCAATTTTTGCTTCCCAGCTTTTGTATTGATACTAACATTTTCCATGTTACAAGATACAACATCAGATTCTGAATCAGATATTTGGACAACAGTACTCATCTGTGGGTTATTTGTTTGAAGGTAACAACAAATTGTAAATAACACTTCTGTTACAGATGGGAATTAAAGATTTGGAATGTATCAAACAATGGGAGCTCTTTTATAGTTGAAATTTGAGGGTGAATTGTTCGGTGAATGATTAGAAAATAACTGACAGGTGTCTTGGTGTACCACCTCTCTTACAAAAGTCAGGACTGCTAAATTACTGAATTAAATATATATTGGAACATAATTTACCTGAAGTTTCATGTTACGCATGAGTACTAGCGACTTAAATACTTATTAGACTTAAAACTTACTTGTAGTTACATGTTACTTTTTTAGTACCAGTGACTGAAACTTAATAATACAGAGAGAAAATATAAATCTACTACAGGTAAAGTATAACTTATTAGACAGCTTGATTTGTGGAATGTTTTTTCTTGTTCAGCAATCTTCTACTCAGTGTGCTGTTCTCGCCTCTTAAATGTTTAACACAGTTAACCATACCTCCTATTGTAATCGTTAAGAGATCTCCAAGAGGTAGGAGTGGAGTAATTCTTGAAAACCCAATTCAGCTGTTGCCTTTCTTATTCGGCATCATTCTTCTATTGCGTCAAACCATTCATCGCACGACAATAATCCATCACCTGAAACTTCCAAATTTGTTAGAGGAAATGTTGGATTTATATTTTTCGGTGGTATGTAGTTTTGTAGCTTTTGGTTTGAATTTCTAAAATGTCTCCTCTTTGATGGTAATTTGGATAATAAATCTTCTTCATTCAGGAATTCCCAGTTCATTTTTTTTCGTTACTGAGTGGTGTGGTTTTGGTTAAAGCTATGAAATTTGTGACATCCTTTTATATATAATAAAAAATAATTTTTTTTCTCGTTTAGGGGCAGTGATTTGATTGGTAAAAAAAAACCTACTTAGACATAGAAGCGCACATTCTCTAACCTACTCTGCCAGTAAGTGCTCTTTCTAATCACTCACAACTCGTCAGTGATTGTGTTGTGTTTGGTTTAGCATATCTTCTTCCTCGAGAGCCTCAAATAATAAATGTAGGAATGATAACACTAGATACATCATATAGATGTTAGCTACGGGGTTTAATGACTTTTGTTGACTGGTAAAATCTTTTGTATTGTGAATCTCCCACCATATTTTCAAAGAGATACTCATAGACATAATCGTGGATAAATGAAATATGGCGATCATTACTTCAATCTAGGGCCTTACTCTAACTATTTTGTGGTGGTGTGCAAAAAAAGAGGTTCACAAATGCATCCCCTGATGAAGTGTTGAGTTACCCAATTAACAACAAACATAAGGATTCAGCGGAAAATAATACATCAAAATAAGGAAAATATAAACTCCAACAACAAAATTATAGTCTACGTAATTCTTTCAGATAACTCCTTGACAGCCAATTGGCATTTAATTTCCAAATTCTCTGTTTGTAATCGGGTTAAAATTATTTCCAAACCATCGTCGGTATAACTTATGAGTTTTGCAAGCGGACGCATAGGCGTAACTGAAATACCGGCTTCAGTGCAATCTTTACGTATCTTACGTCCTTCTTCTACTAAATCAAACCACTCATTACAAGAAACAACACCTTTGTGTGAATACATCGAATTGGTCATTGTGATTTCGGGAACAAGAGCCGGTTTTTCTTTTGTTTCTTCACGCATTTGTGATTTCCATCTATCCTTCGTTACCTCATTTTCTGATGATACAAAAGCTGATGATGAAGAGTCCATGATGTTTTTTCTAAGAATCTTGTTTTGTTGATGATTAGTAGACGTGAGAGTTGTGTTGATATTTTTTTATATTTTGAATTGGTGTGACGAGACCTATTTATATTATTTTAGACTAACAATCCGAAACCAAAAGAGTCGGATGAGAAGGTAACTTTTGTTCCAAAAGCTAATTTTTTAATTTATTTTTGAACTTTCAGAACTTTAAGAAAATTAATGTTACATTGGTCTCGTTTGCCTGTATTTTTTCTTTAGATCCATACAATTGGCCACAAGGTCTTACTGGAAACGAAAAATACAATCACCACACAACAAAGAATACTACTTATTTACCAAAATTAAATAAAGAGTACATTGTAGAAATTAAAATGCAAATTCGTCACACTTCTACACCTAATAAAAATTACAATAAAAATCTAAATAAATGCCCTTTAGCAAACTAGGAAAAAGATATATCCTTATTCCATTTTCAAAGTGACGGGGTAAAGTGATGGAAAAAAACAAAATAAAAAACTTTAGCAAACTACGCCTAATACAAGTTGTCTAGTGAGAGTAAAGTGATGGAGAGCGGTTGAGCGTGAATTGTTTGAAGTGATGGATGGAAAAGAAGCACTCCAAATCTTGCTTTTTCTCTCTGTTATTATTTTTTTATTTATTGGTCTAGAAAAATGGTCTTGTCTAGTCTAGTGAGAGTACAGCTGATGGATGTAATCAGTCTATGATGCATATTATCTTTTTATGTGATAGATAAATGGTATAGTTTATTGAGAAGGATTATTTCATATTAGTCGTAATAGCATTGTTCCTGTTAGGGAGGGCTTCTATGTCGACAGAAGGAGAGGCATGACTTGAGTTGGACTTGGGGTTGTTTATGGGGAATATTATTTAAATAAACATCGAAATACTCCCTTTATAATATATCCTATTCAATTGTTAAAAATATCTCTATTTTCTGAAAGTGGAAGCTAATAGCACAAGTTACTTTCAGAAGTGGAATACAAAGAGGGTGAAGGATTCAACTATCGCTAGGAATTTCAAAGTATAAAGTCTAAAGTTATAAAGACCCCTGAATATGTGGCCTGAGCAATTTTTTAGATAGACAAAAAAATAGATTTTTAGATAAAAATAAAAATCAAACCGTCCAAAGATCGACCCTTTGTTGGCGCCCAAAAATAAACATTAACTAAAGTATTATAATATCATGATAAGGGTGTAAATGGAATTAACCATTTATATTAAATAATGTAAATCTTATCCCAAGATAGCTATAATTACACTAAAATTAATCAAATTCCAAGACAAAAACTGAGAAAAACAAGAAAAAAAGTGACCTATTAATACTTCCTTAATATGTAAACGGGTATACAAGTTAAGAATTATACAAATTAAAAATCCAGAAAATACAAAACAGTAAACCATTATAAGTAAAGGTACGACGAGACAACTTAAGTGTTCCCGAGTCTCAAACGAGGGCCTGACTTTTCCTGCTTTTGCGCTAAACAGAGCAAAATGTGGTGTCAGTCAACAACCAACATCAGGAAATCTATCAAGTATTTAACATTATGTTACGAAATCTTCTTAAATTCGCCACATAATCCAAAACTCCATAACCAGAATGGGCAAAAGGAAAAGTATCACGCGAGAAAAGTTAGTGAGTAGTCAAATTATAGAGTGAATTTCCAGACAAAAAGTAAATGAGTACACACTTCGGAGCAAGGAGTAAAGAATATTTACAAACCCACTTTTTCTTGCACTATGTTTTATTAGTGTCGTACTTCACTCTATGTATTCTAACTTATGTATGTCACTGAGATAGCTAGCTTCATTTTTTTTATCTTTTAGCATGAAATTTATTACTGGATGAAATCTTTTGATTTACTCATTGATTACCTGGAGTCAAAAAGTGAACCCATCTTTAAATTATTTTGGACACTTTCATTTTATGTTTTTTTTATTGACCGCACCTGTTCACAGGGACGACAAAAACTATACACATGGCCATTTTTCATACACTATTTTCAAAGTTGATTGACCAAAAAGTAAGAACTTTAGGAAAAGCAGAATAAAAGATTGATCTTTTACTGTTAATGTAGGTGAGTGATTTCGTTCTTATCGTAGTGATGAAATGGGAAAAATAATCAGTGATGATCATGATCACGAATAGAGATGATCAAGAATAGAGATGCTAACGAACTCCCCTTAGTAAGGGCACATGTCCACTTAAAATTGGGTATATTCGAATTAATATGGGTATACCCCAATCAAGCTAAATTGTCTTTTGCGGGGTTCAAAATTAACTATCTAGTTGCAAGTGGATCCATATAATTAGCTACAACCTGTTATTAGAAATTAAAATTCAAATAACCACATTAAAATTGAAATAACAACACAAAAAAGAGCACAACTTACCAACCCAAATAAAAAAATAAAAAAAAATAAATAAAATGCAAATTCGTCACACTTCCACACTTAATACAACTTACTTTTAAAGATATGTGTAAGCTATTATCAAACTAGAAATCAATAGCTTACACATTTGCAAAACCGTCATAAAAACCTCCCCTATTTCCTTGGACGTTGATTGTAATTATGTGCTTCAATATCTCCTCTCATTCCAATATTCATTAACTCTACCATAATGAGTATCTCAAATAAAGCCTGCCCGAAATTCACCTCCTCAGTAAAAATTCCCGTGCGATGATATGAAATGTGACATGAGCTGCACACTAGGATCCCCAACATGTTACACTCTTTACGTATCTGGCTATTTTCTTCTACGTTTGCAAACCATTCATCACAAAATTGGCTTTCATTTTCTATAGTATAGAAATTAGTTACCACCCGCTTGTGAGAATCAAAGACAGGATTCCCATGTATATATTACCCTCCATATATGGTAGTATATGTGTTGTTTTGGTATTCATTTTTATTACCCTTTCTAGACCTGGATCCAACTGAAGTTACGATTGATTGTTGTGAACATACATACATTTTATTTGTATACGTTGAAAGATACCACAAAACGAGGTTTACCACTAAAAATTAATAACACTTTTTTTTATTCTCTATTTTCTTCAGAAAAACTATAAAAACTCTTTGGAATACAAAAGGTTTATATAGGAGAGCGTGGGGCGTTCCAGAATAAATATTAGGTGAGTCTCCAAGTGTGGTCTTTCAGTGTTGATGTGAAAGACACTGCTAGTATCTATAACATCAACCTAGTGTTCTATTTTATTTATTTGTTGATTGAGGCTCTCGAGGAAGGAGATACGCTAAAAGTAACACAATAGTAGAGTATCACAGTTTTTTATGCAATTAACTGACTAGCTAGCAGAGTAGGTCTGAGCATGCATGCTTCTTTCAAACAGATAAGTGTTTTTTGACCAATCAAATCACTGCAGAGGTAAGTTGGAACACACCTCCACTCTGTTTCAGTACATTTTTAAGAGTAACAATGTGTGGAACTTACCCAAATTTTTTATTTAGACAGGATGCCAGTCAGTTATGTGATAGGGATGGACACACTTAAATATATATGGTAATTGTCTCTACACCAGGTGTAGACAACCATTTTGTGATGGAATAAGAATGCTAAACTTTTCGAAACAAGTAAATACATATGGTGCTCAGTTATTGAGTTGACAACAACAACTGCATATCAAATAGTTACGTCCATATCATCAATTTTTGTGTATAGCAATATACACCACATTATCAATACAGGGAGAAAAAGCAGGATTAAAACTAGTAATGCAATATAGAAAACAAATTCTGTTAAGCCAACATTTTTGGGCAAGTAGTGGCATAATGACCGGGCTGATGACAGTTAGAACACCCTCGCTTTTTGCTCAATTTACTAGATTTCTCTGAGACACACCTGATCCGATCTCCTTTCGGACGACCTTTGCCTCTTCTTGTATTGGGATTTAATACTATACGCGCATAAACACTCTCCGGGACATTCCAATATTCTGAACTCAAGGCCGGGTAAATTGCAGGTGCATACATTGATCGCCATTTCCAAGTTTGGTAGTAATCACCACAAAGAGGGACATTGCTCAACTTATATTTCTCACTTACCTCTAAAACGTGTGGACACGGAAAATGCTCGTAGTTGATCACTCGGCAGGTGCAAGACTTCTCCAAAATTTTGACTTGGTGCTGATCATTGATACCACGCTCGATGACTTCGTACTGATCTCCAATGATACGGCAACATGAAAAGAGTTTTGCAAGTTCCCAACGTTCTTCTAAAATTTTTTCGGCATACGGAGTCAATGGAGCCTTCCGAAGAAGAGCTTTTTCTCTAAGTTTCTCAAACCATTCCATCAGTGATCTCCGAATAAAATCAACTAAATGACAAATGGGCAGACTTTTAGCATTTTTCATTTTTGCATTCCAACTCTCGCTTATGTTAGTGGTCATCAGAGTAAAACGTGCTCTTATAGCCTCGACCCTGGACCACCTATGCTCCCCAATCTGCTGTACACACCTTACTGCTGCGGAGTTGAGTTTCAAAAAATCTTTCATAGCATTGTTGTAATAGAAGGGAGTGTACGCTTTTGGAGCTATGATAAATGAATTCTCCGCGTCGCCATCGTGAAATTTCTTAAGGATATTTCCTGAATTCAAAAACAGCCAGTTAGTATACCAGAGTGCTGAATATGCAAACAAAAAAACAAAAAAAAGACAACTCAAGATAGGGGTAATTAAATATAAGGTTGTGTTGTTTAGTATGTTTAATATGGTAGGCGCAAAATACATGGCACACAGCAGGATACCGGTTCACCATGGATCTATGAATGTGATCCGATCTATCTGAAACCACTACAAGATCTCGATTCTTCTTCAAATATTCAATCCCAAGTGCATCAAACAATTTTTTAATGAACCAATCCCACGAAGCATCATTCTCAGAATCGACAATACCAAACGCAACAGGATAGATTTCTTCATTACCATCCAACCCTATGGAAGACAGTAGAACTCCAGCGCGTTCCCCAATAAGGTGCGTGCCATCAATAGAAATTGTTGTTCTCGAATAATTCTTTAATCCATACAGACATACTCCTAGTGCCATGAAATAATACACAAACTCATTCCTAGAATTAGTTTCGATATATGTGATAGTCCCCGGGTTATTATGCTCAAGAACATAGCTATAACTAACAAGGTGCTGATATGATTCATCTGTCGTACCTCTGGTCGCTTCGGTTCCGCGTTTACAACCAGTGTGGCCCTTCTTGTAACTGATTGTTATACCATGTTCGCTAAGCATGTCTGCTCTCAAATCATTTGGTGTATACAGACTATCACACTCGCCAAACTCTGACTCGAATAATTTTTCCATGGCAGGACCAATCCATTTTATATCATACTTAGGGTCCGTCTTGTTCTTGATCTTATCACAACTGTGTTTAGGTTCTGTGCATTTGATTACCCACCAGGTAAGAGACTTTAGCCGCGATTCCCGCACATACCAACCGCATGTAGGATCATAACAGCTGGCAACAAGTCGGCTATCGTTGGATGGTTTGGCTATGTACTTGAATGATCCTCTTATTGAGCAGCTGTTTTTTGGTTTTGAAATGGCTACCAGGGGTGAGCTTGCCGTACTTGACTTTATTTGAGGCTGGGGGAGGTGAACTAGCGGGTTCAGGATGTGGAGTTGATTCGGCATCATGAATCTGAGGATATTTCTTGGGAGCTGCAAGGTTCTCATAAGCTGCAAGGTTCTCAACAGCTATTAGACGTCTCCTAACATTTCCAGGCCTGGGAGGGGCTGAAAAATAAATAAATATAATATAAATTAGTTAAACCGTTCTATAGACACATAAATTATGCATCAAATCCAGTAAACGTAGAAAGGTACTTTCAAACACACATAAACTCCCACAAATAGCTGAACACTGAGACAATAACAATAGATTCACCCAAGGTAAAACTACTAACAACTTAAAAATGCTAAATGAAAATATTTGAAAAGATACTTGAAGAGCAAACATTAGATCAATCTAATGTCAGATCATCACGATGCGCTAAGGAAGGATTTATAACAACGTGAACATGCAACTGTTTCCTTAGACACATGGAAATAACTGAGATACGATATGTTTACTGAAGACACATGTGAATGTTATAAAATTAAGTTGAGACTACAATTCGTTCAATGCAATACCTTCTTTCATTTCTTCTTCTATCGTTTTATTTTGATCGTTTATGTATATGCAGTGGTTGAATGTAAACATAAATGTCATTCTAGATCATTCCCAATCCACAAAGATTAATAAAGTTAGTCTAGCTACCAGGTATCAATATCTATAGAGCAACATACTATTTATAATCAGAGAAAGAAACTCCGAAATGATGCTAATATTAGCATATGCATGAAAAGATACAACAATACTGCTTACCGGCTCAAACAGAAAAAAATTTCTCTAAAGATTCCAAGAATGAGTAAATTGTTTTATTCAGGTTTAAGACATTGAGAACTCATACAATTGAAAAAATTCAAATTACCAAAATGAAGTTGAGGAAAAGTTGTCACACAAACCTAATATTTTCGAACAACTATTCACTAAAAATGAAACTCCTAATGTCATATAGTTCGCTACAGGAGGAGGAAGATAACAACTCTTACTGGTGAGATTAGGTAGGTCCTATACATAATGGTTATCCCCAACCATTTACTCAAAATTTTGTTAAAGAATGATCAAGTCTCAGCTGGTTTACAAGTTCAATCTCACGAATAACAAGATGCCAACATCAAGATGATGTAGTAAGATATTTTAGCGCAAACAATGTGAATCGGCTGTCTATATAGATTATTAGGTTTTCCCAGATTGAAGCGATATACGTGACATAATAGTAGAATAGATCCACAACAATATAACATATTTCAGGAGAAAATTACTAACCTACACCACCAGTGCAATGTCAGCTGCCGGGTAGATTCTTGGAATAAGCACCTTCGAAGGATCTGACTTTGCTATTGCAGTGAGGAGTTAAGGGGGTCACAACCTTGGGCAAAAGGGCCATTCCAATATGAGTTATTGGGGGATAAAATACTTTTAATTCTTGTGCAGATGGTACTATGAAAAAACTAGACGTGCCATGTACCTCGGAAACATAATATTTCATAGCTTGTTCTCCGGTAATGATAAACCGCATTTTAAATCCTGAGGCGACAACAAGTACCAGGCCGTAGAGGTCAAAAGCTGGTCCGTGCGAGAAACCAATAGCCCCAACTGCCTGGTTCTTCACATCTTCAACGGTGTATTCATCCTGAACAAACGCTGGTTGTAACGTCCCATCGTAGTAATCGTCTCCACCTTTCTTCACCCATTTTCCGTTGTAATGAATCAAAATTGTTTTGGTTTTACTTGTCATTGGGGGAGGAGGAATTATAATTCAAAAACACCTGCAACACAAGCATCGGATTAGCAAAAATTAAACCAACGTATCAGGTTGTTCAAACACCAAACAAAATTAAAGAAAAGAGAACCAGGTGGTTCAAACACCTTTCTCAATGCTACTGGTCCTGTAAAATAATAGAAGATACGTTCAACGGTTTTAATCAACTCTACTTTGTTCCATCCAAACATATCCTTACTCCATATGTGTCAACGAATAGATCGAGAACAGATCAAAGTTCATATTAGCTGTAAGTTTATGTTTTGCCTATTTCATTTCCATTATTGTTTCGACTTCTTTTACCAATATAGAGGACATGGGCGAACCAATAACTTGGAAATAATATTTACGCAACGATAAAAAACAATTAAAAAGATTACCTATATAGGTAAATCGCTCCCTGTTTTGAACACATTTCTTCTTTCTACAATAAAAAGATCTTGGATGACGGCAAACAGAGCATCTACAGGAAGTACAGTTAGGTTATATAACCATCGGAAAGTAGTCAAATTATAACATATATAGAACAAAGATACGAAATCTAGGAACCTTGACAGTTGATATCTTTGAAAGAAGAAAAAAACAGAGATATGTTGTCTAGAAATACACATTCCTAATAACGGTTATAACTAAAAAACAAAAAAATGTCAGGCCAGACATATTTTACGACTTGGAAACTAGAAGAAATCTTTCATTCCTGTATGTTCCTCACAAACAGAAAAGTGCCGAAACCAAACAAGTATACAATGCAGTCACATGTAAAAGACTGAGCACTAAACTGTAACAGAATCATTTTCATTCTGAATAAGAAACAGAATTGTTATTATTTGAACATTGCTGTCAAGCAATGTGATCAGACCTTAAAAACACAATAAAACAGGAACTGGAAATAAGCCATGTATGCCTCGCGTGACGCTTGAAATATGGAGTTGTTAGTGAGCAGGAATAAAAGATTAATATTCACATCAAGAATAGCTAGTAAATTTTCAGATATTCCATTGAAAATAGAGATAACTTGACCCACATATCTCAAATAGTAATTAGGGGTAAGATGTGTCACAAGTTAATTTATAACATTTTTATCTAACAGTAAATAAGTTAGTGCTGCACAAATACACAAGGGAATGTGACAACAGATTGCTGAGTGTTTCGGGTTTGTATGGCCTACCCTCACTTGGAGCCAAGAAATAACATTTTTTTGTATGAGAAGATGTGTGTTGTGATATCTTAACACATAAATTACAGTTTGCTGAGATTAGAACACTAATGTAACTGAAATAGGCGGATATGAAGAGATTATAAAATAAAACACCTGTAGATGTTTAGTTGCTGGAGAATTCCAAGACCTAAGAGAAGCTGAAACCCAAGAAAGTCGGTCCCTTGAAATGGAGTCAGACGGACGCTTGCTAATGGTCTCAACCTAGTGCGCGCCACCTGAAGTATAAAAGAGTAATTAGTTACTAAACAATCAGATAATGGAACTCTTGAGAATAGATTTATCCTAATCTAGGGACATGGCAAAATCTATAAGGTGAGTCCAGTTGTAAACTAAAAGATTGTAAGATAGACTACTAATCTTTAATCTTTCAATGAAGTCTCTATTCAATAATGAATAAGATCTTTCATATCTTAAGATAATGATATGTATTGGCTTAGATTTGTCTGTGAAGGCTCTACGGTTGCGTTATAGCCAAATCGACCAACAAATAGCAGCGGGGAGATAAGGACAGACCACCCTAGCAGCCAAAAAGGAGGCTAACAGTAAGATAGACTAAGGGAAACTCCAACACCAGTGATGGAGTTGGATCTTGCCATATCCTACAGTGCAGCATTAAGTGTTGGGGGAATTCTTCTTCTTTACACACAAAGCATTTGTTAGGGATGGGCAGGCCCCTCGATTGTGGGTTGTCAACTGTTGGATAATGACATGAGATAAAGCCTACATGACGGTCAGGACCCTCTTTTACTATATACTATGGTGCACCTAGAAAAATTCAATCTTATATTCATATTCTAATTTTCACAGTATCAAAAAAGGGGGACATTTTTATACTAACATAATCTTCAATGTTCATAGCCCATGGTTGACTGATGTTTTCTGCAATCTCTTTAGAACCTCCTAATTGTAAAACAATATGTTTTATGCAGTATTCCTCTTTTCTACTTTCAACAAGAGGGAGCTTATGTTGAATAATGGAAGAAGAACCGACAGAAAATAGAGCTACAACAATGAAGAGAGACATGCTTATCACTGATACGCCATCACTGAACTTACATACTTATCAATGAACTTACATGAGGACTCCTTTGGAATTAAATACACATTACTTGAGTTAAGGTTTATTTAGAGCTCTCTACAACATGAATCACCTCCGAATGTAAATATGAAGCACTTGAACTAACCACCATAAACACTTATACCAACAAAGACAAGCTTGTATTTCTTTAAGGAATAAAACCAAAAACCAATAAAACTACTACTGTCAAGCAGGGTCATGTCATGTGCATGAGAATGATAAATACACACAAACTATGACTGTCCTGCAACTAATATAAGACACAATTCATAACAAAATAGTCTTGTGATATCCAATAGAAACACACGATCCAGAGAACTTACAACCTAACATAGATGAGCAATTCAATATGAAATAAAAGTGAAACTAGTCATACGATAGCAAGCACCCAGAAACTCCAGAAAGTAACTTGCACATGAAAACAACATTTAGGTGCCACTGCAGTTAGACTATTGGCCCTTAATTATACCGTTAGACCTAAGAAAAACGAATAAATGAGCAACCAATTGGGAAAATTCACAAAAACTAAGAGTGTGATGATGATAAACCGAAACAGAGTTGAAGGAAAATAGAGGCAAGACAGGGTATAAGCTACTGCAACATCATATTCTAATTAGAGTTTACTACTACCTTTAAATAAAATTCCCTGCGAAGCCTGATACTTAAATCAACTCAGTGTTCAAAAAGATCCAAATTCACAAACATACAAAAAAAATTTATACTTGAATCAACTGAAAATATGATATTCAGTTATTCTTCAACATCATATTCTAATTAGAGTTAAACCCATCTCAAATCCTTCCCCGAGACATAAATTTCATCCATGAATATCAAACCCTAATTTTTAATTGAAAGCCAGTAACCCTAATTTTATAACGATCGAAGACATAAATCAGGCAAATTAATATACAAATTAACATTATAGAAGAATCAATCTATGAATTTCACAGATTAACAAATTCAAAGAGATTAACAATTTCAAAGACATTCAGATAGAGACATAACCGAAATACATATTTAACATAGATGAAAATTGATACCAGTGTAATTTAGCGTATAGCTTAATCCATTCTAGCTTTGACGTTATGTTTTCTTTATGCCGGAAGATGATTGATGTATTTCTATCAGGAGAAGAAAAGAATAAAAATGGGAGAGAAGAGGCAGAGTTCGATGAAAACTGAAGAGAAGATTCGATAGAAAAAATTGAAACGAGTTCAGTGTGTTAAAAGAAATGGAAGAGGTGCGCGTGTGAAACGAGTGTGTGGAGTTCGGTGCGCGTGTGAAACAAGTTTGTCGAGTTCGATGGGTGCACATTGTAGGAAAATGGGTTCACATTATATAGTTATTATAATGCCTTATGCTATATTGTGTTCACAATGTAAATCAGTGGGTACACATTCAATAAAACAATACAGTATAACCCCTATAAAATAAGAACATTGTGAACGGAAAAATTTATCAATTTATCGCGATATTAGATAATTGCATAAATTGATAATTATTAAATTATATATTGATTAGTTTAACAAATTATTTATTAATTCTAAAAAAATAATAATCAACAAAATGAACCAACACATCTTATTCCTGTGCTAATTGTTTTTGTTTAACAATGGATAACACCGTATCAAAGAATCCAAGTGAAGCGTTAGATAATAATGGAACTGTGGGAATCGAAAGTGATGATGTGGAAATCGAAGATGGAAAATCCAAGAACTCTTTTAATGTTAAGAAAAATCCAATATGGACCTATAAAAAGCTTAAAAAAATATTATTATTTTATAAATTTAGCATGTTGGTCCCGAGTCGGTAAACTGCTTATTGCGGATTAATTTATCGTCACTGACTTCTCTATTGTGAACATAATGTGAAGCATTGGGTACACATTCTAAATTATACCTTATTGTGAACACAATGGAGAACAGTGGGTACACATTCCAAATTTTACCTTATTGTGAACACAATGTGAAGCATTGGGTATACATTGAAAATTATACCTTATTGTGAACACAATGGAAAACATTGGGTACACATTCTTATTGTTCACTAAAATAAAAAATGACCTTATTGTGAACACAATGGCAACAGTGGGTACACATTACAAATTATACCTTATTGTGAACACAATGAAAAATAGTGGGTATACATTCCAAATTATACTTTATTGTCAACACAATGAAAAACATTGGGTACACATTACAAATTATACCTTATTGTGAACACAATGGAAAACATTGGGTACACATTCTAATTATTCACTAAAATAAAAAATGACCTTATTGTGAACACAATGAAACAGTGGGTACACATTCCAAATTAATCTTTATTGTGAACACAATATAAACCCATTGGGTACACATTATTCTAAATATAAAAAGAATTTTTCGTATTGTGCACACAATTTTAACAATGAGAACACATTTCATCAATTAAAATATTAATTAAGATGACACTATTTTTAAAAAGGTTTACAAATAATACTAAAAAAATAGAATGTGCAGGACTTAATGGTCATAACAATTTTAATTTAAGGGTAAAATAGGAAAAAATAATTCAAAAAAACATTTTTAGGAATGTATAAAAAAGTGAACATTTTTGGTAATTGCAATTCCAAAAACAACATTTTAGGGCATTGGCAGGGAAATCTTCTACTTTATCTGCAATTAATTTAGAGATGATTACCAGCTGTACAGAAATGTCATTGAGTCGAGATTGACTTTCCACTGCTCGGTAAAAAGCTAGTAGTTGTATAGAAAACCTTTATATATTAATTAATAATTATAGAAAACCTTTATTATTAACTTCGGCTCGGTGAATGTTAGAGGATGTACATTGGAAGTTTAATGGATAGTTAGAGCTGAAAATTTCTTCTCTTTGTTCTTTATCACCATTTGAGGCTCAAGGCTTTGTACCTTAAGACCTATCGTATAACATAACAGATCAGAAAATAGAATTTTCACTAAACTTTGCATCTTTTGCCAAAAGAACAAGATCAGCTACTTCATTAGTTTCTTTTGGGACATAACAACCTTATCACTTATCGAAAGATTTCTAACGTATCTTCGATAGCAGATTGGAGCCTTTGTACAAGTGCTTATTGGGGAACTAAATTTCCTTGATATCCAACTTTTGCGAAGAAAGTGGGCCGATGCAATGTAATTTCAAATGCGCGAAGAGTGTAGTTTATTTTGTTTGTTTAAGCATGTAGTGATCCGTATTTCTCACCTAGTGTTGAACTACAAGTATTGAGAAATAATTACAATTTCGTTCCACTAACGCAAGTGAAAACTACTCTCAAAAGTTCGACTTTCCGCCCTGATCTGTTGTTAATAGCCAAATTTCCACTTGATTTCATAGATTCCATGCCAATACGTCCACTTGATTGCTCCACGGATATTAATATTTCGGTTTTTCGTATTAATTTTTTTGTAGCTTTAATCCATGAAACTGTAATACGTGCTTGCTCGTCGTATTCGTGTGAATCTTCTTTTGAATTTGAATATCGAGACGTGCATCGTAGTGCTGGCATATTTAAAATATTGTTGCCACGTATGGTACAAAGTCATAAGACAGTAAAGATTTGATAACGATTTGATTTGATTTGGTAACGATTTGATTTGATAAGGATTGGTTTTAGTAATGATTTGATAACTGATTTTTTATTTCCTTAGTGATTTTATGAGGATTCTTTCTCAGAATTTCTTAAAAAAAGGCGGTGCTCGCTGATAGGATGACACTGGGGACATGTAAATTTTGGGTACAGTAGCTAGCGAGTGCTGACGAGCTCTATAAATATGTGCTATATATAGTGGACTTCGCATTCGTATAATTCAATATAAGCACCAGCAAGTACTAGTGCTCGTTTTTCATTTCTTCTTTTGTAATGAAGATGGCAATACCAGAGATGTCTTCATGTTTTCTTGCTGCTGGTTCATATTTTGTTGCATTACTCATTTTCCTATCTGCTTGCTCAGGTACATTAACAAAGCATAAGTTATATAAGAGCTATTTTTCGATATTCTTCAGCATTATCCTTTCACAGGCACTGGTTATATTTTAAGAAGTTTTGGTGTTCGAATTCGATCCAGATCCATTGTGAAAACATTTTTTTTTGTTTGTTATTTGAAGTTCATTTATGTAAACCTTTTATTTTCTTGATGTGTTATTACTTGATCACTAATTACCTGGATTTGATGTTTCGTATGTGTAGAGATTTCAGGGGTGGCAGCCATTTCATGTGGCGTTGGTGAAGCTTATGTGGTAACTAATACGACTACAGCTTTTACGGGACAGTGCAAGTTATGTCCAACGGAAATTGAACGCAAATGTAAGTTGCAGGGTAGACCAGTGTCTACAATAGAGTGCAACTGGTGGGACCGCACTGGATCACCTAGGGTATCGGTATGCGAGGGATGTTGTGGGCTACCACCACTCCCAACTCCATCACCACCTATAACTGGTGAATGTCAAGCCGGGGACATAGACGAGTCTTTCCCAAAACCTGCTAGACATCCATGGGATTGCGGTGTTTGTCAAGATGGTTGTAAAAGAAAATGTGAGTTCTGGGGCGGTCTTACGGTTGCAAGGGAAATGTGCTATTTCATGCGTTATGATGGTGAAGAAATTTATGTGTGCAATTGTTGTTGTAGACGAAATCCTACATCTCCACCACCACCGCCACCACCTCCTCCATCTCCATCACCGCCGCCACCTCCTCCTCCAAGAGATTCAAGAGATTTATGCTTTCCAGATGAGATATCTTTAGGAGAAGAAGCAAATTGCCCAGATACTTGTACAAGGCCTACTTGTACTAGTAAATGTACGGAAAACGGAGCTACATTCACGGGGAGTGGGTGCATTGGTACTTTCTGCAACTGTTGTTGCTCTAGCAGTGCCATTTTTTCATCATCCTCAATGACTCGCCCTTGGGATTCATCATTGTTAAACGAAGCACAGTAAAGCTATCACATGGTTATAGGCTAGCGGCAACCAATGTGATCATATGACATCAAGTTATCTTTATGCCGTTTGATAATAAAAATAGCAGTGTGTACTTTATTTCGTTTGTTTAAGCATGTAATACATTATATCGGTATTTTTTTTATCTTCCATCAATCTATTTAAAATTGGTACAGTAAAATGGGCAACAAGCTAAGATCCAACATCGTGTACTACTAGTTGAACAGGTTGCCGTGTGCTAGCTTATTAGTGAGCCTCATGAGGAACCACCCCAAGGGAGTCTCCACCGGGAGGTTGACCTGAGATTTCTTGGAAGTTCAAACACATTAAACCTTTGAGGAACGAAGATGACCAGCAGACCTAACCACCTATTTTTTTTATTGTACTTATCGTTATTATTATTTTCTTACCGTAGGATAAATAGTATTACAAGAAACTAGTTGGAAGCAACAAGATGATCTCCAACATCGTACTACTACCTAAAAATAAAAATAAATAAACATGTTTCCGTGCTAGCCTATTAGCGAGCCTCACATGGCTATAGGCTAGCTGCAATCGATGTGATCATATGACATCAAGTTATCTTTATGCCGTTTGATAATAAAAATTGCAGTTTGCACTTTATTTCGTTTGTTTAAGCATGTAATACATGATCCGTATTTTTTATCTTCTATCAATGTATTTAAAATTGGTACACTAAAATGCCCAAAAAAAACTAGGTAGAAGCCTAGTAACATGCTAAGCTCCAACATCGTGTACTAAATTAGTTGAACAGGTTGCTGTGCTATCTTATTAGTGAGCATCATGAGGAACACAGTAAATCATCACATTCATCACAATTGATATATTGTTTCTCGACACTTGGATCACAATATGATGATGAATTCTCTCCTAAAGTTTCATATATAACATTTCGCATGTTATATTTTAATCAGAACCGACCTGAGAGATTAGGATATATAAATGGAAACAAGTCAACTCATGTATCCAAATTCTACTTGTATCCAAATTCTACTAATGTGGATCATATATATATATCTCCCAAGTTTTGAGCGCCTATACAAAAAATTCTAACCCCTACTTTACGCAAACAACAACATGATTATCTGTGTTATTATGTAAAAGTTAGAGTGTCAAGCACGCCCTAATGCAAAGATGAATAGAATTGACACGGTAAACTGAAGGACCTCTATAAGCTTCTTTTGATGGTGTTTTTTAGTCTAGGGTTAAAATTGTAAAACACTAAACCCTAATAGACAGTAATGTCACGACATTTAAAGCATCAAGCATTTACTAGGCACATTTACTGAAACTTTTAATGTGTCTCTAAAATAATTACCCGGGTATATTTTTCAAAACTAGGGTTACGACGAACCAAACCCTAATTCTCACGTGTGCCAATGGAAAATCATGCCAGCCACACCGACCGCTCCAAGGCATGCCAACCATGCTAGCCGCACCTCTGTGCCAATAAAAAATCATGCCAGCCATACCGACCGCGCCAAGGCATGCCAACCATGCTAGCCGCACCTCTGTGCCAATGGAAAATCATGCCAGCCACACCAACCGTGCCAAGGCATGCCAACCATGCTAGCCGCACCTCTATGCCAATGGAAAATCATGCCAACCACACCAACCGCGCCAAAGCATGCAAACCATGCTAGCCGCACCTCTGTGCCAATGGCAAATCATGCCAGCCACACCAACTGCGCCAAAGCATGCCAACCATGCTAGACGCACCTCCGTACCAATGGATAACCATGCCAGCCACACCTAGCCCAAGCTAGCCGCGCCATTCCAAATACACTCTGCCTTGGCCATAGGTATGCTAGTCACACCAAGCCAATACAAACGCCCCTACCTTGGCCCAAGCCGTGCCATGCCAAACACGTCTTACCATGGCCCCACATGTCGCGCCACCATGCTGGCCTTCCCCATGCGGCTACCAAAGTGATGCCATGAGACATTCAATAGTTGACCTTCAATCCCAGGAGCAAATCCTGGCTGTCTAAAGACCCCTCACGACTTTAGGCCCAAAACCCTAGCTTGGTCACGTACCTAGCCAAGCAAGCCGCGCCCTGACAAACATGTCTTGCCATGTCCTCTCATGCCGCGCCACCATGCTGGCCTTCCTCATGCGGCTACCAAAGTGAATCCAGGCGACAATCAACCGTAGCCCTTCAATCCCAAGAGAAAATCCTGGCCGTTTAAATTCCCCTCACGACTTTAGGCCCAAAACCCTAGCTTGATCACGTACATAGCCAAGCTATCCGCGCCAAGCCAAACATGTCTTTCCATGGCCCCTCATGCCGCGCCACCATAATGGCCTTCCTAATGCGGCTACCAAAGTAATTCCAGGCGACAATCAATCACAGGAGCAAATCCTGGCCGTCTAAAGTCCCCTCACGACTTTAGGCCCAAAAACCTAGCTTGGTCACGTACCTATCCAAGCTAGCCGTGCCATGCCAAACATGTCTTTCCATGGCCCCTCATGTCGCGCCACCATGCTGGCCTTCCTCATGCGGCTATCAAAGTGAAGCCATGCAACAATCAACGGTTGCCCTTCAATCCCGGGAGAAAATCCTGGCCGTCTAAAGTCCCCTCACGACCTTAGGCCCGAAACCCTAGCTTGGTCGCATGCCTAGTCAAGGCTAGTCACGCCGTGCGCCCATGGCTACCCATTGTCCCCACATGCCAAGCCAAACCAAACCTAGCCAAGCTAGCCACACGATGCCTTGTCTCTAGCCGTTTTAGTCATGCCACGACTAGCCAAGCGCCCTCGCCTTGGCCCTAGCCATGCCATATGCCCATGGAAAACCCTTGGCTCCTCATGCCAAGTCTAAACACACCCTAGCCGCGCCACCCTGTTGGACCTCACTACAATACTGCCAAAACGAAGGCGTGCAACGATCAATGGTTTCCCCTCCACTCAAGATGCAACATCTCGACCGTCGAAGGTCACCGGAATAGCAAGTTCCCCAAGATCGAATTGGAAAGCCACAACAACGTTTTACATGTTTTCCAAAACATTCGAGATATCAACACAAACAGAGGGATTCTTTTTGGGTATTGGTTTGGTGGTCTATAACGTGCGGCGTACACTATGCCCCTCATAAGGAAGTGTCATAAGGGTAAGGCGCCTAGTAAATACGGGAGTTATGTGGGAAACGTTCATGGGACATAAAGCCGTGAGTTAAAAAACTTTATGGAACATCAGTTTCATAACGTTAACAGTTTCATGAAAACCAATTTCATGCGTTAACCACTTTATGGGACATCAAGTCCATGCATACGGTAACCACCTCCTCACATTTACTTCCCCACTCCTTAATGAGACCAGGGTACGTTTATACCTCGACTTGTATGAATAGGTCTTACCTATTTCCGTTTGGACAACAAGTTCATTCGGACAAGACAACACTTAGAAATACTTACTTGCTAGATCTCCTCGTGAGCTCTCTTACCTTTCTGATAACAAGTCGTAGAATTCCAACTGCTCTTCCAGAATCAACTATTCTGGTCTCACCACTCTCCTTGCTTCCCTCCCCAAAACCAACCCATTCTCCTCCTCTTTATGACCGAAGCAAGTCTAGAACGACCATTTCTTGGTTTAGGCTAGACTTGTACAGATTGATCTCTCGAATCTATAAGTACTCCCTTGCAGTATATTGATTAGGGTTTAAACAGTTTCTCACCTTCACACCCGCAATTACCAAAATCAGCAGAAACTATTTTCGCCTATAAACCGCTTCTTAAGTAACTTGTTAGTTCCGGCAGGGACGACCTTAGGAGGGATAGAATCGTCTTTCCTCCTAGATAGAAATCATTAAATAATTCGGTCTAAAACCTTTAAGCATAAAGTTTAATAGTATGTTTGAGGGTTGCCTGAGCTTCAGCCTGGGTTGGAGTGATGGATGAGCCAGATTTTTCGCCGACTATATGTAATTGTACTTCCCGTGTGGGTTCCCGAGGGAAATCCCGACTAGACATCTAACGGGAAGGAAGGAAGTGCTCTCAGTATTAAGATCTGTACGGGTAAAATGACTTGTCTTTGTCTGGGTTACCAGTCGGGACTCTTGTTTGGCATATCTATCATTTCCGTTGTGTGACAAGGGCAGTGTTGACACTATGACAGGGACGAGCCTAACAAGGAGCTAACCTGGGCTATAGTCTGTCCCTATTTTTAGCTTAATAAAATTTTGGTATATCAAAACTTTTGAAAATTAGTAATTAGCCCACCCCTATTAGTATTTAGTCCTTGTAGTTGTAGTATATATAATTTATAGCCAAATATCTTGTTTAAAACATAGAACTTTCTTTGTAAATCCATTTTTTTCTTCTATAAAACATAAATTCCTTTCTCAAATCACTTTTCATTATTAAAATTTGCGGATTTTAGTCATATACTCATCTATTTATCTAGTATATTATAAGAAAATTCCAATTAATCACTAGTTCAAAAAAAATTGCCGCGGCCGAAATTGAGAACTAGTGATATTCTAGCCCTACCCTTGGAACATTTCTGGGTCCGTCCCTGCACTATGTCCAGAAGTATTCGTTTATGCGCCAAATTAGGATTCCTAATTTTTAGCATGGTTGGTACAGGAAGATATCAGGATTCCTAAAATTTAGGCCCCTTCCTATGGTAACTACCAAAAATGTTATTATGCCATGCCAGCTGGACTGGCAAACTTGTCGCACCACTATGGGAGAAAATATAACCGGTCGAGTGTAAACCGGTAGGTAGATATAATACCGGTAGGTGTTATAAAGACCGTCATCGGTCGTGGTTAAACCGGTGGCGGTCTTTTGACAACCGGTTAGTCTTTTAATCGACGTTTATTTTAGTAACGACCATTTCCTTAACGTTTATCTATAAATTCGCCTCATTTAATGAAATCTAATCACACCTCATTTTCTCATTAACTCTATCTGTACTCAGTCTTTTGTACCTTAATCATTTGTTTAATATTTTTTCTCCACCTCAATAGATTTGGATTCTTCTGATGAAGAAGTGCGTATTCATATGGATCGATTTGAAGAACAACAACGATTATTCGTGCAGGCATTGAAAAAAATTGATGATGAGTCAGATGAAGATAAAGAACTAACCAACACCTTGATGCAGCTTGATTCATTGGGGAAAATACCTAGAGATCTGGAGCCAATAGAAGTGTTCACAAGAATATATACGTACCGTGGTCGGGACGAAAGGCACGAGAAGCTGATGCACGATTATTTTCTTCCGGACTGTGTGTTCTATGATGAAAATTTCCAAGGCCGAATCCGCATGCCCAGACATTTGGTGCTAAAGATTATTGGTGAGCTTTGTCAGGTAGAACATCAATTTAATTATCAGTATGATGCACTTAATATTAGGGGTCATAGCCCTGACCAAAAGGTTACTTCGGCTTTGAGGATTTTAGGATATGGAAGACCTCCAGATTCTAATGATGAGTACCTTCGCATTGGCAAAACAACTTCATACAAGTATCTTGCCTTGTTTTGCGAAACAATGATTAATCATTTTGGTCCTACCTATTTACTAAAACCAACTGATGTAGATGTTAGAGAAATATTAAAGAAAAATCAGGAAAAGGGATTTCCCGGAATGATGGGTAGTCTTGACTGCATGCATTGGGTATGGACCGGATTCCCTACCTATTGGGCTGGTCAGTATAAACGTCATTACCCAAAACCAACGGTGATCCTTGAGGCTGCATCATCTTATGATTGTTGGATATGGCACGCTTTTTTTGGTCTCCCGGGATCTCAAAACGATACTAATGTTTTACACAAATCGCCTTTGTTTGAAGATTTAAAGTATGGCATTTCTCCTCCAGTAAACTTTGCTATCAATGGGAATCACTACACTCATGGTTATTATCTTGCAGATGGAATTCATCCAAAATGGTCAACTTTAGTTCAATGTTATCGTCAGCCACCTTCCGGTGAAATGGGTCGTTCATACTCGTATTTCAATAGTAAACAAATGAATATGAGAAAGGATGTCGAACTAGCTTTTGGAATTTTGAAAAAAAAGTTCGCAATCATTTGTGGGCCTTATTGTGGTCTAAGTACTCGTGAAATGCATAAGACTATGCTGACTTGCATCATTATGCATAACATGGTTATCCAGGAGACTCGTCGTAATAAGAATTGGACTAACCATCAAGATGAAGAATTAAGGCCTGAAATTATACCAACAAGAGGACTACCTGCAAGGAACTATGCGCAAATGACCAGTCATATTGAGAATAGACCTTTGTATAACAGGTTAAGGGAAGATCTCTGAGAAAATCGTAATGAGTTTGGAAGAGATGGGGGACGAATTGAGTAGTATTGTTTCATTTATTTTGGTTTATTTATTATTGTTTCATTAATTAAAATCATTTACTAATAAAATTTATTATTGTTTAAGTTTTTTTTTATTAAAGTACCGGTCTAGTCTCAATCTCAACCGGTCTAGACTCAATCTCTACCGGTCTAGTCTCAATCTCTACCGGTCTAGACTCAACCGCTATCATTCCTTTATATATATATATCCCCACACTAAATCCTTTTCAAACTCACATCACTTCTCTACAAATTCTTTCTTTGATTTCTACAAATTCTTTCTCTGATTTGTTTCTCTAAATTATGCCTGATCCTAGCTTCACTGAAGATAAAGATTTATCTCTTTGTAGAAACTATGTAATATACTATCCGAAGAAAGGTGAAGAACGATGGATGAGTGGTTTACCTAGTATGAGTTATTTGGGTAAAATTCATGATGCCTTACACACAGAGACATGTAATTCTCATAACTTAGGGATTGTCTTGATTTGTTTTGCCGATTCATGAATATCAAAAAGTGCTTGTGGATTTTATAGCTATGAAAAGGATTGTCACTCGATACCGTCTTAAAGGTGACAGCAATGCTGAATTGGGGATTCGAACTCGAGACGAGTGGCGAAGATGGAAACGAAAAGATTTCGAATACGAAGCGCAATACAGAATTCTTAAGGAGTTTTTAGTAACTCGTATGAGATGTTAGCCTTAAAAGTTTTTAATAATGATTTCATGGACGTTGTCAAGTAAAAGTTTTAATGTAATGAAAAAAGTAGAACAATTCATTAAAATTAACATATCCCATATCATCAATTGTCTTCATTGAAATTAAAAGCTCATACATTAATTAATTAAGTGGCACTCCATCGCCGTCTTCGCCATCCTCATCTTCGGCTTGAACTCCAAATTGTTTTTCCATGTTTCTCTTGTTTCTTTTTTCTTCCAATTCCTCAATCTTTTTCTTATTATGAAGCCGAAAAGAAGATCAGAATCATCATCATCAATGGAAGGAGGAAGAAGGAGTAGTAGAATAAATGGAGTTCTTCTTGGGAACCCTGGTTCCTCATTCATTTCAACAAGAAGTAAATGTAAAGAAACAGGAATTTCAGTCGCAAATCACATGGTAATTAATAGATCAGTTAAACCTAAGAAAGAAAAAAAACCCATTAAAGGTGTTACTGTAACCGAGTTGAAGAAGAAGAAGAACAAAAGGAGTGATTTTCCAAAAGGGGTTGAAGAGGAGAAATTCGTTTGTGAGATTTGTGTGGACAGGAAGAAGATGAATGAAGCTTTTAAGATTAAAGGGTGTAACCATTCTTTCTGTTCTGAATGTGTGGTCAGGTAAAAAAAAAGTCCCATTTTTTTTTTCTTTTTTCTAATTACTGTTTTTAATGATTAGAGGTTATTAGGTTAACAGTGAAAACTGAATGTACGGTCAGACAAATGCTAGCTGAATTAGTAGAAGGTGTGTTTTGGCACTCTTCGCTGTTGCTTGTTCATGGTTGAGCTTTATAACATATATTCTTGTCAGCCTAAACTTTTTTTTTCCGTCCAAATGCTAATTTAATTAGTAAAGCGCATTTTTAATTATAAAATCAGCGGAATCCACAAGTTGTTTGCATAATGCATTTATGTATAGAACAAACGTAGGTTAATTCATCCGTCGTGCATGAGTTGAGATCTTCTAATAAAAAAATTTACCAGGTCTTTTATTGGAACATAGGTTGAGTAAGTAAAAAGGATTGAGCTAATACATCTGTTTGATTAGAGTTACTGGTCTGGATTAGCTATGTTTGAACATGGTATTATACGAATGGCATATGTATTCAGTTTATCTTTACATCTTGGGTACACATTTGTATTGTCTGTATTGTGTTGTTTTTAACTTGACGGACGAGTATTGAATTCCAAAATTCTTGATGCTAAAGTATTTTGAGTTTCCAAAGAGAATGTAATGTCAATTGGCTGCCCAGAAATGAAATGTCAAGGAGTAATAGAACCTGAATTCTGTCAGTCAATTTTACCACCAGAAGTATATGATCGTTGGGGTAAAGCTTTATGTGAATCGGTAATACTTGGGGGACAGAAATTTTACTGTCCATTTAAGGATTGTTCAGCACTCTTACTTGATGCAGGTGTGGAAGGAATATCAGAATCAGAATGCCCACATTGTAACAGACTCTTTTGTGTACAACGTAAAGTTCCATGGCATGCAGGGATTGTATGTGCAGAGTTTCAGAAGTTGAATGTTGACGAGAGAGGAAGAGAAGACACTATGTTAATGGAAGCTGCAAAGACAAACAAATGGCAGAGATGTCCAGTGCAAGTTTTATGTTCAAACAACTTTTGGATGCTTGTTTATTAGATGCAGGTTTGTGTTATTGATCATTTGAGCTATTTTTGTTTGGTTAGATATCCGTATAATTGGCATTCTGTTTTTTTTCAGGTGTGGACATGCATTCTGTTACAACTGTGGAGCTCGAATGGTGAATCATTATTGCACAGTTTGTCAGAGGTAGTTTTGCTGAAATTTGTCGCCGAAATTTATTCTAATTTATCTCCAATTCATTTAGAGATCGGTAAAAGCTAATAGTTATATAGAAAACCTTGTATGTAAGAGGTGGAAGCTAAACGGATAGTTAGCGCTGGACACTTTTTTTTTTTTTTTAATCTTTTCTTTCACTGTCATCACCATTTGATGATCAAGGCTTGTACTGCAGGACCTATTGAATCGAATGTTACTGGTATCTGCAGAGAATTTAATATTAAAGTGGCTGGAGCTTTTTCAGCTGGTTTGGAAATCGTACAAGTCATTTTGTCTGATAAAAGTTGATTCGTATTTCTATTCTATGAACGAGGTTTCACTGTTTTCTTCTTTCTTTGCTAGATTATTTCATACGTGATGATTATATAGTGTTACTGATTCTTCGTCCATGTGAACAAAATTGAGACTTTTTTGCTCAAACACTGTTACATCATTGGATCTCCATCCCACTATCAATTTTCATTTTGGCCTTAGAGAATCTTAATTTTAATTAGTATTTATGGGCAATGGGATAGCTAGAGAGTTAAGGGCAGTTCCTATGAAACTTGGGAATGATATATACTACAGGTAATTATTGTTTAACTGGTGTAGTACATTTTATTAGAAAAGTGGATACAGGGAATCAGAGAAACCTGACACAGTGTCAATGAATCTCACCAAGTTCTCTATCTTATCCTAGCACTGGCTAGCAGCACAAAGTGGTCACCAGGCTCACCACTACGCTTTGGACTTGTGGGAGCAATAAAGAACCTAATAGTACTAAAACACAAGTGGCATTAGCCATGATACCAGTGGTGCACATTCTATCTCTTCCCTGGGTGATATTATGGACCTTTCCAACACAACTAGTATTTTAATTAGTCCCACAGGGTAAGCTGCATGGTTTTCCCTCCGGATCAGAGACTGCTGATTCCAGGCCAATCAAAGAGACATTTTCTTTGTAGCCAGGTTGCTCGGTGGCTTCTATTGACGATTGCCTGTTTCATGTATACGTAGTATATATATATACTAGTGCATGCTATGTTTTCTTCCGCTTATGGATGTATCAGTGTATGCTTTCTCTGGTAGGGGACCTTTCGGAAAAGAATACATACGAGGAATATTTCTCTGGTAGGGGACCTTTCGGAAAAGTATACGTACGAGGAATATGACTCTTCTATTGACTAATCAAATAAAGAAAGTAATAGCGCAATACTCATGGCCATTCAATAGTGTGGTATGTATAATATATTGGACCAATCTAATTCTTACTGTATGAACAACTTGTTGCAAAGCTATCTATTGGAGCACTAGCACGCCAATTTTTGTAGCAAAACAGGACCACTGCAGCACTCATGTATTCACGATTTGTATACAATCTACACACAAGTAGTGTTTTTAATTTGTAGGCCGATCTTAGATTGGTATAACTAAGCTGATGTCAGTCACCATAGTATAATGATTAAGTCTATGTTATCAAAGGTCATGAGCGTGGCGCAACCAAGGGGCGCCTTGCAATGAAACGTTCCAAGGCGAAACACTATGAGCACATTATTATTATTTTCTTTTGGGCGCCTAATACGACATAGGGTAAAGTTATTAGGTGACAAATACCAGTGACCTGAGGTCTTGAGTTCGAAAATCCTAGATATCGAAGTTTTTATCGATCATGAGTTCGAAACTTCTCGGCACCAATATTTTTATCGATTAAAAAAAAAAATAATCCTGCTGCGGTCTATTAACAAGGGCTAACTTTTCAGCAAGTCAATCATGTTGCAGATTCTTGCTGCTCTTCTACCGAACCGAACATCACTAATTAAGGAAAAGATATGAGACCTTAATCTACACCAAACCAGGGACGGGCCTAGCAAGGGGCTGAAGGTGGCTATAGCCCGTCCCTAATTTTTGGGTAAAAATTTTTTTGTATAGAAACTTAGGTCTAATTTTATGTTTAGCCCACATATTAGTTGTATTTAGCTAATTGTATGTGATTTTTAGCTCATACTATGAGGTGATCAAAATTTAAATCATGTTTAAAGTAAATAATCTTCTTCCACTCATTACCTTTCTACTCATACTTTCTTCTATTTTGGTAATCACTTTGTTTTTTTGTTATTTGTGTTCGTTTTAACTTTTATTCCCCTAGCTATTTAGTATTGTACGGATGGATCACTCTTTGGCCACTAATTATGTGATGTATTCCAAAAAAATTTGCCGCGGCCTTCGGCCGCATCGGCTGTTACAATCCACCCCTACCCAAGGGAAAATCCTGGGTCCGTCCGTGCACCAAACCCTGCAATTTATACACTATCATGTTCATTTGTAGATGATTTTGCTAACGTGCCTATTAGATAGGACAGGTGGGGGTACCCATATATATATATTCTTATAGTCCACTCATCTGTCCATTTCTCTAGTACAAGTTTCCAACCAGAATACTTCTTCTTCACATGGCAATCGATGAGAAAGATAGTCTCTCTTTCTTCTTTAAACCATTTTTGTAGTTTTATATACAGATACAAGTTGCCAACTTTAGTGTGTCAGTTTGCATTTGAGTATCTATAAATAGACAAGTAGTTGATCACATAAACATAACATCGTCACAATGTCTTTCAAGAGTTTTCCATTTGGTTTTAGTTTGTTCGTCTTTGGGATTCTTGCACTCAATGCATACTCTGGTAACTATACCAACAATTATGTTTTTGACCGTCATATTTGCTCCTGTGCATTTTGGTTCTCCGTTTTGACATTTTTTTTTTTTTTTTGGTTTTAGCGACTGTGCATGTGATATTTAATTTTCATCCTTTAATTTAATTTTTTAAGCTGTGTAATGACGAACGAGATTCTTAGTACGTACCAGTGGTATTTAGAACATCTGTTAACTATTTAACCAGTTGAAATGAATTTTTTTCCGTTGATAACCAGTTAGCACATATATAGATATATTGTTATTTCTTTTCTAATTGTATAAATGATCACTATAAAACTTATTTAATATCTGTCTTTTCCTTCTCTTTTGGGTGCAGATATGGCATCCGCGCAAGCAGTTTGTCAACCTGGGCAACAAGGTTTCAATTTCACCCAAGTCCTAACTTGTGTCATTTGTGACGCTAGATGTAAAGCACTATGTCTCTTACAACCATATACCACGTTTTGTAACCGTGGTACGGGCTTGTTTGTCGACCAATGTTTGTGTTGCTGCAGAACAGCAACCCCGGTCCCTGTTCCATCACCACCACCACCACCACGTGTTCCATCTCCACCTCCCCCATCACCCCCACCGCCATCACCCCCACCCCCACCTCCACCTGTTCCATCTCCACCACCTCCATCACCATCCACGCAAGCAGCATGTCAACCTGGGCAACAAGGTTTCAATTTCACCCGAGTCCTAACTTGTGTCGGATGTGACGCTAGATGTAAAGCACTATGTCTCTTACAACCATATACCACGTTCTGTAACCGCGGTACGGGCTTGTTTGTCGACCAATGTTTATGTTGTTGCCGAACAGCAACCCCAGTCCCTGTTCCATCACCACCACCCCCACCACCACGTGTTCCATCTCCACCTCCCCTAATAACCCCACCGCCACCTCCATCCCTACCACCTCCGTCATCCCCACCCCCACCTGTTCCATCTCCACCACCTCCAACTCCATCACCCCAACCGCCACCTGTTCCATCTCCATCACCCCCACCGCCAACTCCATCCCCACCACCCCCATCATCCCCACCGCCAAGTGTTCCATCCCCACCACCACCACGTTCCAACAAATGAGACGTGCGCTAATAATTACTGCAACTGTTGCTGTCCCCGTAGTTGAGCAACATCGATGACTCCTGGTCTATTATTATTCATGGCCGTAACTATCTCGCGGTCATTAGTTAGCTGCAGCCAGTTTAATGTCACATAGGGTAATCTTTGTGCATTGGGTACTAAATAAGCAGCATCTCTTCCTTTGTTTCTTTGTTTAAATCATGTAATGATCAATCCATATTTTCCATCCCCGATTGATGTATTTGTATTGGTGTTATTAAACGTTGGTGTTTAACACATCAACTTATTATAATTTTCTGTTTATTATGTTGGAAAACAACTGGGTTGACTATCCAAACAACAAGGTACGACTAGACAGTTATAGGGGTGAGCATTTGGCCCGTAATCAGCGGATTTAACCGGGACCAACTGCTCTTTTGCGGATGGATGTCCGGACCGTTCGTTAATGGGTTGGATGCGGATGGAATTATTGAAATCCAATGAATTATAGATCGGGCCCGGATGCAATCTTGAAAATCCGTTGGACATCCATATCCGTTAAATTAAGGGTTATATAGTTCTAGAAAATAGTATGGATCATTTAGGAATTTTTAAGGTGTTTGCTCGGGGTGTTGCACATGAAATTTTTATATTTTTATATTTATATATACAAATATAGGTGTTGATGGTGGTTTTTAGTCTAGGGGTTATAATCGTAAAACCCTAGTCAGACAGTGACGTCATAGAACTTGAGTAATAATGTTCAAACCAAGCACATTTATTGAACCTTTTAATTTGTCTGCGAGAAAATTACCGGGGTACCTTTTTAAAAATGCTAATTAGGGTTTTGACAAGCCAAAACCCTAATTCTCACACCGCATGTGCGAATGACAAACCATACTATCCACACCTACCGCGCCAAGGCATGCCAACCATGCTAGCCGCACCATTGTGCCAATGGCAAACCATGCTAGCCACACCTACCGCTCCAAGGCATCCCAACCATGCTAGCCGCACCTATGTGTCAATGGCGAACCGTGCCAGCCACATCCACCATCCCAAGCCAAACCGCACCTTACCTTGGCCCTAACCATGTCATGCCAACGGCATACCAAAATAGTCGCTCCACCATACTGGGCTTCCCTATGCGGCTACCAAAACGAAGGCGTGGGACAATCAATGGTTGCCCTTCAATCCTAGCCGTCCAAGGTTACCAGATAACACATGGGAACCTTTGGCCCAAAACCCTAGCTTGGTCGCTCCAAACCCATGTCAAGACAAACCGCACCCTTCCTTGGCCCTAGCCAAGTTAGCCACACCATCCGCCCACGGCAAACCCTTGGCCCCACCATGCCAAGCCAAACACACCTTGCCTTGGCCCTAGCCAAGCAAGTTGCACCATGCGCCCACGGCAAACCCTTGGCCCCACCATTCCAAGACAAACAACCCTTGACTTGGCCCTAGCCAAGCTAGCCGCACCATGCGTCCACGGCAAACCCTTGGCCCCACCATGCCAAGCCAACCACACCTTGCCTTGGTCCTATCCAAGAAAGCCGCACCATGCGCCCACGACAAACCCTTGGCCCCACCCAGCCAAGAAAAACGCACACTTCCTTGGCCCAAGCCATGCTAGCTTCACCATGCCACGCCAATGGCATGCCAACCTAGCCGCGCCACCATGCTGGCCTTCCCTACGCGGCTAACAAAACGAAGTAGTGCGACAATCAACGGTCGCCATTCAATCCCAAGAGAAAATCCTAGCCATCCAAGGTTACCAGAAGACGCATGGTAACCTTTGGCCTGAAAGCCTAAGTTTGGCCACGCCAAACCATGCCATGCCAACGACATGCCAACCTAGCCGCTCCACCATGCAGGCCTTCCCTATGCGGCTACCAAAACGAAGGTGTGCGACAATCAACGGTCGCCCTTCAATCCTAGGAGCAAATCCTAGCCATCCAAGGTTACCATACGACGCATGGAAACCTTTTCCCCGAAAACCTAAGTTTGGCCATGCCAATGGCATGCCAACCTAGCCGCGCCACCATGCTGGCCTTCCCTACGCGGCTACCAAAATGAAGGCGTGCGACAATCAACGGTCGTCCTTCAATCCCAGGAGCAAATCCTAGCCATCCAAGGTTACCAGACGACACATTGTAACCTTTGGCCCGAAATCCTAAGTTTGGCCACGCCAAACCATGCCATGCAACGACATTCCAACCAAGCCGATCCACCATGTTGGCCTTCCCTACGCGGATACCAAAATGAAGGTGTGCGACAATCAACGATCGCTCTTCAATCCAGGAGCAAATCCTATCCTTCCAAGGTTACCAGACGACGCATGGTAATTGTTTGTACCCAAAACTACTTTTGGGCATGAAACACGATGAATGGATAATTTAATGAATAATTAGGGTTAGGAGACGAATTGATAAACGAAAAAGAGACATAAGTTTTAACATGGTTCGACATTGTTTGCCTACGTCCATGGGAGAATCCCCTTGGGGAGTGAAATTTTATTCATATGCGTATTACAGTGTATCTCTATTTATACAGTTTTCAAAACCCAAATTCGAGATGGTCTTAAATGGCTTTAATATGCCCTACAATCAATTATGTATGAAATTGGTTGTATGCATCTTTGGAATTAATTATGCTAAAGCGCATGAAAGCGTCCCTGTTTTAATTCTGCATTTGCTGGCTTTGAATGCCTCCATGATGATTTGCATGAAACTGCCCCCTTTATGCCTCTATGATAAATTCGCATGAAACTGCTTTGGATGAAACGGCTGGCGGGCTGGCTTGACTGGCAGGCTGGGATAATGGGTCGACTGGTAGACATGGCTGCAGGCAGCTTGAGCGGTGTGGCGGAGATCTTTGGTTAATGACGGTTTGGCTGCATGGGTAAGTGGTTGAGCAATATGAGATGAGTTTTCGGCTAAGAATTGGTTAACAGCATTACCGGCTACAATACTGAAAATCGTCTAGGGGTGCGACTGATTTCAATAGTTGACCGCCAGTTGACTTTGACCATCGACCAGTCGTTGACTTTGACCATTGACCTTGACCGGATGTTGACAGTGACAGTTGATCGCTTTTGACCATTGACTGACTTTGACCATTGACTGGTCTGTGCATACTAGTGGGCTGCCTTGGTTGACTAGTTAGCGGGCTTGGATGAGGACCAAAAGATGATTCAAATGTCGATCCGGCCCATTTAGTGGTATTTCTACTTATGGTACAAACAGTAACCTTTGGCCCGAAACCCTAAGTTTGGCCACGCCAAACCATGACATGCCAACGACATGCCAACCTAGCCGCACCACCATGTTGTCCTTCCCTACGCGACTACCAAAACGAAGGCGTGCGACAATCAACGGTTGCCCTTTAATCCCAGGAGAAAATCCTAACCATCCAAGGTTACCAGACGACGCATGGTAACCTTTGGACCGAAACCCTAAGTTTGGCCACGCCAAACCATTCCATGCCAACGTCATGTCATACATCAGATTAAATCCCATAGGATGTAGAATTTTCCGAAACGGATCTGTAGAATTTTCTGAAATGGATCTCAGACTTAGGACGGTTATTGACAGCCCTGCTGTTGACATAAATATCCGAATTTATAACATTAGTTAGAAGATAGGGAGATGGGTGTTAAGTCATAAATAATTATGGAACACCTATGTTTCCTTAGCCACCATAAAAAAATGGCAGTTTTATGAGACGATAGGAGAAAGATGAATATAATACCCATCCCAAATTTCAGTCTTTGAGATTGGATGAACAGAAATCATTGGTAATATGTTAAATGCAGAATGCAAACGAAATAGCTATGAAGAAGGGACAAGACAGAAACACATGTCTTGTTTATTTAAGGTTCTTAGACTTAAATAGTTAATTTGCAGGAAAGGTTTAATGAACCAATGAAGCGCGGGAGGTGGACGCCCATTAATAAGATATTGGATGCTAATTTCAAGAGGAAAAACGAAACGCGATCCTAAGGATTACCGGTAAAAATCTAGAGAAGGTCACTGTCATGATAGCATATATATCTATAGTATAGTGGCAAAGTTATTGGGTTGATATAAGCGATTTGAGTTCGAAATCATCAGCACTGGGATTGAGGAATTAAAAAAAAAACATACCAGAAAAAAAAGGTCACTATCATGGTAGTTTTTTGGTTTGGATAAAAAAACATATGCAGACGTTTTCGGCAGAAAGATATCTGAAAGATGATATATCGATTGTACAATATCCACCCGAATGGAACTAAGGAGGATCGGTCTTCGAAGATTATTCACCAGCAGGGGATTGAGAACCTTATTTAAATACCCCTCAAAATCTACATCTTAAAATATATCCTTATTCAATTTAGAAAATATCCATGTCATTTAAAAGTAGAAGCAACTAGCATAAAAGTTGCTTTAAAAATTGGAAGCAACTTTCTCAAGTTAACTCTAAAAAATTGTTATTTTTTGTTGGAATTTGAAGGTTTAATTCCTTCATATCAGTTGAAAAGGAACTATGCCAAGAGATGGGTCTGTTGGCAACAGGTGGGATATTTGGTTGGGTTTAATAACCACCAAAAACCATTTCCTAACTACCAACCTTTGTGTTTTTTCTAAAGGGTTTTTTCACGAGAAAATTTTAGATGGGGACATTTTTTGAAGGGAGCATGGGGGACAAATCATATGTTGACACATGCACGTGATATTAATGAATTATGTTTCCAAAAATATAACTGAAGTTTATTTTTGGAGAGAAAATCTGTTTTCTTAATTGGTGTTGGTATTTTTGGAAACAAAATTCATTAATATCGCATGCATGTGTCAACATATGATTTGTCCCCTATTTCCCAATTCAAAAAATGCCCCCATCAATTTTTTTCTCTTTTTTCACCAAGAGACATGACTTTTCAGGGACCATACGTGGTACCCATTTGAACAGTCATCTTCTCTGTTGTTTTGAGTCTCCATTTTTGCCTATAAAACCCAAAACTACTTTCTTTCCTGGTATGAATTTTCAATCCCTGTTTTTGTGTCAAAGTTGAATATCAAAGAGATTACATAGAAATACAATTTAGTTTGAAGAGTCTTGATTGATTGAAGTGCTGCATCATCAAGAGGAGATTGTTGTATCCTGGGAGATGAGCGTCATTTAACCATACCGCACAACTGTGGGGGCGTAATTGTTTTAAGGACATAGAGAATTTCTCTAGCCTCAATCCAAGTTAGTATTTTTACTTCCAATTCTCTTGTCCTTCTTATTTCATGTAGGTTTGTGAATGAAAGCCTATATTGCATTGAAATTGTGTTTGTTGGATTCATTATAGTATATGTACAATTCTGTATCCATTGAATACACAAATCTGTGTATTTTTGTGGTGAGTTCATTTGTTGAAACAAACTAACATCAGCATACAATACTGGCGCAAATAAGGTGTTCGCAAAAACGCCAAAGTGACATATATATACAAGTAAGTTTCCGACTCTTATTGATTTACATTCAACTTGTATTCTGTTTGTTTACTTTAGTATACACATATTGTTGTTTACTTTAGTATACACATATTGTAACATTTTTACCCCCTCAAGGGTATTCGTGCAAAGTCAATCAAAACATAGAGTATTTATAATATTCCCTCTAATTCACAAAATCGATTACATAAAAAGTTTGAAAAACAAAAAGGAGAAAGGAGGCCATCCATAACTAAATTTTGGATAATGGACCTAGTTTTATTTAACGAATTAGGTCAAATGAAAACGAAAATACTAAATGTGGACCAAAAACTCAGTCCAAAATGAACTGCCACACATGGTGTATTTGTCAGTTTATGGTTGTGGTACCCAAGATTTTGTCTGGAGAATTATCTTTCGAGAAAGAAAGGGGGAAGGACGCACTCACAATGATAAAAAGGCTGCCCAAGCTACTATCGAATACTCCCTATGTATCACATATATAGGCGGAGGAGAATAATTCTCTTAGATTAAGAAAATTGCAATGTATCATGTTTTTACTATAATTTTCTATGCATAATAAATAAGGGTATTTAGGAGAAAATTCATCTTGAAACTAGAACTCCGCCTATCTAGTGGGACAAACAAAAATCAAAATTCCGCCTATGTAATAAGTACGGAGGGAGTATCCTTTATGGGCAAGTCCCAATATAAAATGGTGCCAATGTTTGTTTAAGTGAGACCCAAAACTTCAAAAAAGGATTAATCATTTCTGGATTTAGAATTTAGGACCTGGATGCTCTACCTGGCCCCTTAGAGCATCTCCAAAGTTGTTTATTTTTCATGACATGTAGGATTTTAAACCCTTATTTTCCATAAATCCATCTCCAATAGTAGGTCTTACGAAAAAGAAAGGGTGTCAAAATAAATAAGAAGGTCTTGTAGAAAGTCTTATTTAGACCCTGAGAATGACCTCCATGTCATCAATTTACAACTTTTTTAATTATTATTTCCAAATAAATTTTTCTAAATCAATAGTAAAAAAGAAAGACCGTGCACCATTGGAGATGGTATATGAGCAAAACATTGTTATTTTTCCCACGTTCATAAAACCCTATAAATAAAGACCTAAATAAAAACTTCACGTAGGATTTTTAGCACCTCTGTTGGAGATGCTCTTATAAAACTCACAAGTTATTTCCCTGTTACCTAATCTTGCTGGACTAAAATTCTGTGTACTAGATTCAGGCACAGGTTAAAAAATAGCCAAGCCCGTCCGTAATTTGGTTCCTATTTCACCAGTTGTGGTTTTGTCTACCTCCACTTTCCCGATGTAGGGAGGAAAGAAATTCTGATGCGAGGAAAACTTTTCAAATTATTTAGTTTAATTTTTGATCACTTTAAGTTTATACCTCTTTTACACCAAACTTAACAAATCCAGGTTCTGACCACCATCTTCATATACAGAATCAATATTATCATCAAAGGAAGAAACAAGTAGAAAACCTCATTGTGCAAACCTTAATAACTCAACCCAGAGAAGATCACTATTATCATTAATGGAAGAAACAAGCAAAAAACCTCATTGTTCATTAATGGAAGAAACAAGTAGAAAACCTCCTTGTGAAAATCCTAATAACTCAAACGAGAGAAGATCAATATTATCATTAATGGAAGAAACAAGTAGAAAACCTCATTGTTCATTAATGGAAGAAACAAGTAGAAAAACTCCTTGTGAAAACCCTAATAACTCAAACCAGAGAAGATCAATATTATCATGGGAAATTTAAAAAAGTGCCCATGTGGGAAAATGCATTTAATAAAATACTCACATTTTTTTCCTTATTTATTTAATGCACATGCCGTTAGGAATTCCGTCCGGACCCACCATTTTGGTAAAAATTCGTTTACTTAGTCAATTTCTCGTCACATGAGATGAGAAATTGGTGGTTGCAATTACAAATCTGCCCATAAGTGATGAACGGTTCAAGATGAATCTGATGAAATTGGTACCGTTCGATTTTCTAGAACTCTACCTTCCCATTTATCCCCTTTCTTCTCCCTAGTTCTTCTGGCCACTTCTGAAAACAGCGGCTCAACTTCTTCAACTCTCTCTCCGTCTCTCTTTCACGTCCTAATTCTTCATCATCAAAAATTATCCATGTCAGCACCATTAAGATCACCACTATCATCTAATTATGAACTCATTTAGTGATTGTTTTTGTTAATTATGTTATTGTCAATTTTTTTTTGTTTCCTTGATTTTGAATAAGTTTGCACCAGCAGCTCCGTGATTGTCGTGGGGTTGAAGAGGATTTCAATTAGAGATAATATATGATGGCTTTTTACGGTTTTAACTATGGCTTTAATTGGTACCACATTAAAACCCTAAAAATCCATCGTAGAAAACCCCTAATTGAAAGGTAAAAAGGTAAACAATTTGTGGTTTTTATCATATTCGAATTTCTTCTTCTAATTGATGAAATGGGTAGTTGTAATTTTAAATGAATTGATGATTCTTTGTTTTCAATTGGTTTAATTAGATGTTTGTATCTTTAATTTATGAAATTAGGATATTTTTAAGTAGATCGTCTCCGATGGTTAAACTAACATGGGAGATGTTAGCACCTATGATTTCACCTCGAGGTAGTTTTGCTTGTATTGGGAATGCTAAGTGTGGTGAAATTCTAGTTGCTGGTGGTGGTTAAAGGCATGCTATGTTTGGTGCTGCTGGGAGTAGCTTGAATTCAGTGGAGTGTTATAATGTTGAGAAAGTTGAGTGAATCTTGAACTGTTTCCGGAGTACATAGAGATGGGGTAATCTTAGAATTGAAAAATGGTGGGAAAATGGAGGGAGATTGGGGATATGTGGGGAGAAGGGGAGAGGAGGAAACTTGGAAATGTTGTTGTTGTGGATGGCAGTGAAAATAGGGATATGCCAATGGTTTTTATGCTTGATGGGAATGAAATTTTCAGGTAATTCTTATAAATAAGAAACCATGTGTATACAATTTCGATTAGTGCTCTTGTCGTCTATTAGAGTTTTCTTTATTGTGTTGCTATTGCAGTTTTGGCTTATGTTTTTCCGCATTAGTTTTTCTTGAGCTGTCAGAGAAGTGGTGGTGTTTCAATTACCCGCAATGCAATTGTCGAGAGCTTGCCACTACGAGCAATCCATGGAGATGGTTGTGAATGTTGTTGGAAATGATAAATTAATCTTGTAAATGTGTTGTTAATGAATGGGGTTGTTGATGTGAGTCATGGAAACCAGCCGAAATAAATGGGGTTGTTGGCGTCCATTGGTTTATTAAAGGCCGGAGCATTGATATATTACAGTTTCAGTTGCTATATTGGTACCGAGTCATAAGTCGAGTCCATACTGAGTCACTCAGTTAACTCGGTCCGATCCAACCGATTAAGGGACTAGAATGTCTTTTGACATATCCGATTTAGTGCCACAAGTCATGTAACGGCCGTTAGCCATTTTTTCAAAAAAACGGGATGGAAAAGGTCAATTGATGGGCATTAAATAAGTTCGGAAAAAAACGTGGGCATTTTCTTAAATACATTTCCCTACATGGGCATTTTATTAATTTCCCCAAAAAGAAACAAAAGAAAAAGAGGAAGAAGGAAGATGCAGAGAGAAATGGAAGAGAGGAGGCGGAAATACCAAATGAAAATCCTAGGTTTTTTGTTTAGGTAAGATGCGTTTTTTGTTAACAATTTAGTAGACTTAATCTTGAGTCGTTAATTAACATTATGCGTCGACGGTAACAGATGATTTAATCATCAACCGTTGATTGAGCCGCATGGACGGTGTGTGATTTACTTCTATATTTCTAGGCCAATGGGTAAATTTGTAATTGCACCCACTATTTTCTCATCTCTTGTGATGAGAAATTGATTAAGTAAACAAGTTTTTACCAAAATGGTGGGTCCGGACGGAATTCCTAACGACACGGCCATTAAATAAATTATAAAAAAAACGTGGGTATTTTCTTAAATGCATTTTCGCACATGGTCATTTTCTTAATATTCCCAATCTTCTTTTACATTTGAATATCGAGACGTGCATCGTAGTGCTGGCGTATTTAAAATATTGTTGCCACGTATGGTACAAAGTCATAAGACAGTAAATATTTGATAACGATTTGATTTGATAAGGATTGGTTTTAGTAATGATTTGATAACTGATTTTTTATTTCCTTAGTGATTTTATGAGGATTCTTTCTCAGAATTTCTTTTAAAAAGGTGGTGCTCGCTGATAGGATGACACTGGGGACATGTAAGTTTTGGGTACAGAAGTAGCTAGCAAGTGCTGACGAGCTCTATAAATATGTGCTATATATAGTGGCCTTCGTATAATTCAATATAAGCACCAGCAAGTACTAGTGTTCGTTTTTCTTTTCCTCTTTTGTAATGAAGATGGCAATACCAAAGATGTCTTCATGTTTTCTTGCTGCTGGTTCTTATCTCGTTGCATTACTCATTTTCCTATCTGCTTGTTCAGGTGCATTAACAAAGCATAAGTTATATAAGAGCTATTTTTTGATATTCTTCTGCATTATCCTTTCAGAGGCACTGGTTAATTTTAAGAAGTTTTGGTGTTCGAATTAGATCCAATCCATTGTGAAAACATTTTTTTTTTTGAATTTCATTGAAGTAAACCTTTTATTTTCTTGATGTGCATGTTATTACTTGATCACTATAACAGTATAATGTTTTCTTATATTTTCTTGAATTTGTTTCACTGTGTGTAGAGAGTGGTTTACTACTTATCAAGCTAGAAAAGGTGGTAAAGTTCTTATGGGAAACAATGTCACTTGTAAAGTGGTGGGTGTAGGTACAATTAAAATTAAAATGTATGACGGTATGGTGAGGACTTTAACTAAGGTTAGGCATGTTCCGGACCTGAGAAGAAATCTGATTTCTTTGGGTACACTTGATTCAAATGGATGCAAGTATCAAGGTGAAGGTGGAGTTATTCGTGTCTCAAGAGGAAGTCTTACAATTATGAAGGGCGAGAGAATTAATGGTCTTTATACGCTGCAAGGTACTACTGTGACGGGTAATGCAGTTGTATGTTCTTCAAATTCTGAAGATGATACTACCAAGTTGTGGCATATGCGGCTAGGGCATATGAGCGAGAGGGGATTGGATGTTTTGAGCATGCATGGATTGCTTTGTGGTCATAAAACAGATCTTTGGGGTCCTTCTCGGGTTGATTCACATGGTGGTGGTAGATATATGTTGACGAAGCCGGTTCCTAGTATCAAGTTCAAGCATTGCTTGGACTTGGTTGGTGTCAACAGGTGTTGAGAGCCCTTGAGGGGCTGAGCGAAGACGATGATGATGAGTGGTTATGGTATTCAAGAGCAAGGTGGAGCTGCCGGGAGTCGGGCTGAAGAGTGGTTATGGAATGCCAGTAGTTAGAAGGTCGCAGGTGAAACCAGGAAAGCTCAAAGTATGAGTAGTGTTCCAAGAGCATCTGGTGGCAGTAATGCCGGTAGTCAGAAAGTCGCAGGTGGAACCGGGAAATCTGAAAGTATGAGTAGTGTTCCAAGAGCATCTGGTGGCAGTAATCATTGTCCGATTGGTAGCATACGGACTGAGGTGGTGTGTATTCTCGCCAAGGTGGAGATTGGTATTCAAGTCAAGGTTTAGATTTGTACCATATGTGCCTTGAATACGGTTTAGTATTCTAAAAGGGTTGGCTTCTGGAAAGTCTAATTCTTCTAGATTTGTAGCATGTGTTTTGAATGCTTTTTTAGTAAGTCCAAAAGGGTGTTCTAGTAGGTGAGCCCAAAAGGGTTTGCTAGTAGGTGAGTCCCAAAGGGTGTGCTAGTAGTCAAAAGTGGTTTGCTAAGTAGGTGAGTTTTTTGTGTATAAAAGAGAGACTTCTTCTCCTTTTTCTAACAAGAGAAACCAATGTAACTAAGAGAGAGTAAGAGGCAGTAGAGGCCTGATCTTGAGAGGGGTTTTTGAATCATACTCTTGTAACCTTGTTTGAATCATAGTGAAACCGTTATCGTCGTCTTCCAAAGTGGATGTAGATCATCTTGATCGAACCACTATAAATCCTTGTGTTGTGTGTGCTTCTTTTACTTTTGATTTCATTTCTATTTCAACTTGATTGATTGTGCTTGGAAGAGCCATTGGTTATAACATGTCAGTCAATTTTACCACCAGAAGTATATAATCGTTGGGGTAAAGCTTTATGTGAATCGTTAATACTTGGGGGACAGAAATTTCACTGCCCATTTAAGGATTGTTCAGCGCTCTTACTTGATGAAGGTGTAGAAGGAATATTAGAATCAGAATGCCCACATTGTAACAGACTCTTTTGTGTACAACGAAAAGTTCCATGGCATGCAGGGATTGTATGTGCAGAGTTTCAGAAGTTGAATGTTGACGAGAGAGGAAGAGAAGACACTTTGTTAATGGAAGCTCCAAAGACAAACAAATGGCAGAGATGTCCAGTGCAAGTTTTATGTTCAAACAACTTTTGGATGCTTGTTTATTAGATGCAGGTTTGTGTTATTGATCATTTGAGCTATTTTTGTTTGGTTAGATATCCGTCTAATTGGCATTCTGTTTTTTTTCAGGTGTGGACATGCATTCTGTTACAACTGTGGAGCTCGAATGGTGAATCATTATTGCACAGTTTGTCAGAGGTAGTTTTGCTGAAATTTGTCGCCGAAATTTATTCTAATTTATCTCCAATTCATTTAGAGATCGGTAAAAGCTAATAGTTATATAGAAAACCTTGTATGTAAGAGGTGGAAGCTAAACGGATAGTTAGCGCTGGACACTTTTTTTTTTTTTTTTTAATCTTTTCTTTCACTGTCATCACCATTTGATGATCAAGGCTTGTACTGCAGGACCTATTGAATCGAATGTTACTGGTATCTGCAGAGAATTTAATATTAAAGTGGCTGGAGCTTTTTCAGCTGGTTTGGAAATCGTACAAGTCATTTTGTCTGATAAAAGTTGATTCGTATTTCTATTCTATGAACGAGGTTTCACTGTTTTCTTCTTTCTTTGCTAGATTATTTCATACGTGATGATTATATAGTGTTACTGATTCTTCGTCCATGTGAACAAAATTGTGACTTTTTTGCTCAAACACTGTTACATCATTGGATCTCCATCCCACTATCAATTTTCATTTTGGCCTTAGAGAATCTTAATTTTAATTAGTATTTATGGGCAATGGGATAGCTAGAGAGTTAAGGGCAGTTCCTATGAAACTTGGGAATGATATATACTACAGGTAATTATTGTTTAACTGGTGTAGTACATTTTATTAGACAAGTGCATACAGGGAATCAGAGAAACCTGACACAGTGTCATTGAATCTCACCAAGTTCTCTATCTTATCCTAGCACTGGCTAGCAGCACAAAGTGGTCACCAGGCTCACCACTACGCTTTGGACTTGTGGGAGCAATAAAGAACCTAATAGTACTAAAACACAAGTGGCATTAGC
Organism: Papaver bracteatum; assembly: GCA_023529315.1. NCBI lineage: Eukaryota > Viridiplantae > Streptophyta > Magnoliopsida > Ranunculales > Papaveraceae > Papaver > Papaver bracteatum. Next base: position 705,206 of record JAJJWX010002805.1, read on the forward strand.
CATGATACCAGTGGTGCACATTCTATCTCTTCCCTGGGTGATATTATGGACCTTTCCAACACAACTAGTATTTTAATTAGTCCCACAGGGTAAGCTGCATGGTTTTCCCTCCGGATCAGAGACTGCTGATTCCAGGCCAATCAAAGAGACATTTTCTTTGTAGCCAGGTTGCTCGGTGGCTTCTATTGACGATTGCCTGTTTCATGTATACGTAGTATATATATATACTAGTGCATGCTATGTTTTCTTCCGCTTATGGATGTATCAGTGTATGCTTTCTCTGGTAGGGGACCTTTCGGAAAAGAATACATACGAGGAATATTTCTCTGGTAGGGGACCTTTCGGAAAAGTATACGTACGAGGAATATGACTCTTCTATTGACTAATCAAATAAAGAAAGTAATAGCGCAATACTCATGGCCATTCAATAGTGTGGTATGTATAATATATTGGACCAATCTAATTCTTACTGTATGAACAACTTGTTGCAAAGCTATCAATTGGAGCACCAGCACGCCTCTTTTTGTAGCAAAACAGGACCACTGCAGCACTCATGTATTCACGATTTGTATATAATCTACACACAAGTAGTGTTTTTAATTTGTAGGCCGATCTTAGATTGGTATAACTAAGCTGATGTCAGTCAAAATAGTATAATGATTAAGTCTATGTTATCAAAGGTCATGAACGTGGCGCAACCAAGGGGCGCCTTGCAATGAAACGTTCCAAGGAGAAACACTATGAGCACATTATTATTATTTTCTTTTGGGCGCCTAATACGACATAGGGTAAAGTTATTAGGTGACAAATACCAGTGACCTGAGGTCTTGAGTTCGAAAATCCTAGACATCGAAGTTTTTATCGATCATGAGTTCGAAACTTCTCGGCGATAAAAAAAAAAATAATCCTGCTGCGGTCTATTAACAAGGGCAAACTTTTCAGCAAGTCAATCATGTTGCAGATTCTTGCTGCTCTTCTACCGAACCGAACATCACTAATTAAGGAAAAGATATGAGACCTTAATCTACACCAAACCCTGCAATTTATACACTATCATGTTCATTTGTAGATGATTTTGCTAACGTGCCTATTAGATAGGACAGGTGGGGGTACCCATATATATATATATTCTTATAGTCCACTCATCTGTCCATTTCTCTAGTACAAGTTTCCAGCCAGAATACTTCTTCTTCACATGGCAATCGATGAGAAAGATAGTCTCTTTCTTCTTTAAACCATTTTTGTAGTTTTATATACAGATACAAGTTGCCAACTTTAGTGTGTCAGTTTGCATTTGAGTATCTATAAATAGACAAGTAGTTGATCACATAAACATAACATCGTCACAATGTCTTTCAAGAGTTTTCCATTTGGTTTTAGTTTGTTCGTCTTTGGGATTCTTGCACTCAATGCATACTCTGGTAACTATACCAACAATTATGTTTTTGACCGTCATATTTGCTCCTGTGCATTTTGGTTCTCCGTTTTGACATTTTTTTTTTTTTTTTTTGGTTTTAGCGACTGTGCATGTGATATTTAATTTTCATCCTTTAATTTAATTTTTTAAGCTGTGTAATGACGAACGAGATTCTTAGTACGTACCAGTGGTATTTAGAACATCTGTTAACTATTTAACCAGTTGAAATGAATTTTTTTCCGTTGATAACCAGTTAGCACATATATAGATATATTGTTATTTCTTTTTCTTGTTGCCAAATTCTTTTCTAATTGTATAAATGATCACTATAAAACTTATTTAATATCTGTCTTTTCCTTCTCTTTTGGGTGCAGATATGGCATCCGCGCAAGCAGTTTGTCAACCTGGGCAACAAGGTTTCAATTACACCCAAGTCCTAACTTGTGTCATTTGTGACGCTAGATGTAAAGCACTATGTCTCTTACAACCATATACCACGTTTTGTAACCGTGGTACGGGCTTGTTTGTCGACCAATGTTTGTGTTGCTGCAGAACAGCAACCCCGGTCCCTGTTCCATCACCACCACCACCACCACGTGTTCCATCTCCACCTCCCCCATCACCCCCACCGCCATCACCCCCACCCCCATCACCCCCACCTCCACCTGTTCCATCTCCACCACCTCCATCACCATCCACGCAAGCAGCTTGTCAACCTGGGCAACAAGGTTTCAATTTCACCCGAGTCCTAACTTGTGTCGGATGTGACGCTAGATGTAAAGCACTATGTCTCTTACAACCATATACCACGTTCTGTAACCGCGGTACGGGCTTGTTTGTCGACCAATGTTTATGTTGTTGCCGAACAGCAACCCCAGTCCCTGTTCCATCACCCCCACCCCCACCACCACGTGTTCCATCTCCACCTCCCCCAATAACCCCACCGCCACCTCCATCCCTACCACCTCCGTCATCCCCACCCCCACCTGTTCCATCTCCACCGCCACCTGTTCCATCTCCACCACCTCCATCACCCCCACCGCCAACTCCATCCCCACCACCCCCATCATCCCCACCGCCAAGTGTTCCATCCCCACCACCTCCACGTTCCAACAAATGAGACGTGCGCTAATAATTACTGCAACTGTTGATGTCCCCGTAGTTGAGCAACATCGATGACTCCTGGTCTATTATTATTCGTGGCCGTAACTATCTCGCGGTCATTATTTAGCTGCAGCCAGTTTAATGTCACATAGGGTAATCTTTGTGCATTTGGTACTAAATAAGCAGCATCTCTTCTTTTGTTTCTTTGTTTAAAGCATGTAATGATCAATCCATATTTTCCATCCCCGATTGATGTATTTGTATTGGTGTTATTAAACGTTGGTGTTTAACACATCAACTTATTATAATTTTCTGTTTATTATGTTGGAAAACAACTGGGTTGACTATCCAAATAACAAGGCACAACTAGACAGTTCTAGGGGTGAGCATTTGGCCCGTAATCAGCGGATTTAACCGTGACCAACTGCCCTTTTGCGGATGGATGCCCGGACCGTTCGTTAATGGGTTGGATGCGGATGGAATTATTGAAATCCAATGGATTATAGATCGGGTCCGGATGCAATCTTGAAAATCCGTTGGACATCCATATCCGTTAAATTAAGGGTTATATAGTTCTAGAAAATAGTATGGATCATTTAGGAATTTTTAAGGTGTTTGATCGGGGTGTTACACATGACATTTTTATATTTTTATATACATATATAGGTGTTGATGGTGGTTTTTAGTCTAGGGGTAAAATCGTAAAACCCTAGTCAGACAGTGACGTCACAGAACTTGAGTAATAATGTTCAAACCAAGCACATTTATTGAACATTTTAATTTGTCTGCGAGAAAATTACCGGGGTACCTTTTTTAAAATGCTAATTAGGGTTTTGACAAGCCAAAACCCTAATTCTCACACAACACGTGCCAATGGCAAACCATACCAGCCACACCTACCGCGCCAAGGCATGCCAACCATGCTAGCCGCACCATTGTGCCAATGGCAAACCATGCTAGCCACACCTACCGCTCCAAGGCATGCAAACCATGCTAGCCGCACCTATGTGTCAATGGAGAACCGTGCCAGCCACATCCACCATCCCAAGCCAAACCGCACCTTACCTTGGCCCTAACCATGCCATGCCAACGGCATACCAAAATAGCTGCTCCACCATACTGGCCTTCCCTATGCGGCTACCAAAACGAAGGCGTGAGACAATCAACGGTTGCCCTTCAATCCTAGCCGTCCAAGGTTACCAGATAACACATGGGAACCTTTGGCCCAAAACCCTAGCTTGGTCGCTCCAAACCCATGCCAAGCCAAACCGCACCCTTCCTTGTCCCTAGCCAAGCTAGCCACACCATCCGCCCACGGCAAACCCTTGGCCCCACCATGCCAAGCCAAACACACCTGGCCTTGGCCCAAGCCAAGCAAGTTGCACCATGCGCCCACGACAAACCCTTGGCCCCACCATTCTAAGACAAACACCCCTTTACTTGGCCCTAGCCAAGCTAGCCGCACCATGCGCCCACGGCAAACCCTTGGCCCCACCATGCCAAGCCAACCACACCTTGCCTTGGTCCTATCCAAACAAGCCGCACCATGCGCCCACGACAAACCCTTGGCCCCACCCATCCAAGAAAAACGCACCCTTCCTTGGCCCTAGCCATGCTAGCTTCACCATGCCACACCAATGGCATGCCAACCTAGCGGCGCCACCATGCTAGCCTTCCCTACGCGGATACCAAAACGAAGGCGTGCGACAATCAACGGTCGTCATTCAATCCCAAGAGAAAATCCTAGCCATCCAAGGTTACCAGACGACGCATGGTAACCTTTGGCCTGAAAGCCTAAGTTTGGCCACGCCAAACCATGCCATGCCAACGACATGCCAACCTAGCCGCGCCACCATGCAGGCCTTCCCTACGCGGCTACCAAAACGAAGGTGTGCGACAATCAACGGTCGCCCTTCAATCCTAGGAGCAAATCCTAGCCATCCAAGGTTACCATACGACGCATGGAAACCTTTTCCCCGAAAACCTAAGTTTGGACATGCCAATGGCATGCAAACCTAGTCGCGCCACCATGCTGGCCTTCCCTACGCGGCTACCAAAATGAAGGTGTGTGACAATCAACGGTCGTCCTTTAATCCGAGGAGAAAATCCTAGCCATCCAAGGTTACCAGACGACGCATTGTAACCTTTGGCCCGAAATCCTAAGTTTGTCCACGCCAAACCATGCCATGCCAACGACATTCCAACCAATCCGAGCCACCATGTTGGCCTTCCCTACGCGGCTACCATAACGAAGGTGTGCGACAATCAACGATCGCTCTTCAATCCCAGGAAAAAATCCTAGACTTCCAAGGTTACCAGACGACGCATGGTAATTGTTTGTACCCAAAATTACTTTTGGGCACGAAACACGATGAATGGATAATTTAATGAATAATTAGGGTTAGGAGACGAATTGATAAACGAAAAAGAAACATAAGTTTTAACATGGTTCGGCATTATTTTCCTACGTCCACGGTAGAATCCCCTAGGGGAGTGAAATTTTATTCATATGCGTATTACAGTGTATCTCTATTTATACAGTTTTCAAAACCCAAATTCGAGATGGTCTTAAATGGCATTAATATGGCCTGCAATCAATTATGCATGAAACTGGTTGTATGCATGCTGGAATTAATTCTGCATGAAAATGCATGAAACTGTCCACCTGTTTTAATTCTGCTTTTGCTGGCTTTGAATGCCTCCATGATGATTCGCATGAAACTGCCCCCTTTATGCCTCTATGATAAATTCGCATGAAACTGCTTTGGATGAAATGGCTGGCGGGCTGGCTTGACTGGCAGGCTGGGAGAATGGGTCGAATGGCAGATATGGCTGCAGACTGGCTTGACTGGCGGTGTGGCAGGATGCTGGTTTGGCTACATGGGTAGAAGTTGGCTGACAGTGCAGATGAGTTTTCGGCTAAGAATTGGTTAGCAGCATTACCGGCTACAATACTGAAAATCGGCTAGGGGTGTGAATGACTTCGATAGTTAACCGACGGTTGACTTTGACCATCGACCAGTCTTTGACTTTGACCATTGACCTTGACCGGATGTTGACTTTGAAAGTTGATCGCCTTTGACCATTGACCGACTTTGACCATTGACTAGTCTGTGCATACTGGTAGGCTGCCTTGGTTGACTAGTTAGCGGGCTTGGATGAGGACCAAAAGATGATTCAAATGTCGATCTGGCCCATTTAGTGGTATTTCTACTTATGGTACAAACAGTAACCTTTGGCCTGAAACCCTAAGTTTGGCTACGCCAAACCATGACATGCCAACGACATGCCAACCTAGCCGCACCACCATGTTGTCCTTCCCTATGCGACTACCAAAACGAAGGCGTGCGACAATTAACGGTCGCCCTTTAACCCCAGGAGAAAATCCTAGCCATCCAAGGTTACCAGACGACGCATTGTAACCTTTGGACCGAAATCCTAAGTTTGTCCACGCCAAACCATGCCATGCCAACGACATTCCAACCAAGCCGAGCCACCATGTTGGCCTTCCCTACGCGGCTACCATAACGAAGGTGTGCGACAATCAACGATCGCTCTTCAATCCCAGGAGCAAATCCTAGACTTCCAAGGTTACCAGACGACGCATGGTAATTGTTTGTACCCAAAATTACTTTTGGGCACGAAACACGACGAATGGATAATTTAATGAATAATTAGGGTTAGGAGACGAATTGATAAACGAAAAAGAGACATAAGTTTTAACATGGTTCGGCATTGTTTTCCTACGTCCACGGTAGAATCCCCTTGGGGAGTGAAATTTTATTCATATGCGTATTACAGTGTATCTCTATTTATACAGTTTTCAAAACCCAAATTCGAGATGGTCTTAAATGGCATTAATATGGCCTCGCAATCAATTATGCATGAAACTGGTTGTATGCATGCTGGAATTAATTCCCGCATGAAAATGCATGAAACTGTCCATTGCGTTTTAATTCTCGCATTTGTCGTCTTTAAATGCCTCCATGATGATTCGCATGAAACTGCCCCCTTTATGCCTCTATGATAAATTCGCATGAAACTGCTTTGGATGAAATGGCTGGCGGGCTGGCTTGACTGGCAGGCTGGGAGAATGGGTCGAATGGCAGATATGGTCACAGATCGCTTGATGTGGCGGTGGTAAGGATGATGCCGGTTTGGCTACATGGGTAGAAGTTGGTGACAAGTGATGCAGATCGCTTTGGCTAAGAATTGGTTAAAGATTACGGCTACAACATCGAAAATCGGCTAGGGGTGCGACTGACTTCGATAGTTAACCGACGGTTGACTTTGACCATCGACCAGTCTTTGACTTTGACCATTGACCTTGACCGGATGTTGACTTTGAAAGTTGATCGCCTTTGACCATTGACCGACTTTGACCATTGACTAGTCTGTGCATACTGGTAGGCTTCCTTGGTTGACTAGTTAGCGGGCTTGGATGAGGACCAAAAGATGATTCAAATGTCGATCTGGCCCATTTAGTGGTATTTCTACTTATGGTACAAACAGTAACCTTTGGCCTGAAACCCTAAGTTTGGCTACGCCAAACCATGACATGCCAACCTAGCCGCACCACCATGTTGTCCTTCCTTATGCGACTACCAAAACGAAGGCGTGCGACAATTAACGGTCGCCCTTTAACCCCAGGAGAAAATCCTAGCCATCCAAGGTTACCAGACGACGCATGGTAACCTTTGGACCGAAACCCTAAGTTTGGCCACGCCAAACCATTCCATGCCAACGTCATGCCAACCTAGCCGCGCCAACATGCTGTAATTCCTTACGCGGCTACCAAAACGAATGCGTTCGATAATCAACGACCGCCCTTCAATCCCAAGAGCAAATCATAGCCGTCCAAGGTTATTAGACAACATATGGTAACTTTCGACACAAAACCATAGTTTGGTCACGCCAAACCGTGCCAAGGAATGCAATGCCAACCTAGCCGCGCCACCATGCCGACCTTCCCTATGCAGTCACCAACAAACGAAAGCGTGCGACGATCAACGGCTACCTTTCCTCTTAAGATGCAAAATCTCGACCGTCGAAGGTCACCAAGATAGCAAGTCTCCCAAGCTCGACTTGCCAGGCAACAACAATATGCTACATGTTTTCCACAAAAAACATTCGAGACATCAACACATATCACAAACTGGGGATCCTCTTTGGATATTGGTTTGGTGGTTTACAACGTGCGATGTACACTACGCATGTCATAAGGAAGTGTCATAAGGGTGAGGCGGTTAGTAAATACAGGGTGTTAATGGTGAAACTTTATTTTATGGGACATCAATTCCATGAGTTAACGGTTTCATGGAACATCAATTCCATGAGTTAACAGTTTTATGGAACATCAATTCCATGCTCTGGGAGCTTGTTTGAGTCCATATAGAGCTTTATGCAATTTTCACACATGAGTAGGTAGTACCTTGTCAGTATAACCAGGAGGTTAAACCATGTGCCATTATGCCATCTTCATTTACAACCAATCACATTGTAAGCATAATTAAGAATGAAATGTTTACATGTGTCATTTTGAAGTAAAGCATTAATTTCTTCATCCGTGGATGCTTTCCATCTTGGATCCTTACATGATTCAGTATAGCAAGTTGGAACTATAACATATTCACACACAATTTTAAATTCAGAAGCATAAACTTTTGGTTTAGTGATGCCTATTTTACCTCTTGTGGTCATTGAATGATCATTCACTGTAACTGCATGAACTGATGGTTGAGAGGTAACTGAAGTAAATAACTCAGGAAACTGGTGCAGATCATGGAGTGGAATAGTAACATCATTTGAGATTGCAGGCGCAAGAGAAGCAGCTGAAGTAGAGGAAGGCTCAATAAATACACTTGTCAATGTTGCAGAAGTAGTAATTGGTTGTTTGAACATCTGTGCATATGGAAACTCATACTCCTTAAATTTAACATCTCTAGAGATTATAATCTTGTTCGTTAGATGATTGAAACATTTATAACCTTTGTGGAGATGATTGTATCCCAGAAAAATGCATTTGAATGATCTTGGCTGCAACTTGTGTTTGTGAAATTGTCTTAAACATGGATAATGTTTGTACCATATAGTTTGGTATATGGGCCCTAGTTCCTCATCCCAATAATTCTACCCAAGATAAGCATTGGGATCTTGGGTAAAAAATATGGAAGGATAATTATAGCCCTGTCAGCAATTATCCTTCTACACCAGAATTCTAGGTATAACCTGGAAGTTATTGATCCTCAGGAAAAAAAGAGGAATCACTTATTAAGAAGACCATGTATAACCTGGAAGTTACTGATCCCCAGAAAAATGAGGAACCAGTTAAAGACCGGGCATGCATTCAAACCCTGGAAGTTATTGATCCCCAAAAAAAGGAGGAATCAGTTAAAGACTAGGTATACATTGAAACCATGGAAGTTATAAATCCCTAGAAAAAGGGAGAAACATAAGAAAACCTGGTATAATCTAAAGGGTGTATATCCTAAAAAATGGGAAATTGGTTTTCACCAAGGATGAACCTGGAAAGCATTTGGTCTAGATGTATAGACTCCATGGTGATTATCTTACGAAGACGAAGAACTATTCAAGGAACTTGTGGAACTTCATCCGACCAAAAAGGTATATGGAGACTTGAACTCATCTAGCACTCAAAAGTCTATTTTATCTCCTACTCTTGATACACAGTCGTATAAGTATGATAGTTTTCATACATACACATTTGTTATTTCGAGCCGAGTTTACTCGCCTATCTTTTTCTAGAAATATGTGTTGGTAAGCTTTCGCTTTAACCACATTTCATCTTTACCCGTGACGAAAGTCATGATGACGTTTCAATCTTGAAAAAGGCTTTGATGACGATAGTCAATTCGTTATGTCTAATGACTATTAACATTATCGAAGAATGTTTCAATGATTGAAATGTAGTTGAGATTACATACGTACGTAAACATGTATGGATATAAGCATATATAGTGTTTTAGCACATTAATGTATAAATCCATGTACCGGAAACCAAGTGCCTGCATATGTGTGCATGTGGTATTGGTGAAGGAGAAAGGTTAGGTACGCGTACTAGCAGAGGGTCTTGTACCGAGAATTTCTGTTGGATTTTGGAGTTTACGAACTTACAAACCAGTCACCTTAGGTATGCATACCCACAGAAGTTTTTCAACTGAAAATTTATGCTGGGTTTTCAAACCCAATTCCGACAAAGCTAGAGTACACGTACCCAAGCTTGTTATGTCTCAAATAGGTTAGCATGAACTTAAACAATAAATCAATAAGGAATGCAATCTTTGCAAACCGTGGCTATATTGTTCATGAATTGATTCAAGTAAATCAAACCGATTTTGCTTCAATTGTGTCTTGTGTAGTTACATAAGATTTCCTTGCAATTGAACAACTCTTGAACTAGTTCTTATGAATCATTTGAACTAGTTATAAGAAAGATAAATATGGTTGATATGAAAGTACTCAAATGGCTAACCATTTGTGAACCAACCAAATGTACTCGTTTAGGTACGGTCAAACCTAAATGAAATACATTTCATGTGTGTGTGACAAGATAAGTTTTGATCTAACGGTTGAAAGATATTAGCTTGGATAAGTCAGGTTTTTCATCTAACGGTGAATATTGAATGCTTTGTTACCAAGGTAACTTAGATTGCAAACCCTGATTTGAAAAATATATAAAGGAGACATATAGCAATTCGAAAAACTAATCCACACACCTTCTATGTGATACTAGTTGGTTTTCTAGATTCGATTCTCCTTTAACCGTAGGTTTATTCTCGAGACCCTATCGGTTAATGACTTAAAGACTTCATTGGGATTGTGAAGCCAGATGAAACTACTTATCTTGTAGTTGTGCGATCTAATCTTGCCATTTTATATCGGAAGAGTTCAATTGAATAATTTGCTTGAGATTATATCTCCAATAGGGCAAGATATAAACAGAAATCACAAATATCTTTGTCTCATCGTTTGTGATTCCACAATATCTTGTTTCGCTACAATACAATTTAGATTATTGTGAGGTGATTGATAATATTGAGCTGTTCTTCAGGAATATAAATATAGTTTATCAATTGGTTCCTGTTCACCTTGATTTTATCAAAATACGAAACAAAACAAATAGGTTTATCTGTTGGAGACAGATTTATCTATTATCATAGACTTTTCTGTGTGATACAGATTTGTTTATTAAAGTCTTCGAATTTGGGTCGTAGCAACTCTTGGTTGTGGGTGAGATTAGCTAAGGGAATCAAGTGCATAGTATCCTGCTGGGAGAAGAGACGTAAGGAGTGCAAATGTACCTTGAATCAGTGTGATATTGATTAGGGTTCAACTACAGTCCAGACCGAAGTTAGTTTGTAGTAGGCTAGTGTCTGTAGCGGCTTAATACAGTGTGGTTTTCAATATGGACTAGGTCCCGGGGTTTTCTGCATTTGAGGTTTCCTCGTTAACAAAATTTCTCGTGTCTGTATTATTTCTATTCCGCATTATATTTTGTTATATAATTGAACACAGTTTGTGCGTTGTATCGATCAATCGTGAAATCCAACCTTTGGTTGTTGATTGGAAATTGATTGATCCTTGGATATTGGTCTTTGGTAGCATCCAAGTTTATATCTCTCTTGTATTTGATAAAGACTCGCAAATTTCTATTTCCTTGAGTATAGATCAAATCGAGAGATAGAGATATTAACTCTTTGATATACTTTTTATTAAGATTGAGTCTGACTGTCTAGTTGATTCTCTTAAAAGTATATTAGAATCAGTCCATACATATTTCTAATCGAAATATTGGGTGAGGTTGTTAGACCCCTGCTTTTTCAGAATTGAAGTTTTAAGCAAATGCAATAAGTCTGTTACTTATTTTAGCCACAATTATAATATTACTGTATATCTATCGATTATAGAGTGTGAATTTTCTTAATCGGATGATATAGTGTACCATGATTTTTGATTGTTGGTGTTATTTAAGAACATGTCCGATAATTTTGTTAATAATATGGACGGACATAACAGTAAACTATTACTAGTGATACGACCAGACTATGTTATTTGAATATGTAAACAATTATTTATATATAATTTGTCCTTGTACTCTTCTTTTATAATACCATCGGTAAATATGGGAATCCAAATCAGCTGATTCTTCTTGTTTTTATGAATGCATATGGTCAATCCAGACTCGATTTACGTGTGACATCAAATATGCCCGATTTAAGTTTGATGTTCCTTAAAATATTCATATTTTCCTATAAATGTTTTCATATCTTGATAATTAATGAACACTAGTTAATTCCACATTTTACTAAACAAACTAGTTAATGGGAAGTAAACTAGCGATTAACAAAAATAATAATTTGAAGACCTTATTTTGATTTTACTTCCAAAATGACCTTATTTTGGTGATAGGCTCACAAATAAATGGGATAGCCTTAAAACAAGTGTGTCCGGCGTCATTTTCATTTTCACAAGTCAAAATTTGACTACGAGGATAAGGTCAAACGACTGTAAAAATACTTGGACAAGGGTAAGATCTTAGAGGTATAAATGCATAATTATCTTCCGCTGCAGTAAATAATTGTCTCACGCAGTTAAATCTTTTCAAAAACTCTAACAATTTCCGACTATGAAGAAGAAACTTGAAAAAACCCCAAATGGAAACATATCAAAATCATCATCATCATCGTCATCAATATATAGAACAACAAGGAGTACTAGATTCAAAACAATTGATATTGAAACCCCTAGTAACTCATTCCGCCGAAGATCAAGAAGAATCAAAAACAGAGAAAAAGGAATTTCACTTGGAAATTCTATTGAAATCAAATCTCTTAGATCAGTTAAACCTAAGAAAGAAAAGAAACCCATTACTGGTTTTGCTGTAATTGAGACGAAGGAGAAGAAAAGGACTGATTCTTAGGAGAAATTCGTTTGTGAGATTTGTGTAGATATGAAGATGATGAATGAAGCTTTTGAGATTAAAGGGTGTGGACATTCGTTCTGTTCTGAATGTACGGTCAGGTAAAAATGAATAAAACCCTAATTTTTTGAATAATTTCTGTTTTAGATTGTTTAAATTAGGGTCATTTTTTTTAAATAAATTCGATTGTTTAAATTAGTGTAAAAACAGTGTATTCACCAAGGTAAAAACGTAAAGCTACAGTGTTACATTTTTTACTAATTTGCCCCCACTTTGCGGTCGGGGTGGGTCGAATCGAAGAGCCAGAGGAAAGAATTATGCTTAATGGTGTGCTTAGTTTAAACCCAATATGGGTACATTGGAGGAAAATGGATAGGTTTGTGGTTAGTTTTTTAAAAGCCACTTTCACTTCAACTATCTCTGGAGATGTTCTTGGTCTTTCTACAGCAAAAGAAATTTGGGAATTTCTAGAAACTAATTTTAAAACTCAATAAGGCAAGAAAGAATATGCTGAGAGATCAACTTTTTGGCATGAGGAAGGGAAATTTGAGTATCTTAGTTTATCTTCAGAAGATTAAGCATATTGCAGATTCTTTGGCTGCTATTGGAGAGAAAGTAATAATGCATGTGTTAAATGGTTTAGAAAGGGATTATGATAATTTTGTCATCTCAGCACAGAATAGAGATACTCCTACACCTATGGTGAGCTAAAGGCTAGATTTCTTACTCATGAACAGTGGTGATATGATCAAGAACATGATATTGCTGCTTCTTTTGATACAAATCATACTTCTGGTTTTTATGCAAGAGATGGTAATACTTTATCTGGAAATAATTATAACAATTACTCAAATGGAAATAAGAAGAAAAATGGATCAAATTTCTCATATGGCAGAGGCAACAGAAATAGAAATAATGGTTCTAACTACCATTATGGTAGTACTTCATATGGTTCTCAAGGCACTAATGATTCAAGAACTAATTCTACATCCACTGGAGAGTTAAGAAGATTTGATTTGTCTCAGGTTGATTGTCAAATTTGCAGAAAAAAAGGGAACTATGCTAGCAGATGTCATTTTAGATACTATCCTCCATCTAATTCAGGTTTTGTAAGTGTTTCTGAGACTCAACAACCAAATACTAATACTATAAATGTTTCTACTGCTCCTCAAGCTTTTGATAGTCAGCATACAAATTCAGTCAATATCAGTGATGATCCTTCAAGTTCAACCTTATGGTTATCTGATTCTGGTGCATCAGATCATATGACTGGAGATTCATCTTTACTTCAAAATGCTTCTACTTACAAAGGCAATGAAGCAGTCAAAATTGGAAATGGTAAGTCCTTACCTATATCCTTAACTGGAAATTCTAGTTTTCATACTCCAAATGCTAGTTTTCAGTTACACAATATACTTCATGTACCTTCTATGCATCATAACTTACTATCAGTAGGCCAATTTACTTCTGATAACAACTATTATTTTAAGCTACATCCTTCTGGTTATGAGATTAGGGATTTGTGTATTCATTCACTCTTGGATAAGGGAAAAATAGTAAACAATTTATATCATATTTCTTCTTCCAATCTTCATCATGATTATTCTGAAACTTGGCATAATAGAATGGGTCATCCTTCAAACAAAATCATAGTTCAACTTCATTCTTCCAAGCAAATTGTAGCTAACTCTTCCAAATCTTCTACTTCTTTATGTCATTCATGTCAAATAGCTAAAAGCAAAAGACTGCCATTTCAACTTTTTCCCTCTCATGCTCTTTCTCCTTTATCTTTAGTTCACTGTGATGAATGGGGACCAAGTCCAGTTTCTTCTTTACAAGGTTAGAAATATTATATTATGTTCATAGATGATTTGAGTAGGTTTCATTGGATATATCCTATGGAGTTGAAAACTGATGTTTTGAAGTGTTTTATTCATTTCAAAAATTTAACTGAAACTTTATTATCTCCAAAAATTCAAAGTTTTGAAACTGATGGTTCTAGTGAACTTGTCAATGGTGATTTGCGTTCTTATATATCTTCAAATGGTATTCATTTAAGTATATCTTGTCCTAAAACACCATAACAAAATGGCCTGGCTGAGAGAGAGCATAGGCATATTACTGAAATGGGAAACACACTACTTTTCAATGCTTCTTGTCCAAAGTCTTTTTTGGTAGGATGCCTTTTTAACAGCCATTTATCTTATCAACAGAACACCAACACCAATTCTCAAAAATAAATCTCATTTTGAAGGTCTTCATAATTCTTTGCCTAATTATAGTTTTCTCAGGGTGTTAGGTACTATTTGTTATCCTGTTTTGGGCTAGAGCAGATAAACTTTCTCCTAAGTCAGTGAAGTGTGTCTTTATTGGTTACATACCTTTACATAAAGGATATAAATTCTATGATCCTGTATTGAGAAAACTTCATATTTCTAGGCATGTAGTCTTTTTAGAAAATGAATTCTACTATTCAAATGAGAGTTCTTCTTCTACTTCTTCATCTGATCAGTCTACTACTATTGATTTTCATTCATCTTCTAATTTACCCGATTCAACTAATATTTATTTTGTTCCATCAACTACTATGGTCACCAGATCTATGAGAGGTGTTGTTAAACCCTAAGTCTATACAGATCATGTTATGCATTCTTCTACTATTAAACATCCTATTCCTGCTGCTTTTTCTTCTTTACTTTCCTACTGAGCCAAAAACTTTTAGGAGTGATGTGCAAATACCAGATTGGCAAGTTTTAATAAAGGAAGAACACACAGCTTTACAAGACAATGATACTTTGGAATTGGTTAAATATGAACCTCATATGAATGTGTTAGGTTGTAAATGGGTGTATAGAGTAAAACTAAAAGCAGATGGTACAGTGGACGGATTAAAGTCAAGGCTAGTGGCTTTAGGTTATAATCAACAAGATGGTGTTGATTACAGTGAGATATTCAGTCCTGTTGTGAAGTCCACTACAGTTAGAATTGTATTAGTTCTAGCTATTACTCATAATTGGAAAATCAAAAAATTGGATGTTTCAAATGCCTTTCTACATGTTTTTTTTGAATGAACATGTCTATATGGTTCAAACTCAGGGTTTTGTGAATCCAGATTATCCAGAACATGTGTGTCATCTTAAGAAACATTTGTATGGACTTAAACAGGCACCCATAGCCTGATTTGAGAGGTTCAATAATTTTCTAATCAAGTTTGGTTTTGTAAGATCAGTTTGTGATTATTCAATGCTTATCTTTACTTCTTCTTTTGTTATGTTGATACTTCTAGTATATGTAGATGAAATTATACTTACTGGAAACTCTGATATTTTTATGGACAAGTCAATTCAAGCATTGAGTGGAGAGTTTGCAATGAAACAACTAGGAGATTTAAGTTATTTCTTGGGTATTGAAGCTTCCATAACTGCAGACTCTTTGGTTTTAACTCAAAAGAAATACACTCTAGAACTTCTTTCTAAGTCCAATATGCTGGAGTGCAAGCCATGCATGTGACACTCCAATAGTGAGAATCTAGAGCTTCTATACATGATGGTGTGTTGCTATAAAATCTTATTGAATACAGGATAATAGTTGGTAGTCATCAATATTTGACACTAACCAGACCTGACATAGCTTTTGGAGTTAACTATGTGTCTCAATTTATGCATGCTCCCACTGACATTCACCTTTTGTTGGTTAAAAGAATTCTGAGATATTTAAAGGGAACTATTGGTCTTGGAATTTCTCTGAGAAAAGTTGATAATTCAAGCCTACACTGACTCTGATTGGTCTGGCTTCCCAGATACAAGAAGATCACACTACACAAAATCAACGGTTTTGACACATTTATATCCGTTGTTTTGAATTTAAGAGACACATATAAGTGTCTCAAATTGTGCATCCGGAATCGTTTGAGACACATAAAGCGACACTTATAAGTGTCTCTTAATTAATCTAAGCGACACTTATAAGTGTCTCTTAATTAATCTAAGCGACACTTATAAGTGTCTCTTAATTAATTTTTAAGCGATACCTATATTTAATTTAAGAGACACTTATATACGTCTCAAAATTGAATTAGCTTTAAAAAAATCATAATTTTCCAGTAGGGGCATTCCAAAATCAAAATTATTTCCTGCACTTGCATATTTTAATTTTTTGCACATACAAGTCGCAATTCCATTCTCAAACAAATATTAACACTAACAACATAAATGAAGTCCAACATTTAATATCTTCAAAAGAAAAAGAAAAAACGAAGACTCAAGTGACTTATCAGGAATAAAAGATGTTCAAACATAATCGATAATAGAAAACTTAAATGCCTAAGACTTGATAATCGTCTAGTTTGGAACCTTGGTAGAATGGGATATCCAGAATGATATACTGAGTTCCTTGTTATCTCAAAAATTATAGTACAAGTAACGAGGTCTCGTACCTGGAAAAAAAACGGGGTTCTGTAAGAAACATTGAAAATTGTGATTCATGGGCAAATGGCAACTTTCAAGAATCAACTGAAAAGAAATGAAGGGCGCCCGCGCCTTCTAGAGTGAGTTTGACAAGATTTTAGGAGACACTTACACAAACAATTTCCTGATCCCTAAAGCCTAAACATCTATGTTGACATCTATGTTTAAATGTTTTCATATCTTGATAATTAATGAACACCAGTTAATTCCACATTTTACTTAACCAACTAGTTAATGGGAAGTAAACTAGCGGTTAACAAAAATAATAACTTAAAGACCTTATTGTGATTTTACTTCCAAAATGACCTTATTTTGGTGATAGGCCACAAATAAATGGGAAAGGTGTCATTTTCATTTTCACAAGTCAAAATTTGACTACGAGGATAAGGTCAAATGACTATAAAAATACTTGGACTAGGGTAAGATCTTAGAGGTATAAATGCATAATTATCTTCCGCCGCAGTAAATAATTGTCTCACGCAGTAAATTTCTGTTTTAGTGTTTAAATTAGGGTAATTTTTTTTAAATAATTTCGATTGTTTAAATTAGGATAAAACCAGTGGATTCACTAAGGTGAAAACGGAAAGCTACAGTGTTGCATTTTTTACTAATTTGCCCCACTTTGCGGTCGGGTTGGGTCGAATCGACGAAAATGACACTTTGGGGCCTGGTCTATGGGCTATGAGCTCCAAACACTTGGTTCTGCTGTTGAGATTATTAGTCCCACATTGTTGGGTTATCTAAAATCCACTCATTACAGATTGGTTTTGAGTTGGATGACCGTATTCTAACATCTACTGGGCTGAATTGTGCATCATCGGCGTGGCATTGCTAGTGATACTAGTTTTGTACTGTCCGTAATACATCATATTGAGCTGAAAGGTTTAATTCTACTGAATTGAATCTGCGTGTGTATTAAGATTGTTCTTGCAGTTTAACTTTATAGAATGTGAAATTAGTTTTTTGAATTATCGGGTATACGTTGCTTTTGAGTTTGTAAGATACGTGGTGTTCAAGATTCAAGAGACTTTAACATCTAGGGGATAAATACGGTGGAGTGTTGCTACATAATTGGTATATGAACCCTCTAATTCAACCAACATGATTATCAGTTTATAGACTGGTTGGATTGCCCTGTGGGTTAAGTAGACTGCACAAATCTTTCATTAGAACCCGAAATATCATTTTTGTGGAATTTATGTTATTGTAAGCAAAAGATAGTTGACTTTGTAGACGGTTTGATCTGTCACTCATCGATAATTTTAGTTGATGGTGCATTATAACCTTGCCAGCCAAAACTTGCTTCTGTTGGACAAAGTTTTCTCTATATTTTCTATGTTCCTAGTTGGTGATTTCGACATGGGTTTCATATCTAGCCTACCCCAACTTGTTGGGACTAAAGGCTTGGTTGTTGTTGTTGTTGTTGTTGTCGTCGTTGTACATCCTAGTAAAGTTCATTATTGATTATGAAATCAAACAAATTCTCAAGCTGGTCGCATATTGCATTTTTGTATATGATAACGTAGGTTCATTCATCCATCACCTATGTGGAATTAGTGGCAACATAGGTTACAGCTGATTTCCTAGGAAATGCCAGAGTTGCAATGTTCTAACACATTTACGAGGTCTTTTGGAGGGAGATCCTTCTTGGAATTGGTAGTGGATAATAGGTTGGAATTGTCGGGTAAGTAAAAAGATCTTAGTTAGTACATTTGTTGGATTTGAATTAAGTAAGCTGGAATAGTTAAGTTTGAGCATGATATACGAATGTCATTTGTATTCAGTTTATCTTCACACTTTGTGTAAACATATGTATTCAGTTTATCTTCACACTTCGTGTTAACATTTGTATTGTCTGTATTGCAATGTTTTGACTTGATAGATGTGATTTGAGTTGTAAAGTTCTTGTTTCTAAAGTTTCTTGGGTTTTCAAGGTATGTGGCATCGAAGATTCAAGAGAATATAATATCAGTTGGATGCCCGGAAACGAATTGTCAAGGAGTATTAGAACCTGAGTTCTGTCGGTCAATTTTACCACCAGAAGTATATGATCGCTGGGGTAATGCTTTGTGCGAATCGGTAATCCTTGGGGGCCAGAAATTTTACTGCCCATTTAAGGATTGTTCAGCTCTCTTACTTGATGAAGGCGAAGGAGGGATATTACAATCAGAATGTCCACATTGTAACAGACTCTTTTGTGCACAATGTAAAGTTCCATGGCACTCAGGGATTATATGTGAGGACTTTCAGAAGTTGAATGTTGACGAGAGAGAAGGAGAAGATATTATGTTAATGGAATCGGCGAAGAAAAACAAATGGCACAATGCAAGTATTATGTTGAAAGAACTTCTGGATGCTTGTTTATTAGCTGCAGGTTTGTTTTATTTGTCATTGAGCTTTCTTTGCTCGATTAAATATTCGTCTCATTGTTTTCTGGTTTTCGTAGGTGTGGACATGCATTTTGTTACCACTTTGGATCTTCAATGACAGATCATTATTGCAAAGTTTGTAGGAGGTAGTTCTGCTGAAATACGTCGCAGGGATTTATTTTGACATGTCTCTGGGTTGCAAAGTTAATAGTTACATAGAAAACCTTTATTATTTGCTTCGGCTAACTTCTGGGTTTCTTAATGCAAGAGGATGAATATTGGAAGTTCATTGGATAGTTAGAGCTGGAAGCTTTTTCTCTTTTTTGTTTTTTTTCTTTCTTTCTATTATCAACATTGACCCAAGCTTGTACCTCAGGAACTATTGAACTGAACGTTTTGAGCTCTTGTGACGAAGCGGCTGCTAATCATCGTTTAGCTGGTGCAATACTTTTTTTTTTTTTTTTATAGAGAAGCAGATGACGAAGTGGCTGGAACTATTGCAGTTGTTTAGGAGATTTTGTACAAAATTACTTAGCTGACAGATTTAATATACAGAAATTCGGAGAATCCTCTGTTTCCTTTACAGATTTAACTTTCCAAAACCTTTATTATTATTTTCCGCTAACTTTTGGGTTGGTGAATCTAAGACGATGTATATGGGAGGTTCAACGTATAGTTGGAGTTGGAAACTTTTGCTTTTGAATTGAATGTTACCGGTATCTTTTTGTGGAGTTTTACTTTTGAGCTCTTGTGGTGAAGCAGCTAGCACACATAGACATGGTGCCAGTTTAGTACAGATCAGAGATAAAGTTAACTCTTGTTCTATCATTGAGTTTCTTGAGTTTCTCTGCTTTGCTAGATTATCTCATAGACATAAGTTCCAGTTTTGGGCATTTCACTAAGCACCACCTATGGATTGCCGTATTCATGGTTGGATGTATCCGTTAGAACTGAACTGCTGCTGATTAATATTAGGGATTTAGTTGAAATTTAGGTACTGTGGCTGGTCTAGTTGCAGTTATCACAACTAGAGTCCAGACTGCTTAAAAAAAAAAAAAAGAGAGAGTCCAGACTGCTACAATGGAATTTGATGCTGGAAACTATAAAAGTTTGAGCTGATTACAATGAACGCAGAGAAAAAAAAAAAAGTAGGACCAGTGTCAACAGTTGTTCCCCGGGAGCCGGGATCAGTAACCAATACTAACAGCAACATAGTTAGCCAAATTTCTCTACAATTCAAGAATGGGGAACCACTACCTCTCATCCGTAATGCTGGTCAGCCATGGTATAATTCGCGGAAACCCAATTTCTGCATAACATTTTACCCAAAACCACCCTAATTGCTTAGCCACATGTTGGGGAGGGCGGGACATGATTCAATCTGCTGGATAGAAGCCAACGCTTGACTATGAGGGTCAAGGTCCAAACGACAGTATAAGGTCTTACTGTCATTGATATGAAGAAATAGAAGAAAGGAGTAATTTTTCGGATAATTTTTTTTGTGAGGAGAAGAAGAAGATGAATGAAGATTTTTAAGATTAAAGGGTGTGGACATCTTTTTTTTGTTCTGAATATATGGTCATTGTATTGTAATTTTAACTTTATAGGATGCGAATAAATGAGTTTCAGAACTCTCTCGTATACGTTGTTTTCGAGTTTATAAGATATGTGGTGTGAAGATTCAATGGAATGTAACATCAAAGGATAATATATTCGATGGAGTGATCGGACATTATTGGTATATTTGAACCGTAAAATTTAACCAGCCTTACTGTCAGGTCATAGCATAGACTGGTTGGATTTTCCCTATGGTTTGAGTACAAACAACTTATTAGCGTATTAGCCTCTAATCGTGCTTACTGTACGCTTTATTAGCTATCGAGCATCCTTTATGTATTCATGGTGAATTATTGTATCATAATTTTAATTTTATAGGATGTGAAATGAGTTTTGGGAGTCTCAGGTATACGTTGTTTTGAGTTTGTATTCAAGAGAATGTAAAAATTATTGGTATATTTGAGTCTCAGGCCTATAATTGTACAATCCATGAGTTGAGAATGATATACTTCCACTGCTCAGTAAAATCTAAAATAGTTCTATAGAAAATCTTTATTATTAACTTCGGCTAACTTTTGGGTCAGTGAATGTATTACTGTTTAGCTGGTGCAGTACTTATTAATAGTCAAGTGGATGTTGAAGTGGCTGGAGATTTTTTCCGCTGGTTGGAGAATTTGTATAGATTACTTGGATGACAGATTGAAGATACAGAGAATCAGAGAAACCAGATACAGTGTCAGTGAATCCCACCAAGTTTCCTCTCTTATCCTAGCACTAGAAAAACAAAGTGGTCACCAGACAGACTCATCAGTCATCACTATGCTTTGGAGTTGTGGGAGCAATAAAGAACCTAATAGTACTAGTGTTACAAGTGGTGCAGATTCCATCTCTTCCTTTGGAGATATGATGGACCTTTCCTGCACAGCTCAAATGTTAATTAGTCCACAGGCTAAGCTGCATGGTTCGCCATACTTAGCCTGCTGATTCTATGCCAATCGAAGAGACATTTGTTATATATATAGCTAGGCTGCTCGGTGGATTGTTTCTTGTAAAAAGTATAATGCATGTATCAGTGTATGCTCTCTCTGCTGGACAACCTTTGAAAAAAGTATACGTACGAGGAATATGACCTTTCTATTGACTAAGCAAATAAAGAAAGTAATACCGCAACCCTTATGGTCCTTCGATGGTGTGGAATATTTTGCACCACTATGAACAACTTGTTGCTAAGCTATTATCGCGCTAGAACACCTTTTTTTTGTAGCGATACAGGACCAGTGGAGCACTCATTCATTCACTATTTATATATAAAAAATCTACACAAGTAATGTTTTAATTATAGGCCTATTTAAAATTAGTACATAAGCTCTCTCTAAACGTCAAAATCTGGGAAAATATCATTTGGTCTTTTTTTAGGTGGTCCCAAATCAGTTTGGTCCTTTGGGAAAACACCTTTACTGTTTGGTCCGTAATTATTTAAAAATATTAAATGGATAAAAGTACCCTTCCGTGTTAATTTCTACTTAATATTTCAGAAACACATAAAAAACAGAGTTCATTCCAGAAATGAATTCCATAAAAACCTTAAAAAAAAAACAAAGTTCATTCTAGAAATGAACTCCGTATAAAAACCTAAAAAAAACAGAGTTCATTCCAGAAATGAACTACATATAAAAACCTAAAAAAACAGAGTTCATTCCATAAATGAACAACATATAAAAACCTAAAAAAACAAAGTTCATTCCATAAATGAACAACATCATCATCTTCATCTTCGTCGACGTCTTCAACAACAGCAGCAACATCGTCGTCTTCAAACACCAAAATCAAGATCAAGATCTTCAAGATCAAAATCAAAAAAATACATCCAAATAACATAAAAATCTTCATAGTGTTCATCATATTCATCTTCAACAGAAGCAGCAACAGCAGAGAAGAACAAAACACAAAATCATCACCGTCTTCATTATCTCCATCTTCTTCAACAACAGCAACAACAACAAATGATGAAGAAACACAAACATCTTTGTCGTTTTCATCATCTTTATCATCATATTCAACATCAATAGTAGCTACATACAGGGACGGGCCTAGCAAGGGGCTAACCCGGGCTATAGCCCGTCCCTTTTTTTTGCCCAAAATGTTTTTCCATGGAAAAAATTGTAAATATTGTGTCCAGCCCACTAATATACTAGTGTTAGCCCAGCTAACCTTTAGCCCATTATCCAGTTTAGAGAAAAAAAACTTCATCTCTTCTATTTATTTCACCATAAACCATAATTCTTTTCTCCAATCACTATTAATTTTGCGCATTTTAGCCATTTAGGCATATATCTGTCTAGTATTTTATAGGCGATTCCCGGTTCACCTCTAATCAGGCAAATTATTCAAAAAAATTGTCGTGGCCTACGACCGCATTAGCAATTAATAATATCCCAGCCCTATCCTATGAAGATTTCTGGGTCCGTCCATGGCTACATAGAAGAAAAAACCAAAAATATATCATCCTTCTTCATCGTTTTCATGAGCATAAAAAAACAATGGAGAGAGAAACTAGATTTGAAAACAGGATGAGAGAGAAATAAAATATGAAATAAAATATTTTCTATTGACTTTTTCTATATATATGGTCCCAAAAGGGTATTTCTGCAACTACCTAGTGACAATTATATCATCCATGACGTCATCCTAAAACCAAACTATAATATATTTTTCTAGAAAGGACCAAAAAGACAGTTGACTAGGTCAACTGGATCAAAATTTCTCTAATATATTATTTCTAGGACCTAATGGTATTTCCTACAATCTAATATTAGGTTGCTCAGGGGCTTCTATTAATTCACGATGGCTTGTTTCTTGTACACATGTTGTCCTCTTATATATATATATTATAACTACTAGTAGTAAAACACCAAGATGACCAAATTTGGAGTATAAAAACTCCATTCAAATGTTGGGATCCATTAAAAATTTAAAACTCCATATTAAACAAAATTGATACAAAAACCCCAAATTTTAATTAATACAAAACCCAAAACAAAACTGGTTTCATCAAATTTTGTGATGAAACCAAAATTGGTTGATGAAACCTAATTTGGTTTCATCTTATTTTTTCCTATTGTTTTTATCATGAAACCGAAGATTGTAATGATGAAACAATAAGTTTATGATGAAACCAAATTTTGATGGTACTGTTTCTGGTTAGTGGTGGTGTTGGTTGGTGGTGGTACTTTTTATGGTGATGGTAGTGCTAGTATTTGTTGGCAGATGTGGAGTTGGTTGCTACTAGTAGTGGTAATTGATAGTGGAAATGGTGGTGGTGGTTGGTGATCGTAATGGTTGGTGATGGTAGTACTGGTATATATTGATTGTGGATATGGTGGTGGTGGTTGGTGATTTTTGTGGTTGTGGTTGGTGATGGTAGTGGTGGTGGTCGGTGATGGTGGTGGTGGATATTGATACAAAAATATTTTTGTTTTGATGAGTTTTTTGTGGATGGATAGTGACACCTTTGGGGTTATAAATCATGGTCCGTATGTTAGATCTATATTCATGTGATGTGTCATCCCCTCAATGCTTCTGGAGTAAACAGGGGATCTATCAGTGTCAGCGGCGAATCCAGAACAAAAATTAAGTGGGGGCACACTTTATTCTTAAAGAACATAGCTAAAATATTGTGACTAAAAAAAATCTCATACATCAATCTAGAGGGAAACTAAATACACAAAGTTCATTCAAATCGGGAAGTACCTACATTATTGAGTAAAACTTATATAGAAAATTAAGAAAGTGTGATCTATCTAAATCACCAAATAAAATCCTAAAGAAATATGCAATTGAGTCTGATCTAGCTAAGTCACCATCTCATGATTATTAAGCCATGATAGAACAATTTTAAGTTAAAAAAATTAATATTGTTACCACAGCAAAACCAAGAAAAGACACATACCGGCTATTTGTAAGCATTGCAGGTACACTTTTCTCCTTAAAATTTCTCATTTTCTTCGAATTTGAAACAAAAATCCAAAACCGACCATCATAATAAACCAAATTGTAATCAATAATAAAAAAATACAAAAATTAATGGTGTTGATGCACTTCCAGGCTTGGAAGAAGGAATGCAAAATTCATGGTGTTGATGCTCCTTTCAACGGACGAAATGATAACTTTCTTATCCACGGGATTTGAAGCCTGAAGATGATAGTGTTGCTTCTGGAACCGACTGCACTGAGCATAACTCAGTGCCATGTCTTGATGTTGGACTTTTTGACAGTGTCTTTAATTCTCAAACCCGTACCATTCGACATGTACCTGCTAAGTGCAGACTAAACTTTTCCAGGGTCTTAAAGATCGTTCTTGACGAGGTTATTCTTCTTCCCATGGATAATGTTGCGTGGATTAAACTTCTTCTTTTCCCTACTTGTATTCTCAAGAACTATACTCCTAAGAACAATGTTGAAGGGAATTCTGGACTGCGAAAATGCTTGCATTCCTGTGCTATCACTCAAGCCTTATCTAAGTGGCGTGAGGCAGACGGTTGTTTCCAACTAGTGTATGAGTTGTTATCAGATATTTCGCCTCCCCCAAAGAAGCTATTTCCACAGAAGAAAAGGCAAGCCGAGATCAACCAAAGTTTATGTAAGAGGAAGGCAAGTCAAGATTCATTTATTGTTGCCATTCGTGTTCTAACATCTAATGGTATTGCCCCTCAGAATGCTGCTACCTTGGTTGATTTGAATCTCAAACACCCTTCTGCGCCTTTGTCGGTTATCCCCTCATCGTCTTGTGGTGTTGAGCCTTTTACTGCTAGCAAGGATTTAGTCCTTGGTCATATTAAAAGCTTCCCCTTAGGGAAATCTTATGGAAGAGATGGTTTTCATGCACAACATCTTCTTGACGCTCTCAGCGGGTATGCTGCTGCTATCGCTGATGAACTTCTTACTTCTATCACTGCAGTGGTGAATTTGTTGCTTGCTGGTCATTTTCCTCCGCAGCTGAGTAAGTACATAGCTAGTGCTCTCCTCATACCTCTTCTCAAGCCAGATGGTGGCATACATTCCATACATGTTGGTACCATTTGGAAGAGTTTGGTTTCTAGAGTAGCCGCTCTTAGCCTTTGCAAATATATGAGTGCATATCTTAGCAACTTCCAGTTTGGTGCTGGAATTCCATGTGGGGGTGACGCCATACTCCACTCGGTTAATCGCATATTGACTGACAAAGGAAGCTGCTCTTCTATGTCTATGCTTTTGATGGATTTTCGAAATTCTTTCAACCTTGTTGATCGTATTGCTATGATCTTAAAAGTCATACGCAAGTGTCCTTCTATTTCTATATGGGTGGAATTCTGTTACGCTAGTCCTGCAAGGCTTTATTATGGGTCTTACACCCTCTCATCATTGCAAGGAGTGCAATAAGGTGATCCTTTGGGGCCTTTACTTTTTTTCGCTGACCTTACATCCAAATGTGTTGAAGATTTATCAAGCTTGTGAATTGGATTTGCAAGCCTGGTATCTTGAAGATGGGACCCTGATTGGAGATACTCTTATGGTTTTCAAGGCTTTACGCATTATTAGCGAAGAAGGGAGCTTGGTTGGTCTTGATCTCAATATTCGTAAAACCGAGTTGTTTTTGCCTATTGTTGATGTAAGGAGTTTGGTGGCGTCTTTCTTCCCTTCTGATATCCATAGACCTACTTCTGGTGTTAAGCTCTTAGGTGGCCCGGTAAGTCTTGATCCTCTTTTTTGCAACCAGTTGGTTAAGGCCCGTGTTAACAAAACTTTACAGCTGATGGATGCTATTCAGAGTTTGAAATATCCACAGATTGAGATGCAGTTGCTTCAGAGTTGTTCCGATCCAAGCTTTATTTCGCTATGAAGACCACTAAACCGGATTTTGTTAAAGAGGCTCAAATAATTCTTGACTGCCACTTGTTTAACTTTTTCCAACAATTTGTTACTTGTGATGGTCCTGGTTTTGGGGATTTACATATGTGTCTAGATTCTCTGCCTATTAATAATGGTGGTTTTGGTCTATACACTATGGATGATATGATGCAGTATTGCTACCTTGCTTCTTGCTTACAAACTCAAAATCTGCAGTGTGATATTTTGCGCAACTCTGGCATCACAGATATGAGCTCATCATGTATGCTTGCTTCAGAAGCTTTCACCCATGTTTCTGGTTTAGGTTCTTCTTCCATCTGTGTCAAAACTGCTTCCCCTCATCCAATGAATAAACTGGCATCTATGTATTCGACCAGGTGACGAAGGAAATGCCTACAAAATATGGTATGATGCAAGAGGATCTTTCCCTATGGAAGAACAATAAGATCAACCATACTCAAGACTATCTGATAGCTATTCCTATTGATGGTTTAGGTCAAAAAATGGGGCCTCCGAAATTCAGCGCAATTCTTGGTTATAGGCTTGGTGTTTATTTATTTTCCAAAGATAGTTTTTGTTCTTATTGTGGGAATGACATGGATTTTTTGGGTGACCATGCTATACATTGTGCACATGAAGTTGGCTTGAAATATCGCCATGATTTTGTGCGCGACACCTTGTCTGATATTTTCTTTCGTGTTGGTGTACAAGTGAAAACTGAGGCTTCCCTTGGTCTTCTTGCTAATGATGGGGGTGAAGCTAGAAATGCAAATATTTTGGTTCTTAACTGGGATAATGGTTGAGACGCTTGCCTCGATGTTACCGGTGTTTCACCTTTTACTAGTAATGGTGTGCAAAATTTTTCTCCGGGTGTGGCTATTTCTCGTGCCGTTGACCGTAAGCGCAACAAATACCTTGACATCTGCTCTAAACATGGTTATAGCTTTGATACCTTGGCTTTTAAGACTTTGGGCGAGCTTGGTGAAGAGTTTGTTGTTTTTCTAAAGAGGCTGAAAATTTTTCTTATTAGGCATGATTCATCTTCTAAAGTATGGAATTTTTTGTTTCATATAATAGGTGTATCTATTCATAAGGGAGTTGGAGCGCAGCTTGTGGTTCGGCTTCCAACTATTGTCATGTCTTCTGAGATTATCTAATTTGTATACTTGTACTCAATGTCTCATTAATATAAAATATTAAATAGGAAAATTAAGTGAGCGAAAAAGAAAAAAAAGAAAAAAAATAAAGAACTTAGGAGGTGGAAGTAAAAACCTTAACTTGAAAATTGATTAGTCTTTAGCCGTTCATTTGAATCATATACGTACTTCAAACCTATGGAAATCTGATTTTGGTAGAATAGAGATTATCTACATGTTACCCTTAACTTTGGGGTTGTTTTAAGCTGTGGAATTGGTTTTATGCCAACAATGTTGAGATTAGTTTCGAAACTATATCTTATACACGTTTTGGTATAAATACAAGGGGCAAAACATTATTTCAAGTGAAAATTATATGGGAATTTTTTTTCTTTCAAAAATTTAAGGGGGCCAGTGGGGTAAATTCGCCCCTGATTAGTGTTAAATTGGACCACTAAGATGACGACACCTTGCGGGGAAGGAGTGTTGGGATGAATTTTGGGATGTAAAGCATTTTCATTGAGCTTCTTCTGGGTAGAGCTTTAAATTGGGATGTTCCAGCACGAGCACAACCCAACACGGCACGCTAAAATTTGAGCACAGCCCAGCCCAGCACGTGACTTAGCCCAGCACGGCACAACACGTTAGTTAAATGGGACGTGCTGGGTTTGACTAATTGGCACAGCACAGTACGCGGCAAGGATAAGCACGTGGCCCATCCCAACCCAACACGTTAAGAGAGCACTTCATAACATGTACAAATACACCATATAACAAGGCAAAATACATCACATTTTTGTATATTTCACATAAGTGTCACTATTCTAGGTAGTTTTTAACATTTTATGTTGTCTTATTTACAACAACACATATAATAAATTAATATTTGGAAAATATATTTCAATATCGTTGTTATAATGTCGTCACCTATATTTAACTAGAACATTAATTTACATGACAATAATCTAATTTTATATTTGATGGGCTATTTTTTTTTGTTGAATAAAC
This sequence comes from Papaver bracteatum, assembly GCA_023529315.1. Taxonomy (NCBI): domain Eukaryota; kingdom Viridiplantae; phylum Streptophyta; class Magnoliopsida; order Ranunculales; family Papaveraceae; genus Papaver; species Papaver bracteatum. The sequence goes on from JAJJWX010002805.1 coordinate 734,088, forward strand.
TTGTTAATTTTACTTGAAATAAGTTCAAATGATATGTTGTCCAATTAAATTCTTGTGATAATGTCCGACTTAATGTATACATTAAGTGATTTCAAATTGTTTATAGCACGTGTGCCAGCACGGCACGGCATGTTTATTCGTGTGCTATGCCAGTGAGTTGTGTTGTGCCTAACTTTTGACTAGTAAAGCACAACACGGCACAACACGTTTAAATCGTTGGCACAACACAGCACGACACATGGCACGTGAAGCATGCGACTTTGTGTGCTGGGCCAGCACGTTTTACACCTCTACTTCTGGGTATGGATGTATCAGTGTATGCTCTCTCTCCCGGACAACCTTTCAAAAAAGTGTACGTCCGAGGAGGAATATGACTTTTCTATTGACTAATCAAATTAAAGAAGTAATACGCCAATGCTTATGGTCCATCCACGCCTTTATTTTATTTTTATCAGGCAATACAGGACCATTGCAGCACTTATGCATTCGCGATCTGTTTCATATGTCATACCTACTCATAAGGACTGCTTTTGTAGGCCGATCTTAGATCTGTAGAAGCTCAATCTCTCTAAACATCAAATATAAAATATTTAAGGCAGATAGTCGATATCAATGCAATACGGTAGTAAAGTTATTAAGTGATGACATTGCAAATAGTAATCCTGGCCCTGTTAAGCTACAAACTTATTATTAGGTTTCTACTTAACCTTGTTTCTTAGGATTTTGTACGGATGACATAGTTATAAATTGGAAAGAAAAACTTATCCAACCTCCATAGTGTTATCAGGTGAGATTGGTATGGTTTGAACCTTGTTTTCTTGTTCGAAGGTTTTCATTTTTATTAGCTTATTGTTAATGGTTGAGAGGCGTTTCCATCCTCCGAGTTGTGATTTTTTTCGAATCATTTTTTCTTTTTTTAATAAAATTTCTTTTTACTGAGCAGGAAAAAAAAAAAAATCCCTCCCCCGCCTGTTAAGATGGCTAATTTTTCAGCAAGTTAATAATATTTCAGATTCTTACTGATAATAATGTACTAATATTTGAGGTAAGTAGATAGTAATATTACTGCCGTCTATTAAGAGGGGCTAATTTTTCAGCAAGTTGGTGACATTGCAGATTTTTACCGCGCTTAACGAGCCTATTAGATTAGATAGGAGTAGAGGGGTATTCATATACATATATATATTCTTATAGTCCACTCTACTGTCCATTTCTATAGTACAAGATTCCACATGGCAATCGATGAGAAAGATAAAGTCATTTTTTTTTCATCTTTAAATCATTTTTGTAGTTTTATAGATACAAGTTGACAACTTTGCATTTCAGTTTCTATAAATAGACAAAGAGTTGATCACATTAACAACATCGTCGCAATGTCTTTCAAGAGATTTCCGTTTGGTTTTAGTTTGTTTATTTTTGGGATCCTTGCTTTCAATGCATACTCTGGTAACTATGCAAACAATCATTTTTTGACTGTCACAGTGGCTTTTATGCCTTTGGTTCTTCGTTGTAACAAATGTTTTTTTCAGCGACTTTGAATGCGAAATTTCAATTTCATACTTTAATTTAATTTTTTGAGTTATATAATGACGAGAGAGATTCTTAGTACCAGTGATGCTGAGAGCATTTGTTAACTATTTAACCAGTCACCAGTCAAAATGAATACTCTTTAAACAAGTGTACACAAAAATAAGTTGATGTTTTTTTTTTTTTAGTTATTACCGTAAAACATTATTAATCTCTTTTTTATGCTTTTCATTTTGGTGTAGATATGGCATCCGCGCAAGCAGTTTGTCAACCTGGGCAACAAGGTTTCAATTTCACACGAGTCCTAACTTGTGTCGGATGTGACGTTAGATGTAAAGCACTATGTCTCTTACAACCATATACCACGTTCTGTAACCGCGGTACGGGCTTGTTTGCCGATCAATGTTTATGTTGTTGCGGAACAGCAACCCCGGTCCCTGTTCCATCACCACCACCCCCACCACCACGTGTTCCATCTCCACCTCCCCCATCACCCCCACCGCAAACTCCATCCCCACCACCTCCTTCACCCCCACCCCCACCTGTTCCATCTCCACCACCGCCATCACCTCCACCTCCATCACCCCCACCGCCACCTGTTCCATCTCCACCACCCCCACCTCCATCACCCCCACCCCCACCGCCAACTCCATCCCCACCACCTCCATCACCCCCACCTCCACCTGTTCCATCTCCACCACCTCCATCACCCCCACCGCCAACTCCATCCCCACCACCTCCATCACCCCCACCCCCATCATCCCCACCGCCACCTGTTCGATCCCCATCCCCCCCACCACCATCCTCCATCATCTCCACCACCACCTCCATCATCTCCACCACCCCCATCACCCCCACCGCCAACTCCATCACCCCCACCTCCACCTGTTCGATCTCCACCGCCTCCATCACCCCCACCGCCAACTCCATCCCCACCACCTCCTGTTCCATCTCCACCACCCCCACCGCCACGTGTTCCATCCTCACCACCTCCACCACGTGTTCCATCCCCACCACCACCTGTTCCATCGCCACCACCCCCAACTCCACCTGTTCCTTCACCCCCACCACCACGTGTTCCACCCCCACCGCCTCCATCCCCACCACCTCCATCACCCCCACCACCACGTGGTCGATCTCCCCCATCACCATCGCCCCGTAACTCCAACAAATGAGACGTGCGCTAATAATTACTGCAACTGTTGCTGTCCCCGTAGTTGAGCAACATCGATGACTCCTGGTCTATTATTATTCGTGGCCGTAACTATCTCGCGGTCATTAGTTAGCTGCAGCCAGTTTAATGTCACATAGGGTGATCTTTGGGCATTTGGTATTAAATAAGCAGCATCTGTTCTTTTGTTTCTTTGTTTAAAGCATGTAATGATCAATCCATATTTTCCATCCTCGATTGATGTATTTGTATTGGTGTTATTAAACGTTGGTGTTTAACACATCAACTTATTATAATTTTCTGTTTATTATGTTGGAAAACAACTGGGTTGACTATCCAAACAACAAGGCACGACTAGACAGTTATAGGGGTGAGCATTTGGCCCGTAATCAGTGGATTTAACCGGGACCAACTGCTCTTTTGCGGATAAACAATATTCAAAGATAAACAAGATGTAAAGAGCATGAGAGTAAAGATTGACACAAGCGTATAACGTGGTTCGGCCATGAAGTCCTACGTCCACGGGAAAGAAAATAGTTTCTTTATTGATTATAAGGTCTTACCCTTGAAAGAGCTACAAATCTCACTTAGATCTCTCACTCTTTCTCTGTTTAAATCTCTCTCAGGTATTCTCTGTAGAAAGACCATCTAATAATACATTAGCTAACTTGCCCATATCCTGCTACATGGGTTGGTATTTATAAACAAATGAAACTCGTGAAGGTCAGGCCTCGTCGAGCTCTCGGAGTCGCCGTGCGTCGTCTTCCATGCTTCGAACTGGTTCTATACTATCCCTCATGATGGTATGCCGGGTTTCCCTCCTAGTCATCTCTCCATGTTCGTCATTGTGAAGCTCTCCTTCGAATGTCCTCGTGCTGCTTCTTCTACGAGTTATAGTATAGGTCGTATGAGTTCTCTGTTGTGACATAGACTCTCTCTCACTTCTTATAATCCTTCATTAAATGCCGTGTTTCTTTTTAGACTTGACCGGACGAATCGATTAGACCACTCCTTCACACGCGTCGTTCACGTGATGTTGGTGGCAGCCATCTCGATTCAGGCGAGATCAGCTTTATGGAGAATGATTCGGTGCTCCTACCTTATCATCTCATCATGAAATCATCCCTTAAGATGTTGATATGTGGCCATCGGGTATTTTACCCTCACATTTTGCTCCTTTTCTTTGCAACTTGCCAAGGGCATGATGGGAAGAAAACTTCGTAACAATCCTGTCCTTTTTTCCACGTCCGAGATTTCCGCCACGTCTGCATTTTAATGCGTTTTTTTACCTGTTAGACTAGAGGCGCCGGTTGGTTATCCTTTGGTTTCTTATAAAATATTTCTTGGGAGAAGAATCATATCTTTATTTCTTTTGCTCAGAGTTCAGAAATTTTTTATCTTCCTTCTCTTCTGTCTTTTGTTATTTCTTTTTAACTCCTTGTCTCCCCTGAAGAGACTCATTATGTCTGGAAGGAATTCTCCTTTACGAACGCAGAGGCGGTAAGGTCCATCTCCTTTTTTTTCTCCTTGTTCACTGTTACTGTCGGTAATTTGTTTCGTCTTTCCGAACTTTTACAGTTCTTGTTTAGTCATTAATGGTTCTTGCCATTTTTCTATGACTTCCCAATTCTTTCAGTCGTCGTAGATTCATCCTTCGTTCCGGCATTAACCTTTTGGTCTTCTACTGATTCTTGGTTTTCAAAGCGCTGAAAAGAGGCCATTTAGGAATCCGATCAGCAGCCGATCTTCCGTCATGTATGATGCTGATTTTATTGATATGATGAAGACCAAGTATCATCTTCACAAGTTTGATGTGAGTTTTGCTACGCCGGAGGGCCAGACTGGGGTTCTGTCACGGCAACTCTTCGACGAGAATCCCTATGGTCCCAACGTGATTATCGTTGCGGTTGGTCAACTAGAGGCTGGTCTCCGTCTCCCTATATATTTCCCACTTGACTCCTTTCAGTACGAGGTTTTTACTCTACTTAATCCTCATCGATCAATTTTCCAGCCGAATGGCAATTTTTACATAATTGTGCGAGAGTGTAATCGGAAAAGTCTGGGTAAAGTGACCGACCACGAGTTGAACCAATTTGTGCCCTTGCAGAGGGAGTTTTACTCGCATGCGTCCTTCGTGGAAAACTACTAGTGTCAACAGTCTGATACCTATGATGATTTCGGGGTTGGAATTTCTAGGGCTCGGAAGCCTCTCCGAGGTCCTACTCTTATGACTGATTTGGATCCTCCACATGCTACTCAGTTTACGCTCCGCAAGACTCATGATCCTAAGTGGGGTGTTGCTCCTATCCGAATCGTAGGGCCTTATATTTATGGTTGGAATGAGGTCATCGATGCTCTCCCAGGGATTCCGGAGATGCATGCTCATCTATCGGCTTATAATCCATGGGTCCTTAAATGGATTGTCCCTCGTAGGCATTCTTCTCCATCTACCCGAGGTGCTGAGGATGCTAAGGTATAAAATATTGTTGTTTTATTAACGTGTATATATATATATATATATACATTGCCCCTATTTTATGCATTAAGATCTAATGTTGATGTAATTATTTATGCGATCCAAAACCCAGGAGGTTGGGTTATTCTCTCGGCCATCATCAATTAAGAAAAACTGCTCCTGTGATGGAGGAACCTTCTTTTGGCATCAATGTGGATGCTTTGTTTGGAGAGGGTGTGTTTCTGGATCTTGGAGATGCATTTTTTGATGACCTTGACCAGGCCTTGTCGAACCATCCTGGTAATGCTATTAGTACCATTCCGATTAAAAAAAAAAAAAAGAGAGTTTATTTTATTTATTTTTAGATTGTATAGATTCCTCTACTCTTGTAATTTTCTTTTTCTTTTGCACTTTATTTTGGACTTTGGATCGAGTACGGGGGTGCCTAAGGGATTCGGATTTCAACCGTTCTCTTCTTGTTGCGAGTAATCCTTTAAGAAGTGCAACGTACCCGGGAAGTGTTGGAAAATAGTATGCCTAGTCTTAACGATATTGCATATGAACCTATTTTAAATGAAGGGACTAAATACGATTTTAAATAAGGAAATGCATTTCTATAATCCTGAAAATATTGTCTAACCTTTTGGGTTGACATTAGGCTTATCTCATTTCGACCTTAATGGATGAAGTTTCTTCTAATGTTCCATTTACATGTGATGTGGTTACTAATCTTGAGCATGTGCAGTTTTCCCCGAAAGAGAGCATGCTACACAACTTGTTTGTGACAATACTTGCACCGAAATTTTAGGATTTTGTACCCAAAAATATATCTATTGAAAAATCTAGGTTTTGGGGGTAACTCATTCACATATGCGTCCTCACTTGCATTGCTGTCCCGTTATAATTGTGTAAGGCCGTTGATGTTTCCGCACACGTCTTTGGGTTGATCCTCAACTTTTTAGATTGTTGGTACATGGTGAGTCTCATTGTATAATCTAGTAGGTAAAATTTTGAATCTTGTTGATATATTTGTGTGCTAACCAAACATTTTGGATTCCAAAGCATTCATTCAATTATGGGAGATGCATGTCTCATCTTTTGAAATCGGCTTATAATCCATGGGTCCTTAAATGGATTGTCCTTGTAGATCCTTTGTAGGCATTCTTCTCCATCTTTTAATAAAAAAATAAATAAATCAAAAATCAAATTTTTGTATGATGACCGCGGGTCTTGTGTTTGGTCGATGATCCGAGGATGCTAAGGTATAAAATATTGTTGTTTTATTAACGTGTATATATATATATATATATATACATTGCCCCTATTTTATGCATTAACATCTAATGTTGATGTAATTATTTATGAAGAGGAGGAGGGTTACTGATGGGATGGCATGATCCAAACCCAAGACCCAAATCCATTTCCACCACACCCCATTGGATTCTTTCCAAAACATCTACATTGCTCCAATTTGTTTCCCACAACCAAATATATTCCATCAATTGATGGAGGAACCTTCTTTTGGCATCAATGTGGATGCTTTGTTTGGAGAGGGTGTGTTTATGTTTGATCTTGGAGATGCATTGTAGTTAGAATATTTTTTGATGACCAAATATTGATCTTTGACCAGGCCTTGTCGAACCAGAATAATATTACAAGTTGAATGCATATCATAGGTTATTGGGATTTGAATACCCTAGTATCCATATCAAGGACAAAATCAAACATCGATTTAGTACGGGGTGCTTGTCTCAGGCGAGTATCTTCCAGCCTACCATTTAATCCTGTTAAGAAGTGCAACGATGGAGGAACATCCTTTGTTTGGAGGGAAGATGTTCTTGGGCTGTACCATTCATAGGCAATACTTTAAGTGTGCAAAGTGCGTTTGCTGGTGGTTTTCCTTCTGTTGCCTTGGATCCTTTGGGTTCGTCCTCCTTTACATTTGGTTACGGGTCCGAGTCTATGAAGTTTTTGTGCTCGGAGACTTATGCTCGGATGAGCGAGGACGAGCAAGCTCGTATTTTAACTTCGTTACCAAAGTCCGCTCATCAGCAGCTTGTATTAGCGGTATGTACTGAGATTGAAACAATGTCCTTCCTTCGATTGTTCCAGTTGAAGTTTTTCTAACTTAGATATGTTGTTTATTTTTCTTGAGTAACAACCTTCGTATTGGTATGTTATCCGAGACTCGTGTAGCTAGGAGACGAGCCCGGGAGGCTAAGCACGAGATTCAGAATTTACTCCTTGCTGTTGATATGGCTCAGGAGGAGAACCGTTCCCTTCGCTAGGATAAGATGGAACTAGATGGTATTTTTGCTACTCCTTCTTGTGTGATGTTCTTGTTATGATAGGCTTTTTAGATTTCTGAAGTAGTCCCCCTCTATTGATAGCCACCATCAAACTTTCGGAGGAGAAGTTAAATGATACCGTTCATAGGTATGCTAGGGAAATATGTAATTGGAAGCTTGATGTGATCTCTCGTCAGTGAAAAATTGATACCTTAGAAAATAAAAATGGTTTACTTCGGGAGGATGTAAACGTTCATCGGGATCGCATTGTTGAGCTTCGGTCAATGCTAGATAGGGCCAAGAAAATATTTGTGTATCGGATGGATGACATCAAGCTTCTTCGAAGTCAGAAAGACAAGCTGATTGAATGACAGTCTGATCATATGCCGTTATTGGCTCGGGCTAAAGATGAGAGGGAGGAGTTGGTGCGTCTTAAGCGTGATTTCATTCAACTTGAAAAAGAGCGTGATAGGCATCTATTATCATGTCCAACAGGTGATGCGGCCATAACTCCTGCAGAAGCACAAATTAGCGCTTTAGATAACCAAAAGTCCCAAGTGGAACATACCTTAGCTTCTGTGTTGGTTAATCACGAAGGTTTCCTATTAGTGGTTTTTAAGTTTTGTGAAACTTATGCGTTTATAAAGTATGAGATGTCATTTTGACTTTTTCTTCTATCCTTCTTGCAGCGGCTCGTAAGCGCATCGCCGAGATGGAGAAGTAGTTGGAGGGGACGCGAATTTCCAAGGAAGGCCTGGATGGGGAGCTTAACGTGTTGGTCAACAATCACGAGGAGGAGATGGAGGCCGAGCATGCTGATAAGAATCAGAAGCTGAGCGATCTTCATGCTGAGTATAAGCTATTGATTACCAAATCCTGCAAAGCCGCAATTCTTCGTGATCGTCATATGGTTGCTTTGGCTGCGGCGGCTCGTACTCATTCGATTCAACTCGGGCTAGAGCAAGTTACTTATGTAGTCCCCAAGGGAGGAGATCGGGTGGAATGTGATTAATATACTGGCAATCGGATGGAGCTTGATCAAGCCATTGGCGATCAATTTGAGATCGATCAAGATGCGAGTGATTAGCAAGAGGATTGAGCGTTCGTACTTTTACGGTCCTTCTTTTTGGTACTCCTTTTGAGTATTGTGTTGATACTTTTGTTTTCAAACTCTTTATATGGAAAACAATGATTTGTTGGTAAGTCCTCCTTTGTATTTGGATGCATAGTTCGTTTAAACATTATTTAAGTAAGTCCTCATATGTGGGAGGCAATTATACTTTTTCTCTTTTAGAATGGTTTTCATAGCAGCGCCTTTGGGTTATTCTATGCCTTCTTTTTTGTTTGTATTTGTTGGCTTCTGAGAAGATTGTGTGCTGGATATGAGCCCAACCATGGGAGACGAAGCCAAGGAGTGATCAGTTCCTTAATTGGATTGGCCATATCTTACGGTGTTAGAAACTAGGCATGGCAACTTTTCCTTTTTTGCCCTTATTATGATGCCTTTATCGGCTTGTGTTTAATAGTACCCTGTTTAGGTTGTACTTTCCCCTAGGTTGTGTGGTCAGTTGTGTGAGCCATCTGTTTGTCAACCATCGTTTGGAGGGAGACACCTCGGTCAAGTGATTCTTCCCTTAGCCAAAGGTTAGTACCTTGATTTTGAGCATCTCCTGTTATGGCAGGACATCACCCGATTTCTGGATCGTGATGGAATTACCCTAGGTATGTATCCATATTAGGTAGCTTAGGGTATCCCTTGCGTCATCACACTTCATTGGCAAGATGGAATTTCCTTAGGTTTATGTCTGTATTAGGCATCTTCGGTATTTTACCCGCATCATTCGTTGTGGAATGGAAGGTGTGGATAGCACCATGCCATAATCTTGATGGGCTTTTTGGATATTGAAAGGAGTGGGGCTATATGAAAATATGAAAAGAATGAAAATAAAAATAAATGAAATATGAAGTAAGACAAAAGAGTAAAATATCCAGAAATAGTTTAGTACAAAAATATAAAAAGAGTAAAATGATCACGCAAAAAGTCTAATTTTATTACTTTCAAAAGAGGGTTGTGGACCCTTAGTTCATTTTAGTAAGGTATCACGACCTATGATGCGAGGATTATAATCCTAGTGCTTCGTCATGCTATATTAAATGATAAGATTTTCTCAAGATTGAGTAGCTAGATCTCTCAGAGGGACAGTCTTCCTTCCCGAGGTATCATCCCTCGCCATCGTATGGCTTAGCGAGTGTCGTGTCCGAACCAGGGTTTTTCTCACCGCCCTTGGATTGTAGTGTTGGGGTCGTTTGGACCTTTTGGGCGACAGTGGGATCATTCGCCTCGACCCGGGACGTGTGTTTCTGAATTCCCATTGAACATTACGTAATTGATTACCTCGGTTGTTTACGAGTTCGTCTAACTTCATGCTCACCATTTTGGTGATAGCTTCATTGGGGTATTTATGTAACCTTTCGGACGTGAAGAGGGCTTCGTGGTCCTGGTTGTAACCTGAGTTCATATCTCTTAAGGAATGTAGTTCGAGTCTGGGTACGAGTTCTACTAGCTGACTAATACCAGGGATTGGAAGGTTGTCTTTCATGCAATCCCTATCGTTATGGGGTTGTACTTATCCCCATTTTGGAATCTCCTTGGTGGGCATTTTCTTCTCTCCGAGCATTTCTTCCCGTGTGGATTTGTTATGGGACATCTTTTTCTCCCTTGGTGCGTGTCTGAGATCACGTATTGTATGATCTTGATTATCCTCTGGCTTGTTATCCAGCGGTTCCTCCATGGATGCTAATGCTGGTGCCTCTAACCATCTTGTAAAGTAGTTTTTGGTTCTGAAAATGAACTTAGGGTGTTTCGTATTGGATTAAGAATAACCGCCTACGTTCAAGCCCTGTTTGGCTCGTGGACAGGGTTTTAAGCTGGGGTTGTGTCCGTTATCTCCGTTGTTAGGGTATATCTGAACGTAACCCGAGCGTATGTCCAATTGAGATGGTAATCGAAGCTAGATGGCTGATTCCTGCTCCCCATCAGTGTAGAGGTGTTGTGATTTCCATAAGGGCTTCGGCGAGTGGAAAGTGGTGGCACAGTCTAGTGCTCTGGTTGTCACCATGGCATAGGCGCTGACGTTGGCCTGGTTGGTATCATTCTTAGCTCTTTTCTCATCGTGTTGTCCATGCATGTCATAGCAGTATTTGGCTTCTCCTAAGTTACCTACTATCTCCGCGATTCCGTAAGGGGTGGGGAATCTTAGCCTTTAGTGGTATGTCGAAGCCACTCCTTTGATCCCATGGATCCATGATCTCCGAATTATGGTTGTATATGGCGAGACTACGTCTACCACACAGAAGGTGGTTAAGGTAAGAATCTTCCCTACTCTGATTTCTAGTGTAACTTCGCCCCTTGGTCGGGTTGACGATACATTGAAGCTAAATATATTATAAGTGGAAAGAATCAAATATTTATATCGGAGACCCATTTGTTTGAACGCTTCGTAAAACAAGATCTCAACAGATCTTCCTCCATCTATCAAGATCTTTATCATCGCCCAGGGAAGTACCTTGGGTTTCTCTTCCTCTCCTTCTTGTTCGAGAAGTGTGATGGCCATCGTAACCATCAAAGTATCGTTGTGGTTGCATCCCTCGTCAGGTGCCTCCAAAGATGAGAAACTAATAGATATTTTCATCCATTCCTCCATGGGAGGTTCTTTTGTTACACTAAAAACTTTGTGACCCTTGAAGTCTCATTTGTGGATTCGCCCTGTGATGCCTCCTTCGGGTGTAGTAGTTACTGAGTGCGATATGGTGTTGCATCCCAGATAATGTGCTTCGCGTGGTATTTCCACACGATGGACAGGTGCCCCTACCGTGGGTTGGATCTCTGGTTGCGCGATGTACTCTTGAAGTTTACCTTCATTTATCATTTCTTGTATCATCTTCTTCAGGTCTCTACAAGAATTTGTGGTATGGATGTGAAATTGATGGAACTCGCAAAAATCAACGCGATTTTTGGCCCGCTCTGGATGTTGGCCTCGGTTCCATGGATAGGTTATCTTATATTTCCCTTCGATCTTTTTAAAGACCTCGATTATAGGGGTATTTAGCTTCGTGTAGACATGGTCCACAAACTTTTCCTTCTTACTTCGGGCTTGATCTCTCCCTTTCCATCCTCCACTCTGATATTTATCTAACTGAGCAACGCCATTATTGGATTGTGCTTCACCTCGGGTAGGTACCTGAGAGTTTTGTGGTTCTACCACATTTGAGCCTCTGGTGGCTCCTTTAACTAATTTGTCATAAGTACCGTCCTGTAGCTCCTCTAGAGCTATGTAATCCTCCTGGACTTCCTTCAATTTGCCTAAATTAGTTGGCGGGGTTTCGTACACGCGAACAAATATTGGGTCCGTCTTTTTCAGGATGTTTTTGAAGCCTAAGATAGGGTAGGCCTCTGGGACCCTTCCGATTTCAGCACATAGTTTCCTCCATCGTGTTACTAGCGATCGGAGTGACTCGTTCGTCCCCCTGGATAATTGGAACAATGTATCGATCTCTGGTTTGACCCTACAGTTATGTATGTATGCTTCCAAGAATAACTCGGATAGGTGGGCAAAGGACCTGATCGACTCCTTCGGGAGGTTATTGAACCAGACTAGCGGGAAAGAATCTACACATCACTACGTCATAATGGCTCCATTGGGTTAACGTCATTCGATATGATTTGAGATGTTTTATAGCATCGCCTGTCCCGTTAAAGGGAGTTATGAATGTTGGAAGCGAGCATTTCCTCAGAAAGGGTTGAGCTAATAGGTGCATCTCTAGGGGGGTTACCTTGCATCCTGCATCACCTCTGCGAGCTTGTTGTTGTCTTGCCTTACGGTTACTTCTCTGCACATTGCTTCGAGTTGGAAGATTCAGGCCTGCAATTTATCGTCTAAGAGCCTTCCTTCAACCTTCTTCTTTATCCCTTGTGCCCTCTAGGGTGAGAAGGAGATTTATGACTGACGATATCGTGATCTCCCTGATTCCTCGTCCTATTATTCCGCTTTGGAGATTATCTTGGAGGGAACATACTTTGAAGCCTATGTTCGCCTAGGTTTAGTGATTACGAGTTTCTCGGACTCGCAATTGATTTTTCCTCTATTTTCTTTGTTCTTTTCTTGTCGATTCTTGGGATCAACATCGGACGATCCTTCGGATGTGCTTTCCTCCATCTCTAGTACTCCTCTGCTTCCCTTGGGAAAGTGATCTGTCATTTCCTCGTTTGAGGTATCGGGGATATTGACTCTCTCGTCATCCTGCAATTTTTCAAAGGGACTTTCCTCCTCGGGGGCTTCTTCTTCTGCAATGCTGGGCGCCTTCTTCTTGGTTTTTCGTTTCAACCTCCGGTTTCTCCTTTCTATCCTTCTGTTACATTTTTCCAACTTTCTCATTCTCTCATCATGCGCTTTTTGAGCTTCCAAGATGGATGCGAGTACGGCATTGGTATCGTCCGAGCTAAAATTACCAGTCTTCTTGATCTCATTGTTAACTATATGCCTTGGAAAACGATTCAACCCTCCTGGTTGAGTTAGATAAATATCATATGGGCTCTCGAAAGGATTTTCACCTCCTTTAGAGCTAGAGTTATCTGTTAACCCTTCCCGATATTGGTCATCGGGTTGTCCCTCTCATGGGAGTGCACCGTTGTGCATGGTTTCGCCGAGTTCCATCTCGTCTAGGCCGTCTGGCGGGGCTCCATAATTTTCACCTTGGATCATGCGAGCGGATCGTCTTGTCACTATCGCCTTACTTGTGATATACGTAATAATACTTAATTTGTATTTTCCTTCAGAAAATTTGGGCCCTAGTTCTGCAGGTCATGTGCATCTGATAAGTCATAATTTAGGTTAGACAAATAAGTACAAGAAGAATTTAAAGAAAATTTTGGAGACATGTGGAGATGTCAAAATATTCTCTTCATGCATAAGACTTTGGTGATGGAAAAAGGTGTTTCGTCGGTTTCTCTTTCAAATAAAAAGTACCTATCTCCATGCGTTATGATTATGCTGGTAAAAATCAGATCGTAATGATGAAACATATTTTTCTAGTTTTGGAAGTATTTTCTCACCAATCTTTGAACCTTTGATTTCGAACAAACTTTGAGTTTGATGAGTGATTATGTACTCGTTAACCCATCTTCTTGACTTAGAGTTGGATTTCTAAGAAGAAGATCATGAGTTGTATGGAATTTTTGTAAAAAGACGAAGATATTATCACTTAACAGTTCACCTTCTGAACCTTCATAAGAATTTGACTCTCTAAAGAAGTTTACTGATGAAGATCTTCCCTGCTCGCTCACGGAGGAGATCGCTTAAGTGTCGAAGTTTGAGAAACTCCATATCCACCACGATCTTCTACTCACTTGAGCATCTTGTGGAAGATAAGAAATTTCTCTAAATAGCCAAAAATTCTTAAGAGAAATAACGAAAAGGTTGTAGATCTATCGATTTTTGAGGTTCTTCTAGACTACACAGATCGTGGAGATCGTGCTGAGTCCGAGCTCAACTCTTGAATCTTTGATAGAAAGATACATAGTGGTTTGATAACCACACCATTTAGAAAGATAATGAAATAATATAGAGCTGTTGATATGGAGGTATATTATATCTTTATACCTCCCTGTTTCTAGCGCCAAAATATAGTTGCATCTTTTCTGATGACTACATCCACATGAAAATAAAGACTAAAACTTACTCTACATACAAGATGTAAAGAGCATAAAAGTAAAGATTGACACAAGCATATAACGTGGTTCGGCCATGAAGACCTACATCCACGGGAAAAAAGATAGTTTCTTTATTTATTATAAGATCATACCCTTGAAAGAGCTACAAATATCACTTATATCTCTCACTCTTTCTCTGTTTAAATCTCTCTCAGGTATTCTCTGTAGAAAGACCATCTAATAATATATTATATAACTTGCCCATCTCTTGCTACATGGGTTGGTATTTATAAACAAATGAAAATCGTGAAGGCCAGGCCTCGTCGAGCTCTCAGAGTCGTCGTGTGTCGTCTTCCCTACTTCAGACTAGTTCTATACTATCCCTCATTATGGTATGCCGGGTTTCCCTCCGAGTCATCTCACCCGGTTTGTCATCGTGAAGCTCTCCTTAGAAGGTCCTCTTGCTGCTTCATCTACGAGTTATAGTATAGGTTGTCTGAGTTCTTTGTTGTGACATAGACTCGCTCTCACTTCTTTTGATCCTTCATTAAATACAGTGTTTCTTTTTATACATAGCCGACCGAATCGATTAGACCACTCCTTCACACGCATCGTTCATGTGATGTTGGTGGAAGGCGTCTCGATTCAGGCGAGATCAGCTTTATGGAGAATAATTCGGTGTTACTACCTTATCATCTCATCATGAAATCATCCCTTGAGATGTTAACACGTGGCCATCGGGTATTTTACCCTCACACTGGCAGTGTACTTATAATTTCAAATATGGGGGATCACTACACCAAAACAGCCTTTTTATGGCGTTTATAAACATTGCGCATAATTTGTGCAACGGTAATAACTGTTGGAAAAACGGTGTTTCGCATTGTTCTGCAACATATATTATACGTTGCACAAATTAATTTGAGCAACGCTTATAAACGTTACAAACTTGTTGGTGCAACGGTATATTTTTCTTATTTGTGCAACGTATATCTTAACTTGTGCAATTCTTATTATTAATAGAATGACACTTTTGTGGGTCCCATTTTGGTTTTCTTGAACGGTTTATTTGTTTGGTTGCAGTTATATCCATTGCTCATTTCAGGTGATTTGTGCAACGTATATTTTTCATACGTTTATATCCGTTGCAAATTTATTTTCATGTTAAAAAAAAGTTGTCGCCGGCTGTAATTTCGGCAGATCTCGGTACCTTAATATAAATTGATTTTGACCCTGAATATACGACTCTATATGAACTAGAAGACCCAATTTATCATTCGGAAGGAATCTTAGTATCATCGCAATCGACCATGTTTAACAATTCATACTTAGTAGTAGCTGAACTTACCATAAATCCATACAATAAATTGGTATGATTCAAAGACAAAACACCAACTTATAATAAGACTAACTAGATAATCTGACATTATGTTTTCAAATTAAAACATGTTTGGACTCTCAGACATTATGTTCTTATACTTCTTGAGTAGCACTGTTGAGTTAACACTTCCAACTTTGAAAAAGATTACTCTATGGTATGAGGGTAGAAACATACAAGGGAACCTCCATGCAGAGAAATTAAGGCAGAGTACAAAGGAAACTAATGGATGGGGCATAAAACAACATATTTCTCTGAGTTGATCAATAATTGCATCATCATATGAACCTGAGATGCAAACAAAGAAATAAATATAAGATTTTCTACTACTCCAACTTGCTAAATACATTTAATAGAGGTAAGATCCTGTATTAACTTCAGGGCTTGCACATCAGTGAGAAATGTCATTTTTCAGGAAAAAATTTCACTTACCTGAACAAGCCTTGTGTTATCCAAAATGACTATATGATTGCACAATACAAGAACCTGCGACAGAAAAAGTAGGCGTGTGAGAATGGATAAACCTCTCAGAAGAAGGTCATTAATACTTGATGGCAAAGAGATTGAGGATATTCAATGTTACAATAAAGCATCTGTGTAACAATTGGACAATGGGATACTGTGAGTTATAAAAAATGAAATCCCATACAAATCTAAAAACAATTAATAAGTATTCAATAAAGCATATGCATATAACTATTCTAGGTATATCGGAACCACTCAAAGACTAGGAAAAAGAAATGCAAACACACCAGATACTTGACCATTTTCGCATATTATTCTCGATAATATCTGCTAGCTTGGACAACAGCATAGCCAAACATTTGATATCAGCATCTTGTACTCTCTGCGAATTATGCATGGCCTCTCCGGATTCGAACTTAGTCAATTTGATAAATGCTTAGCCTAATTCACCAGTGTCTCTCCAACTTCATGTTGAGATTAAAAAGTAATTAGGCCTACAAAATTTGAATGGAACAAAAATAATATTAAACGCAATGCAGTCACCCAAAAGATAATCTAATAACTCAACCTTTTTTGCTTGTTGGGTGTTTGCAGTAAGTGTAAGCGTTGCAAATGTATGAATAATTCTAACATGTGCTTGATTGACGATGGCTCCGTGGATGGCATATTCACATTGAAGAACCTCAAGTCGATTTTATTTCTTACTTCCTTTCCCTTCATAAGCACATTCAGATCAGCAAACATCTCCTCGTCAGCTGATCCCAACAACTCACAAAGTATGCAATTACAAAGTCAATTCTCAAGACCAAAAGTAGATACACATAATACAAAAAAAAAATTAAAGAACTTTCAGTTACCACCTGCAATTGCGCAAGCCTCGCACAAGTTCGCAAAGATGGAGATGGAGATTCTTTGAGAAGCTCAATAATAAAATGCCTCATCCACTATACCCAATCTTTCTTAGTACTCCTTGGAGATGGCTCACAATTCAATTTTTTGTGCGAAACCAAATGAAGAATGGAAAAAAAAAAGAAGGAAAAGGGGCAGATTAGATGTTTACCAGGAATCTTAAAAAAAGTAAATTGTAATGAAACTCGCTTTGCTGTGCAAGTTGAGATGCTACACTATGGGAAAAATAATAAAGCACTTCAAGCATCATTGCAGGGATAAAAGATTTGAATATATTAAAGATAGGCACATTTAACATGTCCTGCGAAGCCAAAGAAAAATACTTTATCCTCGGACTAAACAAAGTACATAACTTTCTAGGGATCAAGAGACCACATACCTCGACGACTGTCCAGTTCACATAGACACCAGATGACCACAGATTTGGACTTTCTTTTGGGAGCTTTTACTACAGAGGATGTAGGTTCACAATCTTTCTTCACATAACTGATTTCTCCTGCTCCTAGATTGATTAGAAATGAAAAGCGACATGTCAAACCAACATTACTAGCATCAGTATTTTCTTTCATATTCAATGTATCTTTGCCATCAAACTTACCAAGTATATGATGGGCATACAATATAAATTGACAATCAACCGACAACCTATTTCTTTTAAGTTCAGTAAATTAATACAATTCTTCATATTAAAGTGATCGTACTTCTAGAATTCCAACTCATTATTGTTTGCATGACAACAAAAAACCACACTACAACATTAGATTAACAAGCACAACTAGGGATATAGACAATTACAAAGTGAAGGAGATGAGGCAGGGGAGGAGTTGAGCATACCCAATGGACAAACTTGGCGAGTCTTCAGCCAATGGCTGATGCAGTGGAAGTGGACGACATGGTTACAAACCCCTATAGAAAAGTCAAAACTTCAGTTAGTATGTCTAATAAAATTAATAAGTAGATAAAAAACACAAACCACAATCATGTACATGTCTATTATTATAATAAGAGACTGTTGATTTTGGTTATACTAGTATCTAGGATGACAATAAGCAGATGTTTATATTTTAAGCATAATGTGTACGCATTACCCTTCCTTTCACCAGATCCATTGTGTATGTACTTGATCTATTGGAGAAATGACCCTACCTTGAGGCTTGCTCGTAAGTAAATAACTAAATTGCATTATTTGGGATAATACTTCACAGTTTCTACAATTGCCTTTGTAAAGTCCTGGAAATCCTCAATGCTACATATGTGCTTCAATTCTTGAATTAGTTATGTTGTACTTTATACTGCAATGATTCTGAACCTGATTCAACAAAACGGTATTACAATTTTTAAGGCTCACTGATTTACTTATAGTTTTGATTTTCCAATGGAACGAAATCGCGTATATTATAAATCAAAGAAAAATTATCTAACGCAATGTTTTTGATGTTAATAGATACACATGGGTGAAAACCTAACTTCAATGCCCTGCCACAAACCATGCCTAAGTTTCAACTGCTTCCTTCAGGGAAGAACCCTCTCATACGCCATCCATGCACAACATTATATTGGACACACATCAAACTCTGTAAGACTCATTTTCACTTTTATTTAACTCCGCCTACAATAAAAACAGTGAAGATGTCATTAATTTAGATGCAAATTTGATAAATAAAGGGAACAATTAAGTTCTAATACACATAAAAAATGAATTATACATAATACTACTCCTTGCACCATCTCATTGTTGTATAAGTCCAAATCTATCTTCTTAAGTAATCAAACAATGTGAAACTCCACTATTTGTGAATAACCAAAGGGCCATTCTTCTCAGAATCAATAAAGAATCAACAAGAGACACTAAAACAACTAGATTAACTCAACATAACCCCACAAATCTCATATCTAAGCAAAAAAATTCTATTAAGATAAACCAACAACACCCAACTAATTAACCTAATTGATTCTACTTACTAATAAATACCACAACAAATCCTTTACAATCAATACAACCTGATCTGAAATATAAAGTAACCAAAATCAAATCTCAAATTCAAAGAAGTTCGAGAGAATAGTTTTCTAGGGTTTATAAAGGAGGAAATCATATACCTAAGGTTTGAAATAAAAGTCGAGTTACCGAAGATTAGTCTGATTTCATAAAGATGGGTTTTGATTTGTTAGATGAGTTAAAGAGATCTCACAAATCAGATTTAAACCCACATATGAAAAAATCAAAAATTGAACAACTTAAACAAAATCTTACCAATACCCATCTCACAAATCATATTAGTAGAACATATCTCACAAACTCGGTTAAATTTCAGAAATATGCCTTTTGATTTTTCGAGATCTAGTTTGGTTTCAAGAGATCGGTTTAGCAAAATTGAAGAGGAGAAACGAATTATATTGTGTATCGGCATGGTGAAAGTATGAATACCATGTCAGCATTGTGTTCATATTTTTACCATGCCGGCACTGAGTTTTGCAGGCGTAACAATGGCGAATTCAATGAAAATAAAATAAAATTCAGTACATTAATACATATACATGAGTAACTGAAGCACTTGTATGTTTAGCGTGTTTTACTTTCCAGGGTTGGTTCTTCACCTAAACTTCCATGATCATAAATATCTTGATTTAATGTAGTTGCATCAACAAATTCAATGATAAAGATTTATACTAATCATTATTAAACTAATCTATTAAATTAATTAATTATAATTAACCACTGAACATGATTAGTGAGGGGTAGATTAGAATTATATAAATTACTTGGATAAGGGATGACCTTGATTTAATATTTAAATCCCGTTTTTGTCTTTTTCCAATATCCCCCAATAAATTTTAGTATCCCTCAATTGCGCGTTCTCTATTATTCCACAACATCCTTTAAAAATATAACGTTGTAGTCTATTTTTGGAGCTCAATGTAACCGGCAGGGTTGAGCATAGTCCGGACCGGAAGTTTTTGCATCATCACATCCAATCCAGTATCCAACAAATTTTCTTCCATTGAATGTACGGATGGAAGTTTTGGTGAATCACATCCAATCCAGTGAATGTATGAATGGACGTTTTAGATGCGGATGAGCTACTGAATTTCTTTTATAATTAAAACTTAAAATAAATAACAATAAAATTAAAAACTAAAAAGAAAAAACTTCAATTTGTCTCTCAAGTTCAAGTCAAGTTTGATGGAAGAAAATGATGAGGAGATAATTAAGTTGACTATATAATAGACTAGATTGCCGCATGCGATGGGTCGATCCAATTTATTTTTAACTAAAATTTGATCTCACGAATGGAAAACAAATTAAGAACATATATATCCGTTACTAATTAATTGTTTCTGTTTTATACTACAATTCTTTTTACGCTACACTGTTTTTTTTTTTTTTGGATTTGAAGCCATTGAAGGTCAAACTGATGGAATTCATTTGATTTTATGGAGTTTATACTTATTTGGAGACCTCAAATCTTTAATTATCAAATAAATTTTATGAAACGATGACCAATTTCGATCCAATTTGATCGAATTTAATGAAATTGAATAAAACCGTTGCAAATTGGAATCGACCACGGTTTTTTGAAGGTTCTTAGGTTGAAATAATTGATGACTTATTTGGGTTTTGATCGATTTGATAGTGTTCGAAAATAGCTGCGGGATATAAATCTCCAATTATCAAAACAATTTTTGGAAAAAACGAGCAATTCCTATTCAATTGAACCGATAAAAGAAAAAAGAAAAAAAAACGTTGCATGGTTGACAAAATACACTTAAGTTACCATATAGAAGGTCTCCCTTAGGTCGACCTAATTACGAACTATGAATACTAAACTAACCTCATATTTCATAAAAATCACATGAGTTTCCTTAATCTAACGGGTGATATTCAATGGATTTCTAAGACTTTACCCGCATCCAAAATCCGTTAAATCTCAAAAATTTGATCGCATCCAGTCCATTAGCTAGTGAATATTGGGGCACTCACACGTAAAATATAGTTAGTCCGGTTCGGATCCGCATATTTCGGCCGAGCGCTAACCCCTACGAACCAGGCTAGAGTTTTAATATGATGCCTCTTTCTATGGAAGCCCCATATTGTTTATAAGGTCTGGATTTGTAATCTACTACTTAAAATATTTAACTTCTAATTTACACATTTTATTAACTTTTGTTAGTAACAAGTGTTTACGTACTTTAATTAATGGTTTCACCGGTAAATCCTCAGACTTCAATTTTGTAAAGTGCTATTCGATCAGATCAGAGATGTCCGAAGTGCAAGTTTTATGTTGAAAGATCTTCCGGATGTATGAAATGCAGGTATGTGTTATTGACCATTTGAGCTGTCATTGTTCTATTAAATTTATGTTTCACTATTTTTGGGTTTCCTAGGTTGAAGATGCATTATGTTGCCACAGACGATGGAAAATATACCTGGTTTAATTGGGCCCCCACATTAAATGGGGGTCATGACATTTTATTTACACCCAAAATTTTTCCGGGGCGTATTGATCCGACTGTGAATATATTGTTTTATCCTTACTCTTAAAAATAAGTTATAGGCTAATTAACTACCCTAATCAAGGCCCCTAATTTATACATCCTAAAACCAAATCTAATTTCACAAAATCAATTCATCTTCTTCTTCTCCTCTTCTTCATCTTCTCCACTACCACCACCATTAACAACAGTCGAAGAAGACGATTTCTTAATCCGATTCATCGTTTAATCGTCGATGATAAAAATTTAATCGACGATTAACTTCTTCTACAATCATGGTTCGCACAAAGACGACCGCTCGCAAAGCAATTCAACTCCACAATTTCGTCGAAGCATTGAATGGCAAGGTTAAGGAGAAACCCAAAGTCTCCAAACCAGAAAAATCGAATCCCAAGAAACGCATGGCTCTAATTAGAAGGTATGTTAACTAAAACCCAACTTGCATTCCATATTTTGGTGTGTTTTGATTGTGTTTTGATTGTGAAATCGAGTCTGGTAACCGAAAACTGGGAGTTACAGTGTAAGGGTCGGCAATATCGTAACGTTAAAACCCTAACGACCCTGTAGTTGCATGTAAAATGTATGAAAAATCATTAGGTTCTTAGGTTGAAGATGCCGACCATTTTTCTGAAACTGCAGTTATGGTGACCTAGAATAGAGTCGTTTGGGTATGAAGACGACGACCCTTTTCTAACGACGGTGATTGTATATAAATGACCCTTTTGTTTTACTCCCAACGACGCTAACTAATTAACCAACGACCCTACTAGAGAAAAAGACAGGGTCCCTGTCCAAAAATCAAAAGCGTTGTCACCTACTAAATAGGGTTGTTGTTGTGTCTTAAAGGGTCGTTTGGTTGTTGGATTATTAAATTAATTACCCTTAAACTGAAGAGATGAATCTAACTCTTATGTTTATTATGTTCTTTTACGTGTATGGGCTGTAGTACCAAGAATGCCATAGACAAGGTTAAAATGATGATAACCCCTCCTTCCTAACCTCCCTGACATGGTAGGTACTTAAATTCCGGTCCATTACGTGGAAGAAAACCCAGTGATGTAGCCTTTCTATCACTCAACCAAGAGAAAAAGGTGAGGAGTCATCGGATTCGTCACGTTCATCCTCTCCTGTTATTTCGGCTGAAGGAAGTGATAAGGAAGAAGAAGAAGAAGAAGAAGAGATACAAGAAGATGATGGTAATGGGGATGGAAGTAATGGGGATGGTGATGGGGAGGGGGATGGTGATGGTAATGGGGATGGTGATGGGGATGGGGATGGTGATGGGGATGGGGATTATGAAGAGGAGGAGAAAGAGGATGAAGAGAAGGATAATGATGAAGGTAAAGATGCTGATAAGGAGGAGGATGCTGGTTAACAGGGCGGTGAAGAGATTGAACAATCGGATATTGCACCTAGCGCGAAACACGTTCCTATAAAAGATTTGCATCTGACTCGTCTTATTAGTGGTAAAGAGAGAGGAGAACCTAGGGATGGATGTAAAGTTCTATTTGGATATCGTGGATCGTGGGCTCGTACCATCTATGAGACAATCGTAAGTATACCAACTTTGCTTGTTATTCGATTAGTTGATATAACTTTGTAAATACATTCTAATTATGACTAGTTTCTCTTTTGTAGGATCATAAGAATTCCGTCTGTCCTTTCAGGCACCAATCTTCTTTCGGGAAAATGGAGTTGTGGCCTTTAGACAAGGAATGTGCAAGAGTTAGAGCTCATGTTAAAAACTCTGGTTTGTATACTGCCGTTCAGAACTTAGTGATTGATTATGATAAGGTTGTAGTATCTACTCTATGTGAAAGGTATTACCCTGAATTCGACACATTCCAATTCCCATTTGGCGAGATGGCAGTTAATCCTGATGATGCAGAACAGATATTATGGATGCACGTCAAAGGAAAATCCACCAGTGAGAATTTCAAGAGAAGGCCTACTTGGGCTGATATCTATGGATGGACCAAGAACTTGTTTGGATGGGATCAAGCCACCACTGATGGGCAATTTGAGAAGGTAACCAACTAAAATAAGAATGAGTTCAAACTTGTAAAGATTAGGGAGATGTTTGCTTGGACATTGGAAAAATAAAAGGAGGGTCTCACTGATGAGGAATGCCGTTACGCTGCAGGCGCGTATTTGTTTTATGTACTTGCGTCTGTTATATTTCCCGACAGCAAAGTTAATAGGGCTAGCGCCAACCTTCTTCAGCTTCTGGATCCTTTGGAAGATGTGGACAAGTACTCTTGGGGTACTGCCATAGTTGCATATTTGAATAGTCATCTTTCCAAAGCATCTCGGGAACAAACTTCACAGATCAATGGAAATTTGGGTCTACTCCAGGTATTTGGATTGGTGAAAGTTCTTTTGTTTGTCTATATTATTTTCCTTAAATAATTTGATGTTTATTTCATTGTTATAAATATAGGTGTGGTTTTATGATCATTTCCCGTCACTGATCAAAGGTAATGAATATGTGAAACTAAACAAAGATTGGAAGAAAGGTGATCCAACAGTTAAACGATATTTGTTCACCGGTTCTCAGGATAATGAGCAAAAATAGGTGTTGGTAGCAATGCGGGGAAAGCTGGGCAACATCAATGTGGAAGAGGTAAAATTTAATCCATACGCGGATAATAGAGCTGGCGTAATGGAACCTATCGTGCTATATGATGATGGCACTTTGTTTCACCCTTACGGTTTCTCGATGTACAATCCGTTGAGAGTGATGCGTCAACTTGGGTTTATTCAAGATTCACCCGATGAAGAGTACGTACCTCCGTTCAAGCATGAGTTGTCTAAGTGTATGGATGACGAGTCGAACATAAAGGTGTTTTACGACCCGAACCCAATTACCACCATTGGAATGATAGACACTCTAGGTTAGTAGATGTCACAACTTGGGCGCATGTCAATGAAAGGCACGAGGCAACACCAGATTACCTTGAATGGTACGAAAGTTTCTCGCATGGTCGGGTTATTCGTATTGATCCAACTAGGAGGACCAACAAAGCATCCTCCTATTCTTCTCAAGCTGACCCTAGAGATGATTCTACAATTATTAAACTAGTTGTGAGTTGCTTATTCAAAGTATTGTGTTACTCATCTAAATTCAAATATAATCTAGATAAAGTTGAATTCGTATTTGAATGCATAAAGAGGGAACCGATGAAACTTTTTGTCAAGGCACTATTTTGTTCGGCTGATAAAGGGGAAGTCTTTGATCCTGAGAATCTACATCATTACGCTCAATACATGGAGCACAATGAAAATCCTAAAGCAAATAAGATGTTTGATGAGCTCTCCAAGGAAGGCAAGAGGAGCCAGAAAACACGTGCTCAGATGGAAGAAGAACGTTCTTAGTAGGGACAAAGTAGCCAACCAAAAAATGAACAAGATAGTGGCGGTGCAACTCAGGGTCCTCCAAAGAGAAAGAAGACGGTCTCTAGATCAGGCAGGTCGTAAAGAGGAGGTGGTATTCGTTCCAAAGAAGTTTTATAACTTTAAACTTGAAGTTATGTTTTATAACTTTTCTTAGATGGTTTCTTATTACGTTTGGATGGTTTGTTAAACAACTTTTTGTGTTAGGTTTGGAAACTTTAAACTTGAACTTAGGTTTTATAACTTTCCATAATATTTTGGCACGATGTTTATTGTTTTAGCATGTTTATGATTAGAAAAAAAACTTTACCTTTTCTAAACTAACAGAAGGGTCGGCGACGTCCATTTTAGCAGACAAACGACCCTTAGGTTGAAGCATTGGAATTCAATTCCCAGTATCAGAGTCGTTTACTATAACTGTATCAACACGGCGATACTTTATTAACAAAACATCCAGGAGAGCCAAAGAAATACATGGACGGGGTCGTTAGGATGTTTATGGATACACCTAACGACCCTTTGGATAAAATAATCCAGGGAGATAAGACAGAGATGGACATGGTCGTTAGGGTGTTTATGGCTTAACCAAACGACCCTAAAGTTCAATAATCCAGGGGATTTCAGAATTATCTAGATAGGGTCGTTATTTTTATTTGAAATATACCTAACGATTGCATGAATGCAATAATCCAGGGGAGTTAAGAAATAGTTGAATAGAGTCGTCATTGTGTTCATGGATAAACCTAACGACCCTTGTGTAGATCATAAAAACCAGCTTAAGGGTCGTTATTATAATTTGGAATATAACTAACGACTCTTTTTATGCATAACATCTGTCCCAAAAAAGAAACATTACATAGAGTGTAGCATTATAGAAAAACTAGTAAGGGTAATCAAGAATACGGCGCATCAAATGTTCGTCAATAAACCTTCTTGATCGTCGATACAATGTGGTATATTCTTTGTGGTGAATGAAGCTAGTTTCCCCATAACGAATTGTCCATAACCCTTTGAAACGTTCCAGCTAAAATAATATAGGAATTCTTACATTAGAAACTTTTAACAATGAATAAGGTATAAACATTATTGGATTACTCACCTTTTCCCTTAGGGGAGCTTGTGGATGATAGTCATACACCATATTTCTAACTATTACGTACTCTCGCATTGAACCTTTCATGTAGTTGAATTGAAATGCTTAGTCTCTCCATTTGCGGTTATTAGGATTCACGGTATGCTCATAGAAGAACTCTTTAACTCTCTTCCAAAACATTGAATATATTTCATTTGGACGTTCATGAAATGTATTAGCAAATGATTTTACGAGACACAAATCCTCATGCCTTTCCCATTCCACCATTGACATTGAAGGATGAGTATTTCGGAAGATAGTTAAAGTTGCTGGCAATTTTATCAACATGTGAGGGTTGTATTATATAGAAGAATCCTCCAACGAAGCTCGAATGGATAGAGTAAGTTTGTGCATCGATATGCCGCCATCCCTAAAATTATTTCTTTCGTTATGTTTATTTAAGAACGCTAGCTTATAAAAAATATTGTTTCTCCAGCACTATTTGGGTCGTAGCCAATACGAAATAAAGTACGGCAATGAGTTTTTGCACGAGGAATGCTATGCTCTCTTGGAGGAAACCGAATGGGAATTCGCCTTCTATAATTAAACTCGTTTAGGTTTTCGATGGCAATGTATCGAACTATTTTAAGTCTTTCCATTCTATAATTAAACTCGCCTTATGTTTTATTTCGAATTAGAGACCCAAGACTCAACTAATACTCTCACACAAGTCTTTCATTCTTAACCTTCACATACTATATCATTCATTCATCATCCAAGAGGAAAAAAAATGAAACACCATGACTCCCTACACTTCCGAAGAGAATTGTGCCATTACGAGAGCTTGGTTGACGGTCACAAACCACTTTGAAGATCTAGGAAAATACATTGATCAAACATCCGATGCTTGGTGGATCCGTGTATTCATCGTTTTTGTGGCGTTATACGGAAATCGCAACTCAAGGTCTTTGAGACTAGTCAAGGAACGATTCGAGGAGATAAAATTGGAATGTGATGCTTTCAAAAGAGAAATTAATTCCGTAAGGGTAGCCATGCCCAATATGTTGGGTGCTATAAGAGTAAGTACTTAAAAAAGAGGTAAGACTTATCTAAAGATTTGAACAATAATAACTAAGTTATTGTTTTGTGTTTACAGTTGGGGAAGGCGTATAAGCGATACGAGGTGCTTCGTGGGAACAAATTTGAGTTCGACGATTGATACCTCATCTTGAACGACACTACCTATAATTACAGCATCTATGGTTGAGTGTTTATGTGCACCGTTATTATCTATTGTATTTCATTTCCTTCAATGCAACGATATGCAAGATGTATGCCTTTTACTATTCAATTAAATGATCTTATGAAATCAAAAATCTTAAAAGAAAACACTAAGGGTCGTTAATATTTAACACTATCGATATCAACGACTCTACTGATCCATGTTAATGGTTGCTTAGGGTTGGCAGTTTTTATGCATACAGGTGTGACGACCAGAAACCCAAAAAAAAAATCTTCCCAAAGACCCTGTGTTTAAGCGTCGTTGGAGTGTAAAAAAAGCAAACAAATGACTCTTGTTGAAGTACCCTAGAGAGTCGTCAGTTTTTAGCACACCAAGCTGACGATTTTTCATCACCATTAAAAGTTGCAGGTTTTAGTCGTCAGCTTGGGTGTAAACATACGGACGACTCTTGAGGCTCGTTAGCGAATAAATAACCCGACACTAACGACCGTCACTCTGAGTAGTTGCATGGTGTCCATGAATCGACCACTTGGAGTACCATTCATGCAATTTGAAGAGTATAGGAAGTTTACCTGATTGTTTTGAGCTTCGGGTTCCTCATCTTGAGTGTTGGTTCCCTCATTTGGGGAAATAGGATCTTCATTTTCACCATTATTCATGGTGTCCTCCATTAACATCTCTTCATCAAACATCCAATCCATAGGATTAGTTGATACAATCTTACCATCAACACAATCATGGTTGTTGTTTGAAGCTTCACCAACCTCATTCCCTCCACTTGAATCACTCATTTCCAAAAACCCTAGTTTTTCCTATCAAAACTCCTCTTCTTCTTCTCAAAACAAAAATACCCAAAATTAAAATTTCTCCAATTTTTTTCCCCCAAAACCTGATTTTAAACTAAACAAAATTAACACACTAATCAAATTCATTAATTCTTAATACTAATCACTCAAGGGCA
Organism: Papaver bracteatum; assembly: GCA_023529315.1. Taxonomy (NCBI): domain Eukaryota; kingdom Viridiplantae; phylum Streptophyta; class Magnoliopsida; order Ranunculales; family Papaveraceae; genus Papaver; species Papaver bracteatum. The sequence continues at coordinate 762,150 of JAJJWX010002805.1, forward strand.
TTTGTGCCATTTAAAAAATAATTTATAAGGGGTGACCCAAATTGCTATTCGGAAACCTATTTTGTCTTCTAGTGCATGGCCTCCATTTAATGTGGGCGGCCCCCAATTAAACCAGGAAAATATAGGGTGGAGTTCCAAATCTCATGGGGTGGGGTGTCAACTCCAATTCCATCAAACTAGGGAAAAGAAGTTGATAGGGAAACAAAATCATCCATAAGAATTTGATGTCAAACACCGTAAAAATGAACTACCTCCCTTAACTCCACTCCACCCTCAAATCCGCTGGTGCCAAACGTATTCTTTAGTTCATTTTATTCTGTAGTTCTTTATTTAGAGCATCCACAATAGACGAGTAAAAAGTAGAATAAACCCATATTTGGTCGAAAATTCAATCACAATGGGATGGAGTATAACCATATTTGGTTGGAGACAAGGTGTGTTTCGGAGTAAATTTGAGGGAGAAGCTGGAGTCAAACTAAATATAGTGGGGCGGTAGTTAAAAGTGCGTCTGAAAACAGGCGTAAATACTATCTACGTATGAAGGTGGGCGTAGCTTATAATTCCGTTCCGCGTTTAGGCGTTGATGTAATGCGCGCTTGAGTGAAGCGTAACTTAAATGTTCGGCCGATGGGGCACAAATTGTATCTCCACCCCACATGAGGCGAATGATTCGGTCACCACCCCACCTAGACGTTAATAGAATGTTCGCCTCATTTAAAGTGCCATCTTTTGATTGTGACAAATGCGGGTTCACAAGTTCCAGGATTTCCGACTTTTTTTTTAAAGTTTATTTTATTTTTCTTTACGCCCACACGAACGATTGGCACGAAACCAAGTTGGGCAGATATATAAGATGCGCCTGGTTCAGGCGGACATTTAACTTGCGCCTCATGGGATAAACTTTTAAACTTCGTTCCTCTGCCACGCGGAGAATAGGACGTTCGTTTGCTTTCAGGCGTAACTTATATATTCGCCGGACATCATACGCAAGTTTAATTTATGCCCCTTTAGGGCGTATAACTAAGTTTCCGTCTGTTAGGAGCATGGAGATTAAATGTATGCTCAATTTCGGGCGACTATTAAAACTACGCTTGGCTATAATTTTAGTCCTCACGGACCTCACCATTGTGTTCAAGCACCCCCAAACCCAAACCCAAATATTTTTAATTTTTGGTCTGGTTTTTAGTTTTAGTATAGTCGCACCATTGTGGACACTCTTACTTATCATTTTATAGTGGAATTAGAATTAGGGATTAAATACACGCTTCATTCTGAAAAATTTGTCGCCAGTAAACTCATGGTTCCGGCCCTACCTAAGAAAGAATCATGAGTCCTTCCTTATTGTACAAATGTCAATGATCTCAGAATGATTTACTTTTCCCCTCGGCAATAATAGTTCCATTGGAAACCTTTATATTAATGGTGGGTTTGGATGTAGAATTTTAAAGATGGGATTCATGGGTCCAGGGGATTTGGTGGAATTATTTTTCCCTCGCTACATTTGGTTGCCCAAATCCCTGGAATTACGTTCCCGATGGGATTCACTTTTCCAGCAAATCCTCCATATGGATTCCGACCCCTCCCCCTAAGATTTGTTGCGAAACTTATCAGAGGATTTATGAACCCACTTTTTTTTAGTCCAAATCCCATATATATAAAATTTTAAGCTTCTTAGGGCAATGCCAAACAATACATGAACTTTAACACAAGAAATTTTTATGAATCCTAGGAATCTCAACTAAGCTACCAAACATACAAGTGATTTACATGAATCCCAAAATTTGTAATCCCGTAGGATTACAAATTCCTAGAAATTGTGAATTCTGCAACCAAACCCAAGATAAGGGATTTTTGTGTGTTTTCCACGGAAGTGCTAAGTATCTACAGGGTGGGTCCCATCCTTTCTGCCTCCATCGGTATGACCTGTGGGATTCAACCCCGGGATACAAATCATTCCCGATTTTCCCCCTAAATAAATTAGTGATTGGAGTTTGCCCCTAATTTGTTAACTATAGTAACTTTGCCCCCTAAATTGATTTTTGTTCCGAAAATATCCTTAGTGTATGTGTGCAAAACGGACGTGTATGTAAAGTAGCTGGTACGCTTTTTTTCTCTTAAAATGTGAAACCTGTTTTGAGGCATACATTTGTCTAAGTTCAGCTGAAAAGTTATCAGCCGAACCTAGGCAAAAATATACGTTATCAGCTAAACCTCGAAAAATTTGAGTATGCCTCAAAATATGTTTCTAAAGTGTAACACGTCTTTCCCCATCTACTTTGTTCATTTGCAACCCATCAAATATCAAAGCCTGCTATTTGGACGATGGAATGGGCTTCAAAGCTCTGTCTCTCTTCACCAAAAAAATGTTTGATGATCTTCTTCTCTCTTACTTTTGAGTAATGAGCCTCAAGCCTAATTTTTAAGTTTTGCCTACCTAAATTTTGTCGGATTTTTCTTGCCTACCCTTGCCTAGATTCCTAGCTCTGCCACGTAAATAAATGCAAGAATTTTGTATATGGATAGATTTTCTTGATCTATACAGTTTCGCCATCACGTTTTAGTTGTAATATATGCTGTAACGATAAGTTGAATCACAAATTCACAGATTTGATCACAAATTCACAATTGTCAATTTTTTAAAAAAAAGGTTTTTATCATGTGTAAAAAAAGGGTACAAGCAGGTCAAGATACATTTTACATGCCCATATATGTTTCACACAGATACACTAAGGGGCATAACAAATTAAGGGGCAAAGTTACATGCCCACATTTGTTTCAATTTAGGGGGCAAAGTTACTATCATTACAAATTAGGGGGAAAACTCAAAAACCCCTTGTATTAATTTTAGAAAACTGTTATCATTAACTTCAGCTAATTTTGGTAGAGAAGTAGACGTTGATTAATGGCTGGATCTTTTTCAGCTGGTTCGGAAACTTTGTAGAAATCACTTGGCTGACAGATTTAATATACAGAGATTCAAAGAGTCCTCCGTTTTCTTCACAGATTAGAATATATGATGATTTTTAAACTATGCCCGACACACAGCCTCTGCACAAAGCACATGGCCGAGCCCGAAAATGCTAGAAAAACCCAAGAAATTGACACCAAAGTTTTACACCTCTGTGTGTCAAGTTTTTATTAGTTCATTCCTTAAAGGGACCCCTTGTTTGTCATGGTAGGGTAGGGTGTGGAGACAATGAACGGTGGATACCACTGCCACATAGTGGTGTATCTAAGTGGTGTGGAGACAATGAGCCGGCTGAGTAACTCTTTGTATCATCTGACTGCTGGATTCCAGGATCATGTCATGTCCATAAACATCAAGATTGACTTTTGTGCATAATGCTCAGATTTTAAGTTTACTTTCGAAATTTTATTGTGCTGTACTGAGTAGAATCAGCAGATCAATAAATGCATAACAAATGAAATTTAAGCTATAAAATTCGAGTTTGTCTATTAAAGCAACAATGTCAAAGAAAGTTCATGGTCAGTTTTCCTTCTTATTTTCTCTCTATTGATCAACGCGTCCTGTCAAGAAGATGCGCAGCCAGAGAGACCTTCATAGTACGTGTTCCTTCCATATTAGCTTCTCATCATGGTTGGTATACTTAACTATCCTATCTTCTCCATCTTCAGCGCAAGCGGAAAGAACGTCAACCTGCACCACATGCGACAAGATTCAGTCACGAACTCGCAAGTATTTCTCAAGAAGGATAATAATGATAAGGGGATTAGATAGTTGAGGTATACCAATCATGATGAGAGACAATGAACGTGTCAATTCATGGTTGTTCATCGTGATGAGAATATGATGCATCTAGAGCAATAGTCTATTATGCATGTATTTCTACATCACCACCAGTAAGTGCTGAGTAATGAATTTGCTCAGGAAAGTCAATGCAGAAGGATGATGCCGAGTGATTGATAACCATGTCGTTTACACGACTAAACACGATGAATATCCTATATTTATAAGAAAAATTAATGGATAATAATTTCAGTAACATTTATTAGTAGATACAACTTTACTTGATCACATTAATCCAGCTAATCCAATTAACCATCATGGTGTCTGCTAAGATTTCTTCTTTTCTGCATGCAATAATCACGATATCATCATTTGCAGGTAACTACCAACGCATCGGCCCGGTTACTTGTCATTTAATTCAGCAGAATAACTTGTTCTAGCTAGAAATGGTTATCGCTTAGAATTTGGTTGATCTTTTGTTGATGATTTTTTGTTTTGTAGAGATGGTATCAGCACAATGTAGGCCGGAAGAAGTTTATGGCCACTACATATCACCTCCATTGTTGAAGAACTGCCGTTGGTGTGTAAGTCGATGTAGAAGACTATGCAGCGGGATTCACCGACCAGTTACTAAAGCTGCTTGCACAATCAAGTATATCGGTGTAGTTCTAGAATTACCGTATATCGATTGCACATGTTGTTGTCAAGCACCCCCAACACCGGCTCCACCAAAATCCCCACCACCGCCACTTGCACCCTTATCTCCACCTCTTCCGTCTCCGACACCACCACCTCCTCCATCTCCATCTCCACCACTACCTGCACCCTCACCTCCACCTCTTCTAACCCCACCACCGACAACTCCATCTCCATCAGCATCACCACAGGCACCCTCACCTCCACCTCCTACATCACCACCACCACCGGCACCCTTGACACCATCCCCACTACCACCCCAACTTGCACCCTCACCTCCACCTCCTACATCACCACCACCACCGGCACCCTTGACACCGTCCCCAGTACCACCCCCACTTGCACCCTCACCTCCACCTCCTCCATCTCCATCTCCATCTCCATCGGCATCGCCACCGGCACCCTCACCTCCATCTCCATCTCCATCTCCATCACTACTTGCACCCTCACCTCCACCTCCTCCATCTCCATCACCACCACCGCCTGCACCTCCTACATATCCACCACCACCTCCATCGGCATCACCACCGGCACCCTCACCTCCATCCCTACCACCACCTGCAACCCCGATTTCACCTCCATATCCATCACCAACACTACCACCATCTCCATCTCCATCGCCACAACCACTGGCACCCTCACCTCCATCTCCACCACCACCTGCATCCTCACCTCCATACCCACCACCAATACCACCTGCAACAGCACCCCCGCTTCCACCTCCTCCATACCCATCATCTCCACCAGCATCCCCGTTTCCACCTCCCCCATCTCCGTCAGCAGCACCTGCACCCTCACCGCCACTTTCATCACCTCCACCAGTCGATCCAAAACATATATGTGAAGTTGGAGACACTTATTCAGACATCCGCATGCCTGATAAGACTGATTGTACCCTTTGTGAAGCTAATTGTAGTAGTAAATGTTTGCAAATGGGAACTTCATTAGCAAAACATATATGCTCGAGAGAAGCTCCATCTTCATTATTATGCCAGTGTTGTTGCAAGAGCACTACCTCTTTCTCAAGACTGTCATCATCAACATCTGCTCTTGGTTCACATATCGTTTTCTTAGTTTCTTCTTTATGCAACTTATTGTTTATCTTCAGTTAATGCATTTGTCTTGGTATCATATCGATTTGGGATTAATTGATACATATATAGAATCACATTCATGGATGGATTACTGTGAGCACTTCTTGGTTGGATTCATAGTCATTCTTAACACAATTCAAAAATCACCCATAAGAGCGGGCTAAGGGCGGTCACTCAAAGTTGAAATAGTTTGATGAACATTGTTGGAATTTGGAAATGAAACTTCGGAGATATACGAGCATAGTTGTGTTGCTCGTATAGAGCTCCTAGGAAGCAAGACTAACTCTTAAACTCTCACAAACTCTTAATCTTATTAATCACTTCTTGCTTCTTACAATTACAAATGATACTACACATGCCTATTTATAGGTTCACCTACTTCTCTAGATAGTTCTATCTAGACTCTTCTTTACATGTTTCATACTCTCTTATCTAAAGAGAATACTCTAGAATCAACAAGGATAAGTATGAAGAAGTTTATCCTTCACATGTCTATTTTGACTAATACTTATCTATTCTAACACATGACTAATTTGACTTGTAGAATTCTCTACACAATTCTACACTAATATAGACAACTCTAAATTACAAATTACAATTTCCAACATCCCCTCCTAATTTGTAATCTCCTTTTCATAGTTTCGATCTTCACCCAATTTCTCGTTCATTCTTCACTTCTCATGCTCGTGGTCGCGTCTAACATTTCTTCGCATCGACATCGTATCGTCCTCTCGTAGTGTCTCCTTAGCTCTCGTCTTTCATCCTCTTTTCTTCCAGCTAGCCTATCTTTTTTGCTAGCCACTAAGTGGGTGCGTTCCCACCGTCTCGGCCTGGCCTTTACGCGGCATTCTCTTAGCCTTCACTCGGCTTTCCTATAGCCTTCACTCGGCTACTCTCGTCACGAGTAGAGGATTAGCATCTCGTGACAACATGGCTTTCCTCATGCCATGTACGAAAGTGCACTCTTTTCCACATGCACTCCTTCTCTTTTCTCTTAACTCACTTTAATTTCATGGAGACTCTTTTACATATCAAAACTATTTAACTTAAATGGACCTTCACACGAGCAATATCTTCTTCCTTAACATTTTTTTTTTTTTTTATTTTCATATTCTCAAAATTCATTTTACATAGACATGGGTGATAACATTCATACGGGATCCAAAACAAACAATGAAAACTCAACACTTTGTATAGTTGAGAATCATACCTTCACTATCGCGTTTGCTTTAAACTCTACAAGCATTTTTATTCGCGCAGCTTACACGCCCCCATATGGATCGAACCTCCGCTCTGATACCATGTTGAAAATTCGGAAGGGAAACATTTCAGTAGCCATTAGGACCTTGGCTCTGATACCATGTTGTTGGAAATCGTTTTGAGGCTAATGGTTGATGGGTATTGAAATTGGGTATTGGAATGACTCAACTTGGTGTTTAACCAAAACTGAATTTTATTTCTCAAACTTTGTTCTACAAGACTCACTTTTCTTTTCTTACACCACTCTTATTATTTGCTAGCTCACTTATCTATTCTCCACAAGGGATTTAAATTTCTTGAAATTGGAGAAAACCTCCGATTTTTGTTTCAAGAAATAAACCCATGTTTTTCGACTAAAGTCATCGACAAATATGAGGAAATAGTTATTTCCACCATACGAGCTTGGCTTTATTGGTCCACAAACATCTGTGTGTACCAACGGCAAATGGTTTTGTGGCTCTTGAGAATGTTTCCTTGGGAAAACTTTTTCTGAAATGTTTTCCAAGTAAACATCCTTCACACAACTGATCCGGGTGGTCAATTCTTGGCAAACCTCTAACCATCTCTTCTTAGTTGATTGACAACAACTAAAACTCTTGAAAAATAATCCGATATTAATTCAGACTCTTTCATGGAGAGAGATTCAAACTCACCTCTTAGAGTTTGCAACCGCACCTTCTTTACTTTGTCCACACCTTTGATGGAATTTTGCAAAATCTCCCATGCTTGCTTTGCATTAGCGGCTCTTGATATACGAGCATAGTTGTGTTGCTCGTATAGAGCTCCTAGGAAGCAAGACTAACTCTTAAACTCTCACAAACTCTTAATCTTATTAATCACTTCTTGCTTCTTGTTACAATTACAAATGATACTACACATGCCTATTTATAGGTTCACCTACTTCTCTAGATAGTTCTATCTAGACTCTTCTTTACATGTTTTATACTCTCTTATCTAAAGAGAATACTCTAGAATCAACAAGGATAAGTATGAAGAAGTTTATCCTTCACATGTCTATTTTGACTAATACTTATCTATTCTAACACATGACTAATTTGACTTGTAGAATTCTCTACACAATTCTACACTAATATAGACAACTCTAAATTACAAATTACAATTTCCAACAAACATTAGTCTTAAATGGCAACATCTTGGCCTCAAGCTCTTAGAAGTTTCTTGTCTACTTTTAGAAACAGAGAAGTTATATATTAGGTCGGGAACCAAGTTTCAAAATGACTTTAAAAACTAAAAAGTAATTAAAGACTCGATTTTGCATGAAGCAAAATCTTCTTGCTCCCTACTTTTAGGGTTGAATTCTTCTAAAGAAGCAGAAACACTTTTACTTCTGTTATCTAAACTACCCACTAAATGTGCTAATGTGTTTGGTACTAGCATCTAAAACCTGCAGCGGTTGAGTTCCAAGTAATCTAGTACCCGTTAACAATGCTGCTGTGCCTAGTACAAACCAATTGTGATATATAATTGCATACAATTACCACAAATTAAATAGAATCAAGACCAAATGGCTGCTCCAACCAGTGAATTATATTTATTCGAATTAACAGTGAAACAAGCAATTTTAGGATCAATTGCAAGTCGACTACGGTTTCTTGAAAATAACTGACTGGAGGAGCTAATGCTACTTAGATCTTAATTGATGCTTTTCTCCTCTTATTGCTGCAGCTAGATATAATTAAAATTGCAAGTAGTACCAACTAATTATTACATTGGAGATTACAATGAATTACAGCTATCACCATTGCAACCAGATTTCACTGAGATTTGAATATTGACATCAACGGGACAACATCCACAGCAAGGTGGTGGAAGTGGAGGTTGACCACATGGGGGACGTTCTCCGGGGCAGAGTGGAGGTGGTGATGGTGTTGGAGGAGGAGGCGCCGCTCCACAACAGCACTGCTCATACCAATTATACGCAGCTTCTTTGCCATCTCTACTTGCTCCCAAGCACTCTGACCTTACAGCAAAAAGGTTTATTTCCTTGCATTTAGTCTCACACAGAGGATTTGAGGGGCATTCGGTGCCTGTAGCCCGTTTAATCAGTACTTCTGTTTCCGAAGCTGTACAAATCTTTTCAGGACCTGATGTGTACGCAGCGAACGGTGGCCTGGACGGAGGTGCAGGGGGTACTGTCGGTGGTCGTGTACTGCAGCAACACTGACAATCTTGCCAATCACCAACTTGGCGGCACTCATCTTGGACCACCCAACGATCAAGACTACAACACTGAGCTTTACACCAATCTGTGCAAGAGGTGCACTTGTCGGCAGGAACGGGGTTATAGTTCCTCTCTATATATGCTTCACCGGGAGCACAGATATCGGGAAACCAATACTCTTGAGCTAATACCATCTCTGCGAACAGTAATAACATTCATGAAATATTAATTGTAGTCCATTGAAAAGTAAAAAAAAAAAAAAAGATCTTAATACCGAGTACCAAAATGCTCAAGCCAACTCAACAAACTATGGGAAACTTACCGGTAAAGATAGAGATGCAAATTAGTATTGCAGAGAGATGATTAATCCTAGTGCTTGTTGCCATATTTACTTCTGTTTCTTGGAAGAATTTTTCCTACTCTGTTGTTGACCCTCTCGGCTCTTATGTATGAATGAACTTTTAGTACCTAGTTACTGTATTATCAATTTAATACTGCTATCATTTTTACTCGTGGCAAGTCGAGGTATCAAAATCATCAATTCTCACTGATTGAGCACATGGGGTTGTCTAATTGACCCGATATTGTGGATCGTCATATCTAGGAGTATGGGGGTGCAGAACCAGCTGTAACTTGTTTGCATCTTCCAAGATCCTACTTTGTCAACCGATTATAGGCATCCAAATCTAAAAAATCATAATTTCATTATCCAAAAAATATTGGTTTAAAATTGTTAACAACAGTAAGTTGTTGTGGCCGCTCCATCTGATGGCGACACAGAAGGGGCAAGGTTGTTTTCGGTCTAAAATTAGATCAGAAGAATATGATCAAAGGATAAGATGATTAGATTAAATAAAAATATGTGCACACACCGTGAATTTTTTTGATATTACATTGAAATCCCCATATTCTCTTATTTAACGCCATGACCATGTCACTTTTCTGAAACACCAAAGCTGGTAAACATGAAAACAAGTAGGATTAATCATCTCTTCGCAGCACTAATTTGCATCTCTGCTTTCGGCGGTAAGTTCCGTAAATATAATGGTTGAATCACATCTCCATTGAAAGAGTGATCTAAGATTTGGTTTATCATTCCTTTTCACTACCGCAGTTAATCATTTGATGTCTATATGTTTTGCAGAGATAGCGTCTGCCTGGCTAAGTATTTGTGCTCCCGGTGATGATTATATTGAGAGAAACTACAATCCTATACCCGGACACAGATGTGGCTCTTGCCAACCTGGTGTAACAGTAAATGTAGTAGCATTGGTTTTTTCATGGTCCAAAATGAGTGTCCAATAGTTGGTGCAGATATGGATTGTCAGTGTTGCTGTGGTAAAGTAGCCCGACCGGACCTACTCCACCTCCAACGACAACCCCATTTTCCCCTGGAGAAATGGAGAATGTATGTACTGCTGAACAGAAATCGATACTTATTCCACGCGAACAAGCCAGAGATTGCCCATTTAATCCTCTATGTGAGGCCAAATATAAGGAGCTAGGAAGATCTTGCGCAAAGTCAGAGTGCTGGGTATCCGGTAGAGATTTCAAAGCTTGGTCATTTTCACAGTTTCCATAACATTTATTGCACTTATTTCCAGTAAGGGTAAAATGGTCATTTTCATAGATTATAATATTTACTTTATTTATATTTGATAAGGGTAATCTGGTCATTTTCACAGTCTCCATAATACTTATTGCACTTATTTCCAGTAAGGGTAATATGGTCATTTTCAAAGTCTGTAATATTTACTTTACATATTTCCGACATGGGTAGTCTGGTCATTTTCGTAGTCTCTATGATATTTATTGCAGTTATTTCCAGTAAGGGTAAAAGGGTCATTTTCACAGTTTGTAATATTTACCTTGCTAATTTTTATAGGGTAGTTTAGTCATTTTCATAGTCTCCGTGATACTCATTACACGTGTTTCCAGTAAGGGTAAAATGGTCATTTTCATAGTTTGTAATATTAACTTTACTTATTTTCGATAAGGGTAGCCTGGTCATTTTCACTGTCTCCATGATATTTATTGTACTAATTTCTCATTAGGGTAATATGAAAATTTTCACTGTCTATAACATTCACTTTACTTATTTCTGATAAGGGTAATATGGTCATTTTCACAGTCTGTAATAATTACTTTACTTATTTCCGACAAGGGTAGTCTGGTCATTTTTGTTGTCTCCATGATATTTATTGCACTAATTTCCAGTAAGGGTAATATGTTCATTTTCACTATATGTAATATTCACTTTACTTATTTCCGATAAGGGTAGTTTGGTCATTTTCACAGTCTCCATAACATTTATTGCACTTATTTGCAGTAAGGGTAAAATGGTCATTTTCACAGTTTGTAATATTTACTTTACTTATATCCTATAAGGGTAGTTTGGTCATTTTTACAGTCTCCATAATATTTATTGCACTTATCTCCATTTAGGGTAATATGGTCATTTTCACAATCTGTAATTGTAATATTTACTTTACTTATTTCCGATAAGGGTAGTCTGGTCATTTTCACAGTCTCCGTAATATTTATTGCACTTATTTTCAATAAGGGTAATATGGTCATTTTCATAGTCTGTAATATTTACTTTACTTATTTTTTATAAGGGTGGTTTGGTCATTTTCATAATCTCCATGATATTTATTGCACTTATTTCCAGTAATGGTAATATGGTCATTTTCACAATATGTAATATTTACATTACGTATTTTTGATAAGGGTAGTTTAGTTATTTTCATAGTCTATGTGATATTTATTGCACTTATATCCAGTAAGGGTAATATGGTAATCTTCACAGTCTGTAATATATACTTTACTTATTTCAGATAAGGGTAGTCTGGTCATTTTCACAGTCTCCATAATATTTATTACACATATTTCTAGTAAGGTTAATATGGTTATTTTCAGAGTCTGTAATATTTATTTTACTTATTTTTTATAAGGGTGATTTGGTCATTTTCCTAGTCTCCATGACATTTATTGCAGTTATTTCTAGTAAGGGTAATATGGTTATTTTCACAATCTGTAATATTACTTTACTTATTTCCGATAAGGGTAGTCTGGTCATTTTCACAGTCTCCATAATATTTAGAACACGCAATTGGGGGAAACATTTATTAATTGGGGGATATTGATTACTTCCCCCACCCCATGATTTCGGCTAAGGGGTGACCAATTGATATGAAAGTACTAAAATACCCTTTGGTTAATTAAAAAACTTTATGAAAATACTGTGATACCCTTTCCCCTAAAACATTAAAATCAAAAACCAAAACATATATCCCCCATTTCTAACATTAGTTCCGGCAGTCCTTTAGGTTTAGGTTTTCGATTTTTTTTTTCTTCATCGTTCTTCAATCGTTCCTTCTCTGATTTTTTTTTCTTCATCGTTCTTCAACCAAAACATATATCCCCCATTTCTAACTTTGATTTTTTTTTCTACATTCGGTAGGGATGAAGACCACGCCGGAAGTGATGTAGACCATGCTGGTACTGAGTTCCGGCATGGTTATTTATGATGAAGACCATGCCAATACTGGGTTCCTCACTACCGGCATGGTTATTTAGGATGAAGACAATGCCGGTACTGAGTTCAGGCATGGTTATTTAGGATGAAGACCACGCAAGTACTGAATTCCGGCATGGTTATTTAGGATGAAGACCACGCCGGTACTGAGTTCCGGCATAGTTATTTAGGATAAATACCATGCCGGTACTGAGTTCCGGCATGCTCGAAAATTAGACTATCCATGCCGGTAGTCAAGTGAAAAAAAAAATCTTCTGGATACTTTTATTCATGTTCCGGCATAGAAATTTAAGCCAAAACTATGGCATGCTCGAAAATTAGATAACTGTTCCGGAAGTGGACTGATTATATCAAAAAAATAGTGGCAAACAATTTATGAAAATTTCCAGCAAATACCGGCACCGAGCTTTTTCAGCTGCAACAATGGTGGATTCAAACAAAAAAAAATCAAATTTTCAACCTCTTAGCAGCAATTCTCTCATCACAATCATCTTCCATTTTCAAAAAAAAAATTCCACTCAATTTTTTTTTTCTCTTCTTCTACTCCTCACTCACACAAATTAAAATAAAAACACACACTAATCTATCCCCCAAATACTTAAGAATTTACTAACTATTCACTAGTGGAAAATGGAAGTTATACCACTGTCAGGAGAAGTAATATCACTAAAAACGACTGTGTCCATTAGTTGGAATCTAGAAGTCGTTTTTTCCAAAACGACTGTTTCTGGCAAAGGTTGAATTCTTAGAAAAAACAACTTTCTTTACCAGTAGGTCAATAAATACTGACAGAAAAAGTAGTTTTTCTTATGATATTTCATAAAAAAAAATTGATATTGATTCAGCTGAATCCAACCGAATCTGAAACTAAAAACTGAATCAGAATTAAATTAATAATGGCTTCAAAACAAAATTTAATAGTGACTTTAAAACTCATTTTTATTTAAAAAGTGAATTCAGTTTTACAATTTCAATTATCTAAAATTTGCGAGCTCCAATTTCAATTAAAGAACAAACAACCTTTTAACACTAAATCTGCAATTGCATATCAGGCCATCATTCACTGCTGCCCCTTGCATCTCAACTACCAGCTGCACCTAACCTCAGAAGCAACAAACAACAAACTCAGCTCTACCATTACCCTTGTAAACTGCAGGCATAACCACATCATTTCTTCCTTCTCCTCTTCATGGCAATGATCACCGTTAACTCACCCTCATCATGTTCTTCTCAGTACTTCAATATCTATACACATACAGCTGCAATTGCATCTCAGGCCATCATTTACTGATATCAATCTGAACTGAGACTTTAATCCTGGCTTACAAATATAAGCATCACAACATTATAATGACTGTCCAATATCAGTCCCTTGTGTTCTGAAGGATACACTTAGTTATTGAAAATTACACCATCTACGACATAAAATTCAGATGTAAATTTACCTCAATATTCACTATACACTACTCAAAGATTGACATTGGTGTATAAATTCAGTAACAGATTGCAAGTGAGACCTGTTGGGCGTTCATCTATCTGATGAAACCCTCTTAGAATGTTAAAAGTAAACAATATAGCAGTTTTGAGAACAGACCTTCTCGAGTTCATGAAATATTGATTGCTTCAATGGAACACTCTCAATAACAGCCTGCACATACCAGAATACTTCATTAACAGATAAGCAAACTATTTGCCCATAGAGTATCTTAAAACAAGGGCCTCCATGATATATATATCCTAAAGAAACGGAAGTACTCAGGTGCTTGAATATGATTTATTGATATATCACAGTATTCATAATGCGTTTGATGAATGCATGCTAAAAATCCTCCATGTGAAGAATACAACTATGAGCAGATATTGTGAGCCCCACCACTTGACCAAGCTATATTACATAAAACACGAATCATTTTCATAGCTTTCACCATGCATTAAAAAGAAATGCAGGAATGCCTGACATTATAAAAGAATCCGTAAAAGGATCATTGTGATCTGGAAGAGAATCAAACAAGCAAGACACTTACCTCTATCACCAGATCAACATGTTTAAATTCTGAGTAGTCCAGCACGCCAGTAAGGATTGAGAGGGCGTTAATCACCTTATCTTCTGTTATTTTTCTTCTGGCAAGCAGACCTCTGAGATTTGCTGGCACATACAATATTAACCATGAGTATCTAAAGAGAATATCATAATGCTACAATTACCACATCTAACTCGAATACAACAAATGGAACCCCTTATACCAAGGCTTCAAAACAGCTGATCTTTCAAGGGCGGTTGGCAATTCCTGAAGGTACTCGGTATTGATTTCCTTGAGAACAACAAATATATTGTTTAAGATAAGGGCGGTGGCAATTCCTGAACCCATCAACCCCCACCAATAACAGCAACTTTCTTTATATGCCTTGGTTTGAGTCCAACATCAGTCAAGGGACCTGCAGAAATATAATTAAGGGTTTTGTGAGTAACCGATAACAAAAGAATGACGCAAAGCTATAATGAAACATTTTTGGGAGCTCATTGCAAACTGTGCATAATAATATTCTTAACTCTTTCTTTTTCTTGACACTCATTTAAATTGAATTAAGCAATACTAAACCAACCCAATAGTCAAACATCCCTCCTTCGAACATATAAGGGTAAAGAAGATAACTGGATACAACCCTGTATAGGTGATCAGTTGCCTTATGACATTGAAAATAAGGATAGACCCAGAACCCCTAATTACCAGTTTTTTTCTTACACAAAATTACAGATTACAGCCATATTAGGCCTTACACACCAGAATCTTTGAACCCATGTAAACAATTTGATGGCTTTCTCCCCTGCATCATAATTGTCCCTAACTTCCATATGGAGTAGAACGTTAATGCTTCAAATGGTCTCATAAATTCGTAATGGTAGAGCCGTAGAGAACCGTTACTGGCTTGCTGTTACAGCAAATCTGTTTGATATGGCGAAGCCAAGTAACATTATTTACTTTCAACTTGTATTTTAATTTTAATTTTTAAAGGAAAACAAGAAAAGAAATGAAATGCAAGGCACAATCAAGCTAGTTTCAGTATGCTTAAAATCATGTGAATCAAAAAGTGTACCTTGGATATTGCACGCTGGGCGAAAAAGAAATGGACTAGACTTTTCGAAGTGTATAAAACATTTGGATTAGTTAATTCCTTCTCCTGCAAATAGCAATTCTCAGTGTGATCAGAGAAAAGGTAAGACATCATGTGAAATAGATCAAAGGCATTTTTGTGGAATAATGTGGTGATCATTCGTGGACTAAGCCTGCAGCAGACCTTATTGATGTAGTTCTTTTAGAAAGGAGAAGATGCTCTACTTCAAAAAGGAACAATCAGTTAGGCGTTGGGGAAATTCTTAACCTAACTGACTAGTTTATTTGCCTCTATTAACGGCTATAAAGTATGATACAGGACACTATGAAATAACTGGTGAACAAAACATTCAAATTGAAGAATTCAACGTACCTGTAGATTCAACAGAAGTAACTTGGATTGTTGATTTAGTGAATCCAATGGGTTTCCCTGCAACCAAACCAATAACAATTGAGACATACACTCCAATTCAATACTGAAACACAAGCGAATTTATTGATAGTTTGAAATGAACCTTATCACATATATGATCCTTAGAACCCATGAAATTTGCATTAACATTTCCCAAATAGCTATCATCTAATCTAAACAACAACCCTTTAGCATTCTGAGCTATAACAAACTCCGTCTTTCCGTTTCGACTTCTATGATGAGCAACAGCTAGTTTTCTATCTTGCCTTCCTTGACCTTCCTGCACATACACATACATGCTCACGTTCTTGAGCTAAAATAAACCATAAAATTAAAACCCCCAAATTTCTGCGTACAATTTATTTTACTAATTGACTTACATTGGTGTACAGTGAATAGAGAGAATCTGCACTAAACCCTTCTAATGGTGTTGTTTCCTTAACTATAACACAAGTACATCTCCCAATATCTTGAGGCAAAGGTCTACATAACAAAGACCTGAACCCCCAAAAAGATAACAACAATCAAAATCAAATCTCATAAACAACCAGTAATTTATGAACAAAAATTGAACCCTTTTGATGAAAATTCAAACCTGTTAGGAAGAGTAGACCATGAAGAAGCAGGAGCAGCTTCAGAATCAGAAAAATCCCACATATTAGCTTTACTGTTATTACCATTAGTATTACCTTTTTAACTTTTCTAACAGAGACAATTATTCAAACACCTTAACTACGAAATCTATAATCAGTTATAATACGAACAAAGCAAAGACAAAACAAGGCAAATCCAATCCAAAAATAAACACAGAGAATATATAATCAAATCAAAACACAAAGAATATATAATCAAATCAAATTCTGAATTGAAACTAAACCTGGAAATAAAAGGCATAATTTGGATAACCAATCTATCAAAACAAATCATAAAATCGATATCCATCACCTTATCAATTTACAGTGACCACCACCCATTTCTCCGATCTGATCAATTCAACAGCAACAACTGCTAAATACTAACCCATGATTCAATTCCAAAATTCGTTTTTCTCCTCTGATTTTCAATCAATTTCTCCTCTGATTTTCACGAACCCAGAAAATCAATTCGTTTTTCTTTTTGTTCTTCAAGACTTGATTTTATTTTTGTTCTTCACGAACCCAGAAAATCGGATCTGCAGATTCTAGGGTTGTCACAGAAATGTGGATTTTCTTTTAATTTTTTTTTGGGTGTTATGAAAGTATGAAATCTTGGAGATGAGATTTGGGTTTAGGGATTTTGGGTATTATTAAGTTGTTGGTGGTCGTGTGCTGGTGGTGAGTGAACGGAGATGCAGAAGAAGAAAATATGGTGTGCTCGGGGTTATGAAGGTGGTAGATTGGTAGATGTTCTGGTGAGTGAATGGAAAAGAGAAGGGGGATTACTGGGTTAGGGTTTGGTAGTTTCAGTTTGATTTTGTTGGAAGAGATGAGATAACGAAGATGGAAGAGAGAGGCGCAGAGGTTAGCTTAAAAAGATATAAAGATAAGATAAAGTTTCGGTGGGACATAAATCTTGGGCTATGAAAACTATTTACTCTAACAGTTGTTCTTTAAGGTCTATGGAAACTATTTTCCATCACAGTCGTTCTTTAAACTCTGTATTTTTTACAAAAATATCCCCTAAAAGAACTGCTGTTTCAAAGACAAGTTTTTATAAAACAACTGTTTCTCACATCATCTATAATTACGTCAGCCGAGTAGCAGTTGTTTTCATGAAACCCAGGAAGTTGTAAAAAACCAATAATCCACTAGTGATTATTAACCACTAAACATGATTAGTGAGCGCTAGATTAGGAATTAAAAAAATAATTACATAGGGGGTCACCCAGAATTGCTATTGGGACACCATTTTTGTCCAGTAGTTATATCCCCCAATTAATAAATGTATCCCCTAATTGCGCGTTAAATATTTAATTATTTATTGCACTAATTTCCATTAAAGGTAATATGGTCATTTTCACAGTCTTTAATAATTACTTTACTTATTTTCGATAAGGGTAGTCTGGTCATTTTCACTTTCTCAATAATATTTATTGCACTTATTTCTAGTAAGGGTAATATGGTCATTTTACAATCTGTAATATTTACTTTACTTATTTCTGATAAGGGTAGTCTGGTCATTTTCACAGTCTCCGGAATATTCATTGCATTTATTTTCGGTAAGGGTATAACATGTCATTTTTACAATCTTCAGAATTTTTATTACACATATTCCGATAAGAGTAGTCTGGTAATTTTCATAGCCTTCGGAAGCAGATATTTTTGTTGTGGTTTTGTCGACAAAATCGAGAAAAAATGTTGGTATTTGTCAAAGTCAAATTTCCTACAAAGTCATGACTTGTTGACTTGGTTTTGATCCTGTTTTCTAATATTAAGAAAATTAAAAAGATAAATAAATAAGTATTGATTTTTAGAAAACTAAATAAAATTGTTAGTTTTTATAAATGTTGCCAAAGTAGTGACAAAAAAAAAGCCTAAAAGTTATAAATTTGGTGTTTTTTTAGATATAGTGAAATTTTTAGGTAGAAAAATCATTTTAAATTATAATTGTGATTGTCTGGATAATTGTCAACAAATATTATTGTTACTAATAAAAAAAAAATATTCCTAATCATTATCTCAAATAATTTTTTTTATTAACAGTTATAATTGTTACAGGACTTATTACAGGTGTATCAGTGACTGAAAAATAAACTGTAACAGGTTACACTGTGATAAAATCCTGATTTTGGTGTAGTGATAGGTGGTATGAGCAGTGTTGTTGTGGAGATGTGCTCCCACCACCTTGCTATGGATGTTGCCCAATGGACATCAATATTCTGATATTGGTAAAATCAGGTGGTGATGTCAAAGTATCGACACCATCATTTCCTGGTCTTAGCATGTAATCTTTTAGTAGTTTCTCTAGTAAATTTGCTGCTATAATATTTTATTTTCCAAGAAACTGCAACCGTTTTGCAATCAACCCTAGATTGCAGTATGTTGGTGATCTTGATTCTACTTCATAAATGTTATGGGTTTGCTTGCTTAAATAAAACTGAAATAACTTGTTTGATTTGAGTGTTTCATTCAATTGTAAATTTTTTGTTCAGGTGGACTGGTTTTGAATAAAGCACCCCAAAGTTTTACAATCTTTTTGATACAAATAATGTAATTCAAATAATGAATGAATGGTAATTATCTGGAAGTTTTACGATTACAGTGAACAAAATTTTCTTGTCAAAGCGACAACAAAGAAAGAACAAATACAAAACACGCAACAAGTAAGAGTTTCATCTCTTTCCCAAATCTTCTGCAACAAATATCTAATTCTCTTTGAATAAATCATGTGTGGTCTATATGCATTATGATTCTCTGGATTCGTGATAGATTTGACAATATTGGTATTAGAATTTAATACCGAAAAGAAACTAAATTGCTAATTTAGAGTAATTTTGGGTATGATTTCCCTTTTCTTGTTTTTCCCAGTTCATAGTCTAATGGCTTTGAAATGACGATGGTAACGAATACAATACAATCTTTTCGATATCAACCTATAAAAACACGTCTTATGTCATTCTACCAAACAATAATGATTAGAGAATTACTTCAACAAGATGTACATATATATAGTCTTAGTTTGTGACCGAGCTAACTATGGGATCATACCAAGTGGATTAATGTAAAGTGAATGTAGTTTATTTTTAAGGATTAAAAATATAACTCGGAATTAAAGTAAATCATACAACATACAAGATTTTTTTAACGAGGAAAACTGTCAGGTAGAAAAACCTCGGGACCTAGTTCAGTTTTGAATACTTTCAAAATTAAGCCGCTTTAAAAATTGACTATTGCAACTTCGTATATATGAGATCAAGTAAACTACTCCTAGTTATTCAGTTCCTTCAGCATCCCCGCTCCTACAACTAATTTGGTCTATAGAAGTGAATCCCAAGACAGAGTCCACTTATGTGAATACTTCTTCTCTCAACTCTTTTAGAACATAACCAACTCACTTATCAATCTCCTAAATCAAAATTTCGCTCAAAGATAAAGTAGATTACAAGATCTCCCGTTTATTCAATATAAACTCCCTAGGACAAAGATCAAATCTAGACAAATGTTATCGAAATTATCAGTCTCAGCGAACAAGCTCTATCCAAGAAAAAATACAATGAGAAGCAAATTGGATTTCAGCAACCAGCGATTTGGATAAGGGAACCTTTTTCTTCCTCGTTTGAAATTTGTTTTGGAGGGAAAATAGTTCTCCACCTGCATAGTTTTCTGGATTTAATTCGTGTGATTTATGTAGATATTCAATCGCTCCAATGGATTAGATTGGGCTTGTCAAACTCAAACAGGACTGGTAAGTCCATCAGGAGATAACTGATTTGTAACATGGACTCGAAGTAAAACAAGGGAGTTAAAGAAAAACCAAGTTTTCTTACGAAGGATGTGTGGAGATATCAATTGTGTATAGTCTACAACTTTATCAACCTCTGGAGCATGTAGGGAGTAAGTTTGAAACAAATAAATGCATGGTGGAGATTAAAAAAGTAAAAAAATATTCCATAGAATATTTTCTTTATTGTCGAGTAATAGAGAATTTTCGGAGTGATTATGGAGAATTTTAGGGTACTAATACACTATATAAGGTGTTAGGGATTAGTAGAGGGGGATAGAGAGAGTTTGGGAGAGAGCAGAGGCGAAAAATCAGGAGTTGCAGAAGTTTGATGCTGGTGTAATAGTCAAGAACACGAAGAAAATATTACTGCAGAAGACTATCATTAATAAACCGTGGTTTATTCCCGGTTACTCAGCAGTAAAACCAGCTAATGTTCAACAAAGACTACATCACTTTTGTTTTATCATTTATTGTAACAGTGGATTTGCAATGCAACGATTTACAAGCGTTGCAAATTCCTGATTTTCACCATTTTCCCTCTTTTTCATCATTTGTAAACACTTTGAGTAAGGAATCAATATTTTGAGATAGTTTACACCATAATGAGTTAATTCTCGCGTAACCAAGGCAATGGAGGAAGATATTTACGCATGATGGTAAGTGTTTTATTTTCTCTAATTTTTAATTTATAATTCACTCAATCACTGCTTTTGTTGAGTTTTTGAAAAGACGAGGGTACCCAAATACACCACAATATTTTTATATCAACCTATAAGTTCGATACCAAGTGTGATCATCTATGGACAAAGTTGAGACAATACGACAACTTGATAACTTGATAATAGTTACGGTCTGTAACCGATTTACTATAGGATCAATATCACGTGATTAAGAATTAACGTACAAGTGCAATTTACTTTAATTATAAAAACAATTTATAATTCGGAAACGTAAAGTAAATGGCAAAACAAGATTTTGTTAACGAGGAAAGTGCAAATGAAGAAAAACCCCGAGACCTAGTCTAGTTTTGAATACTCTCAGAATTAAACCTCTATACAAAATCTAATACCAACTTCGTAACACCCACAGGTTCCACCACATTCTATCCCATCTAAGGATGTTAATGTTGATCCTATTATTGTTGATTCTAGGGATGTACGAGGAGCTATTTAGAGATTCCCAAAAGGAACATCTTATGGAAGGGATGGGTTACGAGCACAACATCTTCTGGATGCTATGAGTGGTGTTGCAGCCGCGGTTTCAGATGAGTTACTTTCATCAATAAGTAGTGTAGTTAACTTGTGGTTAAGTGGAAACTGTCCAGCTATTCTGGGGAGTTTGTTGCTAGTGCCCCATTGACACCACTTTTGAAACCAGTGGGAGGACTTAGACCAATCACTGTGGGTACTATTTGGAGAAGATTAGTGTCTAAACTTGCAGCCACTTCAGTTGGGATGGAAATGGCAGCATACTTGGGTGATTTTCAATTTGGAGTTGGAGTTTCTTGTGGTAGTGAGAGTATCATGCATGCTGTAAACAGTCTATTGGAGTTGAAAGGTACCTCTACTAACATGTCCATTCTTCTTATTGATTTCACTAATGCTTTAATATGGTGGATAAATTTATCCTCATTATAGAAGTTAGACATCAATGCCCAGCTATCTCTATATGGGTGGATTTTTGCTATCCAAACCTGGCTTGGATGTATTATGTTAACTTTGTATTTTTATCTGCCCAAGGGGTTCAACAGGGGGACCCCCTTGGTCCCCTGTTATTTTCTCTCACTCTACACCCTTTGGTGAAAACATTGCATCTCAATGTATGTTGGATTTACACGTGTGGTACATGAATGACGGTACCATGATTTCCGATACAGTTGAGGCGTCCAAAGCTTTGAGCATTATCCAATCTGAAGGGGTAAACATGGGTTTATATGTCAACATAAGTCTATTAGACATACAATTCTGTTGGTCGACTGAGGATGTTAGAAGTCTTTATGTTGGTATATTTCCTCCCTCCATAGGTATACCTACAGTTTGAGTAAATTACTTGGTGGTCCTATAAGTTTAGACTTACATTTTTGCAGTGACATGGTGATCAAAAGAGTCGAGAAGACTATCTAGTTAATGACATCCATCAAGAAGGTCAAATACCCTCAAAGTGAATTGTGTTTGCTACGTAATTGTGACGGTGTATCCAAGCTATACTTCACGATGCGTACCACCAAACCCGAATCTCTTCAACAAGGTATGGTTCTCATTGACATGAATCTGTTACAATTTTTGAGACATCTTATTACTAGGGATGGGAAGGTTTTGGACCTCTGCAACAATGCTTAACCACTTTACCCATTAAAGATGGGGGCGTTGGGGTTTTATACTATGTCTGACACTAGCAATTATTGATTTCTTCCCTCACACAGTCAGACAAGATCGATACAGAAAGTTATATATCCTTAACAACTTACTCTTTTCTTGTTAAGACCAGAACCGCACCTACCAGCAAGATCTAGATTCATTTACTCGTGTCCGTGGTTTTCCTTCTACATACATCATCAATAATACTGCCCCTCTTCCATGTATATGTTGACAGTTACCTACTTTAATGTCGGTAAGAAGGAGATCCCAAACAAATTTACAATGACGGTAAGGGACTCTATTTTGTGGCAATGCAATAGGTTCAAGAATGCGCAATTACCTTATGGAAGTTCCTATTAGTGGGATTCACCAATGCCTTGGGCTGCCGAAATTTAGTTCTGTATTGAGTTACCGTCTTGGCATCCCACTCTTTAGTATAAATAGTTTGTGTTCAAGTTCCAATAGGGAGATGGACGTTTTTGGACATCATTCTCTACATTGTGCTAGTGACGTTGGGCTCAAGTATCGTCACAACCTTGTTCGCGATGTTTTTGCCGATATGTGTTACAAAGATGGAGTTCATGCTAGGAAAAAAGTGGCTTTGGGTTTCTTTTCAGATGGGAACATCGCTTTGAGGCCCGCAGATATTCTTGTTACATATGGGAGAATGGTCGGGATATGTTCTTAGATGTTAACGAGGTTCCATATTTTACTAGTGGTGCAAGACGTATTTTCACCCCGGGGCAAGCCATTTCTAACGCAGTCTTGCATCTACGCAACAAATACTTAGAAAAGTGTGTTGCTCATGGATATGGCTTGGGTATTTTGTCTTTCACTACTTTGGGAGAGCTTGGAGAAGATATTGTTGGCTTTCTAAAAAGACTTAAGAATTTCTTAGCCAATCAGGATGCTAATAGTGGTCTGGTAGTTTCTTTTTTCATAGGTTAGGTGTAGTTATTCAAAAGGGCGTTAGTGCCCATCTTGTTGCTAGGCTACCCGCCATTTATTTGTACGAATCTTAATCCTTTTTGAATTTTTATTTAATTATACTTATTTTTTCCTGATTTAAAAAATAAAAATGATAATTTTTTTTAAAATATTATTAAAAAAGGGGTTGGTGCTAAGATGCAGACATCCTAGTTTATAATTGGGATAATGGATGTGATGTGTGCTTGGACGCAACTGGTGTATCTCCTTTTACGGGAGGGCGTGTCCGTGCTTCTAATCCCGGTCAAGCAATTAATAATGATGTTGTTTGAAAACGAACTAAATATCTTGGGAAGTGTAAAGCCCATGGGTTTGGTTTTCGTACTCTTGCCTTTACTGTGATGGGTGAGCTTGGTTGCGATATTACCGATTTTTGGTAGAGGTTACAAAACTACATGGCTAGTTATGATGTAAATACTACATTGACTAAATTTTATTTTCCACAAGATAGAGGTTGTCATTCGAAAAGGAATTGGTGCTCAGCTGGTTGCTAGGCTTCGAACAAGTTTTTTGTGATTTCTTATTTTTTATTTTTATATAAATAATAAATAAATAATAATAAGATGAAGAAGGAGGATAATAATAAAAAAATATATTTTTGTTTAAGAAAATAATTAATTAATAAAAAAGATAAATAAATAGATAGGATGACACGTTATAGAATCCTAGGATTAGGGTAATCTAGTCTTTTGATTAGATTTAGTCACCCTTTATCTTCCTCCTCCTGTGGGTAGGAGTGGGAGTAATTAGCCCCTAGTTGTTTCTGAAGGTACCCAATTAAACCACTGGACATAATTTTCTGCACGACTCCAAGCCTATTTGGCTATTTCGTTTTCGCATTGGGATCAATCAATGAGTAGTTGGTCCATACATCATCCATGAGACTTGTAATAAAAATAATATTGTAGTTTAAAATTGTTATTACAGTAAGTTGGTTTTATCATTTTTTCCAACTCAGAGGGGACAAAGTTGCCGTCGATCTTAAAATTAGATTTTACAGTTATTGTATTAATGTTTTTTATTTGCCTCCATCACATGGACGTTTTGTGGCTTTTCATACTGGTGAAAGATCGATCGAACTAGAAGGTTCTATGATAGGAATACTTTTATATGGACCATCAGCATTAGTTAGTTTCATGTGACGAAGGAATTAAAGAATGCAAGCTGCAGCCTGCAAGCCACAACACCTATGAGCCTTGAATATGGATTACCTATGCTACTGCTCAGTGGCAGACTGGCAGTGCAATTAATATTGGCTGCAAAAAATCGGATATAGAACCTTAGATTGGGCATCTGAGTTTTAACTTACTCGTGCTCACTGATTTGCAAATTCCAATTAATAACTGAAGATGAACATGGGGTTGTCCAGGATTTCTGTTACCAGTAAATAATTTCTTGATGATCACATTATCCGTCATTGTCAGCCTATTTCCTCACATCGTTACACGTACCCACCATCTAAAAAATAAACATTCAATAACATGCAACCCACAAATTGAGCATGTCTATGCTGCATTATCAACCGTGTAATTAATGTTCTGCTCAGAAATTGCAGTGCCTTGTTATGAGCAATTGGATCTTAACTATATCGTGCTAGGTGCATGTCGTTCAAGAAATATGTTAGATACGATCACCCGGAATCCAATTAATGACTGGAGATGAGCATGGGGTTGTCCAGTTGACCCCGTTATTGTGGATCAGATCATGCAAACTGGATTTGGTGTGGAAACTTGTAATTAAAAAAAGGAAGAAAGAAATGTAGTCATGAGTACGTGCTAGAGTTAAGGGGCATCGGAATTTGGAACGAATTACTCCCTTTTTTATCTTATTTGCAATAAACACTTAGTAGTAAGATATTTAAAATTTTAAAATCCTGACACATATCTTATTTTCAAGTTGAAGTATCAAATCATATATACGTGACATTGTGAGTCGGAAATTCATAGTCGAGATAAATAACAATGGAAAGATCAATGTATAATCGCAAAATGTTTCGTAATGTTGCAGTTTGCGACAACTCTTACTTTGTAACACGTTTGATGGCGTTGTTTGAATGAATCAGATAAATTATAAAAGCTGATTTATAGTAACAGTTACATTTGGGATGTTTGATTAACACAACAAAAGTACATAACAGTTACATCATTCATTATATAAAATGAAATATAAGTGCAAAATGTAAAGACCGACACCAAATTTTACGTGGTTAAATTGTTAATTAGATCTACATCCACGGGTTGTTTCACTATGATTATCTGTATTGCATTGAGACTCCATTAAAGAGAAATGGTCGAAGCTCTTGTTCGAAGGTGGTGATGGTGGAAGAAGAATATAATATCAAATCTCTCTTTTTCTTTCCTAATCTCTTTCTTTAAATATTAGGGTAGTTATAAGTGAAAATTACATTTTCATCCTTAACTTACGAACTAAGCTAACAAGGCAAGGCTAACCCCTATGGCCTAGATTTAGCTGCTATATTGGCCAAAAAGTGTTGCAAATCAAGAAAAAAGTGTGGGAAAAAAATTAACACTACTTTTGTCTACTTCTTTCTCCTAGCATTTGCTCGCAGTTCAACTAGCAGCGAGATTCAAACGTTGAACGGTTCAGCACTGAAAAATTGATACAAACGTTGAACGGTTCAGCGCTGGGAGATTAATTTTCTGATCTAACCAAACAACGTTGTATAGTTGTCCCATATGACTTGGTCTTCTAATCTAGCTGCGAGATTAGCCATACCATAGGACTTAAAAGATTGCCCTAGCTGACGTGAATTGTCAATCTAGCTGCTAGATTAGAAGACCATGGGAGTTAGCCTAAGGATGCTAAGTTACTTCGGCGCTCTGGTATTGTGTCACTATCGAGTCATTTTTTTGCACTCACATGAATCGCCACCAACTGGAGTTAACATGGACCACTTTTTCTGCGGTGGTCTCACGACATAAATCGATTTGTTCCTCTATTGATTTAGAATTTCCAATTTTTTAACCCATAACAAATGAAAAATCCAATCGCATGGGGGTCGATGGATGGCTAAACCCGAGAAAGATAATCTTGTTCTCCCAAGGAAGTTTAATAACTTAATGTAAATTTATTTATATCTCTGACGTTCTTTACTAATAATTTTTTCTTTTTTCTTGAAATTATTTTTATAGTTTTATAGGTTCAGCAAGTAACCAAGCAACGTATGTAAGCTTACACTCAGGTTCTATAAATAGAAAAATATTTGTTCACACATCATGCACAGAGCAAAAATCTCATAGTCTATCATAAACCCCATCATCACAATGTCTTCCAAGTGTTTTCCAATTAGTTTTGGTTTGTTTGTCTTTGGGATTGTTGCTTTGAATGCATACTCAGGTATGTAACTATCTAGCTAGCTCTAAAACAGTCGTAAACGGTTTCCATAACAGTCAAAACGCAAAAACAGTGGTGTATGTTTAAAACTAACAGAACTGTTATATTATCCGTTGTAGTACTGTTATTATTACTTTATGCCTTTGGTGTTCTTCTTTTTTCTCCGTATGTAATGTTGTTCACTTGTTATACAGATGCTCTAATCTGATATTTAATTTTTTTTTTTTTTTTTTTTCTTGTTGGTGTAGAGATGGCATCGGCGCAAGCAACTTGTCAACCTGGGCAACAAGGGTGGACTTACCCCTTAACCCTAACTTGTTCTGGATGTGATCTTAAATGTAAAATGATTTGTGCCTTTAAGCCATATACCAAGTTCTGCAATGGAAATCCAGGATGGTTTACCCAAGGATGTTTGTGTTGTTGCGGAGCAGCAAGCCCAGTCCCTGTTCCACCATCACCACCACCTCCATCACCACCACCACCACCTCCTCCAAGAGATCCACGAGATTTGTGCCTTCCCACTGAGTCTTCTTTCTCGTATGCAACTGCCGCTTGCCCCACATGTTCAGGACCTTGTAGTTGTCCTTCAGGTGCAGCTCCAACATTACCTAATATTTGCTTCAATAGTTATTGCAGCTGTTGTTGCGCGTAAGGAGTACCCTTTCATCATCTACATCGACTCCTGGTCCATTAATTATTCACAGCTGAACAATGTTTTCGTAAAACTATCACGCAGTCATTAGCTAGGTCGAACAGCCAATGCGATTGTCATATGATGTGATCTCAATGCATTTAGTAATAATAAGCAGCTACTTCTGTTTTTTTTTTTTGTTATTTTGTTTAAGCATGTAGTGATCAATCCATAGTTCAATCCTCGATTGATAGATTGACGTATTTGTATTGGTATCATAAAATGCTGGTGTTGGTCAATCTACAAAGGTAGACACACTAACTTTTCATGATTTATGTGTATTTTTGTTGGTGGAGTTCAACCATGCTAGTAGTTTAATATGATGTTTGTATCTATTTATTTACAGTATTTCTTTCCTTTCAAAATACCCATATTATCTCCCAAGTTATAAAACTCCACAGCACCAGCTAGAAGGTGTGTCTTTGTTTAGATAGGCGATACCAAACTGATCTTGAAACTATCCAAAAATGGTTCCAAACTTTTGTTGAGCTTGAACAGTGGATGACCAAGTGATTGGTTGACTCGCCGAACACTCCCCTTCTTATCACGTCTGAAACAAGCGTGAGATTAACCTCATAATTGGGTTCAATAAAACTGCATACGCACTTTTTGAAATATATATATTTTTTTTTCTTTTCATAACCACCTAAATACCACTACTATCTAAAATGTTAGCTCAATTGCTACATTCAACTACTGTAAGATTAACAAAATCAATGATTAATTTTCTCCTTTAAATTATAATCTAAGATCTACAATGCAAACCAAATATATCAAGTTACCCAAAATTTGATTAGGTGTTTGAAATCTGCCATATGAACTAATAATTACAAAAACCTACATTCTTGTTTTCTGGATTATCCTACTAAAACAAGGGTTGCATATAGAGGTGTAAACTGGGTTGTGCCAGCACGAGCACAGCCCAGCCCAGCACGCTAAAAGTTGAGCACAGCCCAGCCCAGCCCAGCACGTGACTTATCCCAACACGGCACAACACGTTAGTTAAATGGGATATGCTGGGTTTGAATAATTGGCACAGTAGCCCAGCACAACACGCGGCACGGATTAGCACGTGGCACGGCACAGCACAACACGTTAAGAAAGCGCGTCATAGCATGCACAAGTACACCATATAACAAGGCATAATACATCATATTTTGTGTATATTTCACAAAAGAGTCACTATTCTAGCTAGTTTTTGACATTTTATGCTGACTTATTTTTATAACAACGCATATAATACCTAAATATTTGGAAAATATATTCCAATATCGTTGTTATAATGTCGTTACCTATATTTGTCTAGAACATTAATTTACATGACAATGATCCAATTTTATATTCGATGGGTTATTTCTTTTTATTGAATAAACTTGTTGATTTTACTTGAAAACAATTTAAATGATATGTTGTCTATTTAGATTCTCGTAATAATGTCTGACTTAATGTATACCATCAAGTGATTTTAAATTATTTATAACACGTGTGCCAGCACGGCACATCACGTTTATTCGTGTGCTGTGCCCGTGGGCTGTGTCGTGCTTAGCTTTTGACTAGTAAAGCACAGCACGACACATCACGTTTAAATCGCTGGCACAGCACAACACGGCACATGGTACGTGAAGCACGCGACTTCATGTGCCGGGCTGTGCCGGGCCGGCACGTTTTACACCTCTAGTTGCATAGGTTTGTATTTTTTTATTATTTTTCTAATTCTTAATTATCATACATCAAAATTTTGGATTTTGGATGTATATCAAATAATAATATAACGGTGTATAAATCGCAAGCCGTGGCGAGGTTGTCTAGAGTTGCGTACAAAATTTAGTTTGTGGATTGAAATTCTAATGTCTTTTCTTAAGTATTGGGTGGATGGTTGTATAGTGTATACTACTGTATCAATTTTGCGACGTTTATCTTTTTAAAATGGATATAGTTGTTCCTCACTGTTTTTCTACACCAAGGTTTTCGATTTAATGTTTGCCACATCTTAACGATTTCATTTCAATTTGAAGAAATTGAACACGAAATTGATATGGTTAAATCGACTTGATCTTACCATTTCAAAGGTAGCAAGGGAATGGACGCTAAAGTAGGTGGCCTTTTTGACTTGGGAATGATCTAAGCCGACGGATCTGATGATTCTTTTGGGTCGTCACATTAGCGCCACAAATGCAGGAACGTTATTATCGTTCTCATTTCGAAACTGCAATAATAGTTGTCACACAGCATCTTTGACACATGCCTCAACGGTTATATGAGTATTTGATTCAGACAGCGCTTTTCTTTTTTTGTTATAAGCGTAAGCATATTAGCAACACTTATATATGTTACTAAGCTAGTAAAAAATACCTTCGAAACAGAAAGTTCAGTTTTTGAAAAGAATTATATCCCTATAATTCAACATGTGCAGCAGAGGCTGTGCAGAGCACGGGCGCTCCTGGGACTGCCGATCTTTAATCATCAAGTCGCATTACCTTGGCATATGCATATTCATATAGCTTCGATTGGATCTTTAACTACCTAGTGTAGTCGTGTTTGTTTATTTGGTCTTAAATTAGATCCATTCGATCCTACTAATGTCTAACTGAAGATGAACATGCTAATGTCCAGTTGATCCAGTTATTGCGGATCAGATCTCATCAAGGATTGCTTTGGTTTTAGAACCTGTAATTTTGTTCACAGTATCAAACATTGTTGAGCTTATAATTGGCCATATCGTTACAAGATTAAGTATATCTTCTCATTAAATTTGAGCATGTGCTTGAGTAAACGCTCATTGGATTTGGAGAAAAAATCTTTGGTATTGTCCTGTGTCAGGTGCACACAGACTGATACGACAGATTGATATCTCCATTTAAATTTGTTTATTTTTTATAATAGGTGTTTAGTAAGAATATACATTGGTTAAGAAAAAATGTCTTCATCTATAAATTGAAATTTCAGCCACATATTATCAGATTAGTAAGTTTCCAATTTACCGATTATTAGGAACAATTAATTGGGGATATGAAAATGAATTAGTGAATATTTTACTATTCATGTCGGCATGAACTGTAAAATATCCCTCAATTATTTTTCATATCCCCAATTAATCCTTCATTACCGGCATGATTTTTCAATGTCGGAAATCAAAATCGGCATGGTTTTTCCACGTCGGCATGAACTATAAAATATCCCTCAATTACTTTTCATATCCCCAATTAATCCTTCATTATTAGCATTATCGTTGTATTCTTTCCACAAAGGCACATTCAACCATAATTGTGTAACACTTTTTCTTACACATCTAAATCTTGTTAATTATGATTATGATTATGATAAAGATTTAGATTGGATTTCAGTAATCCAACTTCTATTATTATCCAATCAACCCTTGTCACGTGCTTGTTGATTTTGGCAAGATTAGATACCAACTCGACTAATTTTGGCTAATTAATAATTGAAAAAGTTTTCATAGAGTTCTGTTGATCTCGGTTACTGTGCATCAGATTCTCATTGATTGTTATGGTTTATTGGCATTTTCCGAGATCCAATTTTGTCAACCTTACACCAACTCATTTAAAAATCATTATAAGATAATAAACAATTACTCCCTCCGTTCCATTTTAGATAACGATTTTATAGTTTTCACGCGGATTAAGAAATCAAGAGATGTGAAGATCTTCCATTTATACCATTGAGAAAAAATCTTCAAACATTAAATGCTATTAGTGCATTTAAAAATAAACTTATAGTTCCAAGACAAAATATAAGGGTGTTATTGGTAGTTTTATGGAAAAATATGAAAACTTTCAAGTATTTTGGAACAAAAAAATAACCTTAAAACATCATCTAAAATGGAACGGAGGGAGTAGTTATTATGAGATAATAAACAACTCATCGGATCAGAAATTAAAATTATTAAAAAGATTTTTGTTTTATTTTGTAAATTGTCCTGGATATCATCGCTCGTAAGACAATTTTTTAATATAAAGAAAATAAGTAATAATACTAATCCGATTCATGTGGGTAAAAAAATCTCCATAGTTTTTGATCTTATGGTTTCGTTTTGCTTCCCCTTTAAGATAATTCAAAATCCAAAATAATTTAATACAAGCTACATAGCCTAGTTAGCAATTCGTAGTTCGGGATACGTACGGAACGGTAATGTAGGGTATTATTCGGATTTGCTAAAGGTAAGTTCGGTCAACAATTCGGTTAACGGTTTTTGATCCGGTAGCAGTTCAAAACGGGATATGTAGTGTATAATTCGTTTTAGAAATTTGAATTCGGTACGGAAAATTTGGCCTATATATAATAAAATAAAAGGTATTTATAATCCTAAAACACTAGTATTTGTATACATGCTTAAGTCATAAGGAGGAAAAATAACATTTGAACATGAGGGTATAAAAGAATTCTATGGTTTAAAGGCATTATATACAAAGCATATGAGATATCAACACAAATCAACTCATGGAAGAGTTGTTTCAGTTAGAAGAGTAGTGCTAAACGTCTTAGGTTCGATTCCCTTTGGCTACATTTGAAAAAAAACAACTTTAAGAAATAAGTTCAATTCCCTTTCGCTACATTTAAAAAAAAAACTTTAAGAAAGAAGGAAACGTTGAATGAGCTAGTTGGGCCCAGCGAGTTGAATCAACGAGTCAGCCGAATTCCGTAGCCGTTACGAATCCTAATTATCCGCGTATAATTCATAAAAGACGCGTATTAGGTTTGGTGTTTGAATCGTACGCGCATAATTCGATGCCCGTACCGGTTCGAAATAATTCGCGATTCATTCGCCGAATTGCTAACTAGGCTACATAGTATATTTCATAAATCCATAACCATTTTTTCTTTCGTTTCATTTTTCTCCGGATATTAAAATCCATGAATGATATATTTGTTTTATTTTCTTATCCAGTAATTCCATAATGTTTTTTTAACCACAAAATAATTCAATAATTTAAAAGAAATTAAGAATATGACAAAAATTATGTAGATTTTTGAATTTTGGTTTTGGCCCTTGTAGTACTTCCCCAATCTAAGATTTATTACGTGAAGAAAAATGTGTTTTATACTAAAATATATTAACCAATAATTTCTGTCCGGTTTGAGGCCTACCCCATTTATTTGTGATCTATCCAATTTTGTGCCCACCTAGATGATGGGATTAATTTTGTGCCAAGCTTTTTTTTCTTTTCGAAAAAGAGGATAACCTCGTTAGATACATTGATAAAACCGATTAAGGAAGTCGGAAACTTTACAGAAATTTTTCAAGATCATAAAAAGTTCATACAAATTGTAACAGCTCCACGAATTCTTGCCTATTATATCTATCCCTTCATAACCAAAAATAGTTTCAGAGAACCTTCTTCACTCTCACAAAGGAGAGGACCAAACATCAAGGGACAAATTGATTTTGGAAACAAAATCAGTATGTATAAAAGCACAAGGCGATGACTGGATCGAGTCCAACCCAATGTTCCTCGGATCATGTAAATGACATGAACCAGAGTTTTTTATGTTTAGATTACCTAAATTAATCAGGGTAGCATATCAGTATCCATATGGTATCCAAAGTGTCTAAAATATCAGTAGTATCCTAAGTGTCTCAAGTAAAAGTGGTAATCTGAATCGGTCTTGAAGTGTCTGAAGTGGAAACAAATCGGGATGTCTCGGCTTTGAAGCTATGGTAGCAATTGTAGAATATGATCTTAATCTAATACTGTCTGTCTTTGTTTCCATTTTGTGCCCACCTAGATAATGGGATAAAGTGTTTCTAAAAAGGATTAAAATACTAAATTACCCTCATTACTAGGCCTTGTATTTCAAACATTGAGACATATTCAAATCGTTTCCTTCACAAACTTAAATTAAAGTTTATTTGCATCTACTATTAGTTTTAATTATCTATCGATTTGAAGGAAATTTTATTCGCATGTTTTTTTTACAAACTAATCATCTTTGATTGTAAATCATTACTGTTAGTTATGCTTGTGATAGGTTTATCTATTTAAAATTCTATAATTTTGTAATCTAGGTTTTTTTTATTTAACAAAACGCTTGTTCAAAACTCCAACTCCTCCAACGCCAAATTCTTTATTGATCCATTAAGTTATCCCATAACCTAAAATTTTCCTTGTGGACCCAAATATTTATTTTAACTCTTATTCGTCGCTTAACGTACAATGTGGCCCATAACCTAATAATCAGACCATAGTAAAAAATCTATTGGTGTACTCTCACACATAGTGACCAAAAGATAACCTACATGATTTTTTTTAACATTGGTACTTGAATTATGTCATCTCGCGCGACCAAATTGTATATGCTCAGGGGTATTTTCGAAAGGATCTTGGAAACAAAAACCCTGAATGGACCGGTGGAAAAACAACAAAAAAAAACGCCCAAACTCAATATAAGTGGCCCACATGGACCATTAATTTTGAAAATCTATAATAACATAGAGGTTTTTGTCATTGCTTTTTGGGAAGTTCTTCTAGAATGGTTGTCTTGGAAATCAAAGGTATCTAATCAATTCTCTCGACAAAACTTTTCACGTAATTCTTTTTTTTTATAAGAAAAGGAGAAGAGTGTCTAGCAAGACAGCCCCCTCAAAGTTACAACCTTCGACTTGCCGGTTCTAGTCATAACAACCGGCTTGTCCCTCAAAATAGAGTTAACATCATTACAATGATCAAGATCATAATAAGTTTTAGGAATTTTTAAATCAGTTAACATAGTAGTTAAGTTTTTCCCTCTCCAAGAAGAGTCAGAGAATGCTTGAGATTGTCTAGCTATTGTGGCTAAATTTCTTGCCGCAGAGTTTTGTTGAACTGTCACTTTGGTAAGGTTTTCTAGAACAAAGACAATTTGATGGTTGTCATTGTTTCTGCCCTGATGATGATTCCAGCTGCCCTTGAATCTTTGTTGGACTTCCCATTGTTAGCTTTCTTTGATGGCTTGTAGAGTGTGTTCTTCTTCATCAGCAAAGGAGATGTTAGCATGCTGCATAGTTTTACCCCAGGTCAGTGCAATTTCATCTCCTATGCTGACTTGATCTGCTCCTCTGATTCTTGTGTTGAAGTCTTTGAAGTTTTAGGTACCCACATATTGTCCTGCAAAGTCCATAGAATCAAGAGAGTAGTTAGTATAAGAGTTAGTATCACTAGTAGTTGGATAGAGATCAGGTGGATCAATGTGCATGCTAATAGTGATTCCAAATTTATCATCCTGGTGTCTGATATTGTTGTAATTCTCAGTATTGTAGGATAGTCTGTTGGGTTGATAATATAGATTGTTTAATATATGTCCTAGTTGATGGTGGATTCTTGAGTAGCTACACAAATGTTGAGTGATTTCCTTAGCAGTGATGGTAGTTGTTGGAGTAATTTTCTCGAATGCCCAGTCACATCTTGTTTTCCAAATGAACCAACATATTGTGGCATAAGTTGCATTCCAGCTAGACTTGTGGTTGTTCTGCTGAAACCAGTAGTTGACCTTCAAAAAGTCATATCGATTTAATGTTAGCTTATGGATGTGCCAAGATGCAATAGATGAGTATACTTATAGGAGAATCCATCAATTTGGGAAGCAACACGTAGGTTTTGTAAGACGATTGTTAATGTGTATGGGAAAGATAACCAACGGCTGGTGATGTCAATAAGGAAAGAACAAAGACCGTGGGTTTTGTCGGAGGCTTGCAATTTCATCTCCTATGCTTGACTCTGATCTATCCTCTGATTCTTGTGTTGAAGTCTTTGAAGTTTTAGGTACCCACATATTGTCCTGCAAAGTCCATAGAATCAAGAGAGTAGTTAGTATAAGAATGTTATTTTGAGCCAATGTCCTAGTTGATGGTGGATTCTTGAGTAGCTACACAAATGTTGAGTGATTTCCTTAGCAGTGATGGTAGTTGTTGGAGTAATTTTCCTTTTAAAATTTAACGTTCAAAAAATCTAAACACAATGCAAAAAATTAAACGATCACATCGTAATAAATTTGAAAAAATAAAAATCTCATGGAAAGAGTTGAAAGTGGTGAAGAGGTTATGTTGTTCTCCAAAAAGATTCCTCCAAACATCAGCAGCAACAGGGCAAGAGAGAAGAACATGTGTTATATATTCAACACCATTCTTGCAATAGGAGAAAATTGGATCAATGTAACTCAGGATGCTAGCAGTCTTAGCATTAGTTGGTAGTATGTCATGAGCACATTTCCAAATGAACACATGAATAGCAGGGTTTTTATCTAGATTCCATATTTGATTTTAGGGAGCAGGTTGAATATCATTAGCATATTTTCCATGTATCAGCTTGTCATATAGAGATTTGACAAAGAATTTGTTGTTAGCTGTGAGGGACCAACTGATTGCATCATGGTTATTTGTAGAATGAGGTGTTAAAAGAATGAGGTTTTGAATGTCTAGTGGAAACCATTGGTTTAGAATATTGGTGTCCCAGTCTCGATAGGTGTTGATGAGTTCGTTGACAGTTATGAGATTTTCTGGACATAGGGTAGGTTTTATGATTCTTCCAAAGAAGTTTGAGATCCATCTGTCTTCTCATATGTATATATTTCTCCCATGTCCCACCTTCCAAATGTAATTTTGTTGTAGAAGAGCTATACCTTCCATAATTCCTTTCCATATCCAAGAATCAGTTGTTTTTGGTTTAGTATCCAATCTTATGACCTCAGTATTGGGATAATGAGAGGCCTTTATAGTTTTGCTTCATAGAGATTCTGGTTATGAGACAAGTCTCTAAGCAATCATGGTTAGCATAGCTAAGTTGAAGATCTCCATATTTTTGAACCCCAGACCTCACAACTCCTTTGGTTTATTAACTGCTTCTCAAGCAAAGTAGTATACTCCTTTGGATTTGTCTTGTTCCTTATTCCATAAGAAGTCCCTTTGAATGGCATTGATTTATTTACAAGTAGCTTTTGGGATTTTAAAGCAGTTCATCTGGTATATACTGGATGTAGAGGTTACAAACTGTATTAGAGTCATTTTCCCAGCTGTAGAGAGGTTGGTTTTCCATCTAGCAAACCTGGATTTGAGTTTATCAACACAAGGTTTGAAGGATTGTATCTTGCTTTTTATGGTGAATAATGGAGATCCCAGGTATTTGTCAGCTGGGTTAATTCTTTGAACCTTCATAGTATTACTGATACTATCATCTAGGTAAGGAGTAGTGCTCTTGCTGAAGAAAATGGAAGATTTGGAGAAGTTTATCAGCTGCCCTGAGGATTTCCAATAATCTTGAAATATTTGCATAAGGTTGTGGCATTCCTGCATATTAGCTTTGCAGAAGATCATATAGTCATCAGCAAAGAGGAGGTGGTTTATAGCTGGTGCCTCCTTACCAAATTGGATTCCATGAATGAGTTGTTGGTTTTCAGCAGATGTCACGTACCTGGATAAGGCTTCCATGCAGAATAGAAATAGGTAGGGACATAGGGGATCCCCTTGTCTAAGGCCTCTAGTGTGTTTGAAGAAGTTTCCTGGTGATCCATTGACAAGGACTGCCATGCTAGTGATATAGATACATTGATGAATTAGGTTGCACCATTGAGGGCTGAAGCCTATCTGGGAAAGGACTTGGAGAATAAATTGCCATTTTACTCTGTCAAAGGCTTTTGCCATATCAATTTTTATTCCCATGAAGCCATTACCCCCTTTTTTCCATCTTCTGTTATTCATATGGTGGATAATTTTATGGGATATGGCTATGTTGTCATATATTTTCCTTCCATGAATGAAAGCATATTAAAATGGCGAGATGATTTTGGGAAGTAGGGGTTTTACTCTCTGAGCCATGAGTTTAGAGATTATTTTGTAGGTGGTATTGCATAAGGAGATAGGTTTATAATGAGTGGGAGCTGTGGGTTTGTCAGTTTTTGGGATGAGGGATATGAAGGTTGAATTCATCTCTTTAAGAATATGTCCAGATGTGAATTTTTTTTGGATCATGTGTATGATGTCTTCTCCTACATTGTCCTAATTTGATTGGAAGAAGTTAGGAGGGAAACCATTGGGACCTGGGGATTTATCTCCTTCCATACTAAAAATAATTTTCTTGATTTCCAATGGATCAGGGGTTCTGAGTAGATGGAGATTTTCTTGGGGGGTAATGATTGTAGGTATGAGTTGTATAATGAAAGGGTAGATGGTGATATTTTCAGCATTAGCCATACTAGTGAAATGGTTGGTTAAAATTTGTGTGATCTCAGCATTATCATGAACCCAAGTGACATCCTCTTGTTGTATAGAATCAACCTTGTTCCTTTTGTATCTTTTCTTGGCAGCAATGTGGAAGTATCCAATGTTTCTATCCCCAAGCTTTATATGTTTGTCTCTGCTTTTAGTCTTCCAGAAATATTCTTGAATATTTTGCCAGTGCTCCACTTGATCTCTTGCAGCTTTGAGGTATACACCTCTAGTAAAGTTAAACTGATTCTTGGTAATCCAGTCTAGGTATTGTATACTTTCTTCTAGATTAGTTTTTATATTTTCATAGACATCCTTATTCCATTTCTTCAAGCTGATTTTGATATCCCTCAGTTTTCTGGCTATTTTCATAGCCATAGATCCTTTGTGGTCAGTTTTCCAGCAATCATCTATGATGGTTTTGCAGTCCTCATGATTGAGACAAGGACCAAAAAATCTGAAGGGTATGTGTCCAAGTTTCCATCTGGGATTGGTATGGAGAATGATAGGGTTGTGATCATATCCAATATAAGTGATATTTGAAATGGTTGCATTTGGTTGACTTTCTAGCCAAGCTTCATTAGCTAGCCCTCTATCTAGTCTTTTTTCAGTGAGTTGAGGACCAGTTCTTCTGTTTGTCCAAGTGAAAGGACATTTTGTGTAGCTCAAATATGAGAGGTTAGCTTCTTCAATCTTTTTTAAGAAAATATCAGCTTCAGATTGATGCAGGGGATGCTGACTAAACTTCTCATGTTCATACAGGACAAAATTAGAGTCTCCCATAACCAACCAAGGAATAGAGTTAGTAGCAAAGGTGTTTTCAATCATATTCCAGGAGAGTAATTTATTCTTTGTAGTGAAAGGGCTGCCATAGTAGCCAGTCAATAGCCAAGAGTCTCCATGCATAGGTTTCATGATGCTATTGATGTGGTGATCAGAAAAATCATCTATGGTAATATCTAAGTTTTTTTTCCAAGCCAGGACTAAACCTCCAGCAGTTTTGGTTTTGCCTTTTGGTTCAACAAACCAGAAGTTAGTGACTCCTATATTTTCTAGGATTTTCTTTAGGTTTCTAGATTGTTGTTTAGTCTCAAAAAGAAATATAATTTCAGGGTTATATTTATTTAACATGTTATCAAGGTGTCTAAGGGTATTAGCATGTCCTAATCCCTGACAGTTCCAAGCAATGATTGAATAGAATTGCCAAAAATAAGAGATAATGGGATATGAAAAGATAACAACTCTGTAGCCTAGGAAAATGTATAAAGTCCTAGTGTTGGAGTGCTCTTTAAGCCAAAGACCAATAAACATGTATATCAGTAAAAATAGTAGTACGTGTTATATGATTAATAGTGAATACCTTATTGAGATTTGTGTTGGCTTCTTCCAGATTACTAGTAGAGTTGTCCAACAGTTGATCCTCCTCCATTGGATAATTCTTGTTGTTTCTTGTCTTAGATGATTGGTGCTCAGTACATTGCATGGTAGGGTAATCAGGTTGGATTAAAAGGTTGAACATTTTGCGCTTTGGGTCAACCAATTGAGGGTGGTGTTCTGCATCAACATTCTTCAGCTTCCACTCAGTTTTCCTTTTTTCCCATAAAATCTTTTTTTATGTATGGTGATCCTCCATCATATTTTTTTGAATGTCCTCCAAAGAGGGGAAGATGTTGGTTTCAATTTCATTGTGAGAGGAAGATTTAAAATTTTGTTGTGGAGGCTTATTAGTGATAGTTGGGAAGATATCTTAGGGGTCTAACTTGTTTTTAGGACCTTGGGAGATTAAAGTATTAGAGAAACTCTTTCTAGGAGCTTCTTTGATGTTAGTCTTCTTAGATTTCTGGAACTCTTTTTGCTTGTGAATCTCCACCAATTTTTTGTGTTTTTTCTGATAGGAAAGAACATCAGAGTTAGTAGTAGGGATTGGACCAGTAATTGGTTTGTCAAGACCATCCTGAAAGATCATAAGATGTGGTGGTCCATCCAATTCCTCACAAGAATTTCTCATAAGTGTTTTATGTTGGGTAGTCTTAGTTTGGTTGCAAATTATTCTGCTCCAGCTTTGTCAGTGTAAAAGTGGATTCTGGGGGGTTTTGTGGGACTGAGTGTGGGAGTAGCACCGGTGTTCGAGGTAGAAGGGATAGTGGTTGTTGATGGAGGTGGATCTGTATTGGTTTATTGGAGACCTCTGAGATCTTTCTTCATTAGCTATGCACATAGGACCCGGGTGATCAAGAATTCTGCATATCTTGCAGAAGGAAATGCAATGTAGAGCATAAGCAAGTTCAAGCTAATGTGAGGTAAATTCATTTTCATAAGCATCAATTCCGTACTTTAGAGCTTTAGTGACATCAGCAGTGATCCGAACTTCCAGGTTTTTCTCCTCCTAATCTCTACCATAAGCTTTTTTTGAACCTTGAAAATTCCAGCAGATCTGATCAAGTTTCTTATGTCAGGTATGATGTGAGTTTGGATTCGCTTGACTAAAGCCCATATGCGAACATTGTAGAAGTTAGCTTCATCAATGAATTCTGGTCCTGAGGATGTGACTTCCGTTAGAACAATGAGTTTGTCAAAGATTCCTCTTGTTCCCCCTTTCCTAAAAACTTTGTAATCTTCAATACTAGTTAGCCTGATTTGGTAGTAGTTTCTTCTTTTCTTCCATAAGGCAACTTCAGCATTCCTATGTAATTCCCACTTGTTGTTGATAAAGCGAGTTATTTCTCTAATATCATAAGATATTTTACTGCAAAATCTTCCAATGAAAACCCACTTCCAATCAATCTTTTTCTTAGGTAAAATATTGGCTTGATTGATGAAAACTTTTGGAAAGAGGTCTTCAGGAATGTTTAGATAGGTGTTCATTTTTTTCACAAGATTTTCTATATTTTCAGAACTTTTGATTCCTGAAGAAGATGCCATGAAAGTTTGGTTGAAGGTTTTGGTATTGTACTGGTAGTGTATGTGATATATATATAGAAGAGGGTTTGAAGTTTGGGGTTTGGATTTGGACTGATTTGGTTCTCTTTAATTTGAATTTTGCTTTGAAATTTGTCATTTTGCTGATAGTATTCTTTGTTTTTTGTTGAGGTTTGACATGGGTTGGTGTATGAAACCACACAAGAGACCAAGTAAAAACCCAATGTATCCAGCTAAGAGATTCTGTTTCAGATCTAAGTTTGATGTTTCTTTATATAACTAGTAATCTGGAAGTGCATCTCCTGCAAAAGGTTATAGTACAAATACCAAGTCCAAGATACAAGTAGTACACAAAGAAGTGAAGAGCATTATGCTTAAAAGACATTTCTAATTTAAGTAAATATTTATTTTTGGTTAAGATATTATCTTTATAGGTTTTAAGCATGGGAAGATTGTACTTGAGGCAGGGATAGTGACCTAAGTTTTGTAGTGTAGTTCTGCTCAGCATAGTGATCCTTGTGATCAGTCTTGAGGGTGGGTGGGTGTTTTTGGTGATGTGAGAGGTAGCTATCTTAAGGAAGGTCAACCTATTGGTCAAATAGAATAAGTCCGGAAGAAAATTTTACCTTAAGTTACTAGTAAACTTGGATTGCAGAGTGGTAATAATAAGGGACATAGTGGTGATGTGAGTTACCTGGTGAGGGGTATATAGTACCCTGAAGCGTGTGCATTCACATACATGTTTCTCCAGCATACATTGCTCCCCAGATTCCCATATATGCATCTGACTAGTTTGAAGTTTGCTACTGTCTTCCATTAAGAACCTCTGTTTTGAATTGTGGTTAGTGAAGTTTGGCGTGTCGGTAAATGGGTTTAAATTCGAGTTGCGGGCAACCCGAATTGGAGGACCATTTCCCAGGATTTTTCCAAGTGCCCGATGTCGCCGTTGCATGTCTAATAGGCTTGGGTTGCGTTCAATAAATATTTGCATATCCATCGACGATGTAAATTTCCCCGAGATTTCCCAAGACTGATCTCTAAGGATAGAGGTATACGGGTAGGATATGTCAACTGTTGGCCTTCTCTTCAAAAAACGTTTAAGTGAGTTGGGAATTTCAGTTTCTCCAATTCTGAACTCTGTAACTTCCTCCTCCCATTTTCGCAATTTTCACCGCACTTTCAAGTAACTACAACTATGTCAAATCAAGAACATGAGTACATCGAGTATTTAAATCAGGTTAATCGACCATCCTTTTCTACCAATCAGAGTTCCAATGACGAGCCAAATTTCAAGAGGTGCAAGCATAACATGCATGGGAAGCAGGTAATGAGTTTTGGTACTCTTGTGATAGATTTTTGTTTTTGGGTGTTGAGGGTATAGTGTGTATCTAATAGAGGGTAATGTTTTTGAATTTGTGGTCTCAGTGGTTTGAATTGGTTCAATTTCTGTAATTGATAAGTGATAGATGTAGATAGTGATGAGAATGCACAAGAATCTGACTTGAGGGCTAGAGAGTTTAATCCACAAGAGCCTGAAGTGCAGGATTGATTTAGTGCAAGGATATTCAGTCCTCAGATGCCCCAACTCCAGGCTGCAAAAGAAGGTTGGGTGGTGTATGTTGTTTATCCTGACAAAGGACATTTCCTCATCAATGAGGGTGTCGTTCTTGTAGGAGAAGAGAAAGTTGTGAGTGGGGGTGTGATGCAGGGCTTCTATTCTTCCCCAGTTCCTGCTGCGGCAAAGGTAAAGATCCGGGAGAACGAGCGTCTTAGCAGATCTAGTGATGTTGTAACACTCCCCAATTTCCTCATTCTGGCTCCATATATGTAACTCTTGGCAGAGGCTGCATACGATCTCTATGTGTTCGTCCATGGGGAAATGACTGCTTCTAGTGATATACAAGATGATGTAATCCTTCCTACGCCAACTCCATGGGAAATTATTCTGTGACTAGACAGAAAGCTGCACCAAAGAGGAGCATGGATGGAAAGTAGAATGCATAAGGAGTGTATTCTGGAGCTAATCTTACAGTGCCAGATTAGGTAAACATATATGTGAACAATTCTTTTTGGGTAAGGGTATTGAATGTGTTTTGGTAACCAAGTAACTGTAGCCTTTTTTTTTCTCTTTTGGTGGTTTGGTGACTTTATGGATATGGTGATAATTTTGAATTTGGTTAGAAGACTAATGTAAGTAAGATAGACAATGTTGTTGATATTGTGGCTAAACTATTTGATGTTATGAAATATAGTTTTGATTTGTATGTGTAAGTTATCTGCTTGTTGAGGTTTGATTCTGCAGTAAGTGATCCATATAGGATAGAACTCTGAGAAGAGTTTGTTGCAGTAGGAAACCACAAGGCAAGATACTAAATGGTATAGGACCAAAGGGTAAGTGGTAGTCAAAAGGTAACCAGGTTTCTCAGGGCAAACATAAGAGATTGTCCTATTGATAGTATAATTATGTACTGATATAGTGCAATATAAGGTGCAATAGATCAACCACAGTTTACTAGAATGAAATATGATGTGTAAGGAAAACTTACCAGGGCCCAATAGGGATGGGGAAAAACATATTTGGTATAAAACACGCTCCAAGGGATGAAAGGTTCTTCCAAAGCAGCATAGAAATTCTTCAAGTACTGCACGCAAACCCATTTCCAGAAATTACAGGATGGGTGAGGTTTGGTAGGTTATAACAAT
Organism: Papaver bracteatum; assembly: GCA_023529315.1. Lineage (NCBI taxonomy): Eukaryota > Viridiplantae > Streptophyta > Magnoliopsida > Ranunculales > Papaveraceae > Papaver > Papaver bracteatum. The sequence goes on from JAJJWX010002805.1 coordinate 805,821, forward strand.
AGCTCAAGCTTATCAGAAATTGAAAGTTCCGAAACAAAGAACCAGTCTCAGTGAGGTTAGAAGGTTGGGGATTTGGGTTGTTGGTTGGGTAGTAATTTCTTGTTGATAGTCTTTGAACTCCAACAATAGCAAAGATGCTATCAGTTTCAGTAATTTTAGTAATAGGTTTAGGAGAATTGAGAGAATTGTAGTAGTGGTGGTATTGATGAGTTATGTGATTTTTGTGATTTCTATGAGAATGTGATGAATTTCTACTTTTTTTCAGTAATGGGTTTGATAAGAATGTGATTTTGCTCAAGGCAATTGCATTGACAGGTTAGAATTTGTGATTTGTTCTTCATAATGATTTTCGGACGATAGTCGCCGGACACTTTCCGGCCAAAAAAGTCCGTTAGGGGAAGAGACAAGAGAGCAACGGGAGGAAATGAAGCCATTGAAAGGAGGAAAAAAATAAGCCGTTGAAGGGAGCTCAGGCTAGAGAAAGAGGGAATGGGGAAGGAGAGAGGGAGGAGCATTTTCTTCAGTGGTAGTGCTCAGTGGCAAATTAAATCAAACTCGGTAACTTAACGATAAAATTCTCTAAATAAAATGATGAAATTTGTAATACTTCTTTAATCTAGGGAATAATTTATATTTATGTTATACTTTGATTCTAGAATATGTAGCGCAACTTGTGTATCATGTAGCCTGGCTATCTATGATTAAATTTTTACCAGTTAGCAATCCAGAATTGATTTTCAGATCGGATGAAAATATTAAGCAACATGTTACCAATTGCACCAATTCTCCAGTTGAACTCTCTAATCCTTCCCGGAAGGAAGGATACGGGAATCTACCATACTACAAGGTAGCTTCCTCAATACATTTTATTTTGCAAAACGAAATAGACTGATTAAGCAAAAAGATCCGTTACAAACAGAGTACAGAGTGGAAATGGAAATAAAGAAGAACATGGTAGTCATCGTACCACCGGTGCTGATCTATTACAATTCATCATGATTACCACCACCGTAAGAAGGTGATGATGATGGTGTTGATACTTTGACATTACGGCCAGTAGAGAGCGATGACGAGGTTTTTGTTACTTGGGCATTGCCACCTGATTTTATCGATATCTGAATGTTAATATCTGTGTTACAACATCCACATCCAGATCCACAGCCACATCCACAGCCTGGTGCTGGTGGTGGGCATGGACTTGGAGGAGATGGTGGGGATGGAGATGGAGGAGGTGGGGAAGGTGGAGATGGTGATGGTGATGGAGGTGAAGGGGAAGGAGGTGATGGTGGGGGTGATGTTGGACTTGAACAACAACACTGGCATGATACTCCTGTAGAACTAGTTTGAGGAGCGCATGCTTCTCCAATAAGTGAAGTTCCTCCAGCCATACATACTCTACTACAGGTTGATGTGCAAGTGGTGCAATCAGGTGCATTGTACACTTCCACCGGAGCGGTGTCACAAGCAGCCGAAGGTGGAGGTGGTGATGGGGGTGGAGGTGGAGGGGAAGGTGGAGGTGGTGATGGGGGTGGTGGAGGAGGTGAAGGTGGAGGTGGTGATGGAGGTGGAGGTGAAGGTGGAGGTGGTGATGGAGGCTGAGGCGGAGGTGAAGGTGGAGGTGGTGGTGGAGAAAATGGTGTAGGTGAACAACAACATTTGCATGTTGCGTATGCTGCAGTGCCGGTTTTAGGTGTGCACTGTTGTGTAGTATATGAACTTCCTTGCGCCGCACATACTCTTACACATGTATTTTGGCAAGCGGTGCAATCAGCAGCATTGTACACATCTTGTGTTACGGCATTTTCACAAAAAGCTTCCGTTGATGATATCTCTGCATGTATAGGTTCAAAAGGATACAAAATCAGATGATTATTAGTCAGTTACTAGCCAGTTCAACAAACATATAGTACAATGATTAAGTAAAGCTGTAGTTACCAAACAGTGCTGAGAAACAAACGATTACAAGCAGAAAAAAACCAGCAGATGATGAAAAATTGCCCTCCATTGTGAATGACTAGCTACTAGTACTACTACTGTTTGTTTCCCCCCTTTAGGGATACGTTTGTTTGGTGAATGTGTTTCATTCGATAAACGCATCTATTTATAGGAAAAGGGAATATATAACATATTGAAATAAACAAGATATATAAAATCAGTGTCATACTATATGGTGCACGTTAGGTGCAATTTATGGCCAATTTAAATTTATCTATACGATTTCAAACTCTGCCTCTTGTGTCACCATCGGTTAGCACGACCGCCACAACACCAATTTACTATTGATTATATTTTTTCTTATCTTTCTGATGGATGTATGTACCGACTACCACCCAGTGATCCCCATGTGAAAATGAAGTAGGCCTGGAATCGTGCAGAAATTTGTGCCCACTTGCTTAAAAAAAGAAAACAAGTTCTATGCCACAAATAGTAAGCAATTGGTGGAATCTAACCAATTTAGACACGATTCTAGAATCGTGCATGGTAACTTGTAAGCGTTTTAGGCCACCATTGCAGTATACTTTGTAAGTGTTTCAGGCCACCATTGTGGTTGTCCATCAAAAATATGCCAATCCGAAATCCCAAGATGGTTTTACCCACGGTACCATTTTATGATATCTCTCCCCTTCAATGGGAACCACCAAACTGAAAATGCCAAGTATTTTTTGTCTCCCGCACGTATTTTTCAGCTGTATTACTTATGAACTCACCCGGTTTTGCGATAGCAACACAAATAAATGTTGCTAAAACTGTGGCGAAAATCATACTTTATCTCGCCTTAAAATTTGCAACGCTTAGATGATACAAAATTTATATCAACTGTTGCTAATATTTTAGGAACGCAGATACATGTTTCAAAATTCTGCACCTACAGTTCCTCATGTGCGTTAGCCGCAGTGCAACGCACGTGCTCTCGGCTTGTACATATGATGTTTCTAGTTTTCATCAAAAAGTAAAAGATAAAATATAAAAAATGATGGTTCAAATACTTTCTTAATTACCGACGAAAAAGGCTTATAAATGCAGTTGTCTGTCACACAATCTTCCCAGTGTCTTCCATTTTAATTCAAACTTTATTGTTGTGTTCTAAAACCAAACCACCAAAGTTCACCATTTCGTCAAAAAATTCATAAAATTGGTAAATCATATTATATCAATATAAAAAAACCAACTAAATCCAAAAACATAAAATTGAACTAATTTTACTCACTTCACACACTTAGATCAAGTAAAACAACTAAGTGTTCTCGATTAACTGATTTATTACATTTGACCATTCCGAATTTACGAAATTAAAAAAAAAACACAAAGAATGAACATAACAGCTTCTTATTTTCGGGTATGGATGATGGATTATCGATTTATTATACCGGATCTAAAACCAAAACCCTAACACGTTAGCCACAATGTTCCCTCTCCAAAAACTTGAAACTTCAAAGCTAATGCCAAGTAATTAAATCTTTAGGAAATTCATATATATTTTGGATAGTACATATATAAATGTGAATCTTTAATTGTCCGATTTTAATCAGTAGGCCTTCTGTATGGAGACTTTATTGTAATTCGTCCGTCATAATTTCATGGTCTTGAAAATGATGTTTTGATGTAGAACATCTATTTGTTCTTTCTTTCTTTCTAGAACTTTCGATGACTTGAATACCAAGTCTATTGTTTCCTGTTTTTAGACTTACTTCTTTTAGAGTTTATTTATTTTTAGACTCTAGTTTCATGCCTATATAATCAGGCTCGTACCTTGTTTTAAGATACAATTATTATTATCAGTTTATGAAACAACTCTTTTTACAGAGAACCTATCTTTCTTTCTTTCAATCTATTCTTAATACTTTGTCTTATTCATATCCTTTTCTTCCTTCGTATCTCCTACAACCTCTATGTTGTATTCATCTCACAAGTTTTACATCAATTGGTACCATAGCCTTAGGTTTTAGGTTCTATTCTTAAAACTCGATCATAAACGCTTCCGCAACAAACAAAAATAAAATAAAAATCCATCAGTCAAGTTTTAAGTTGGTTTAGCCTCGATGGAAAACTACGTTACTAAAGAAGAACTCACCAAATCAAGTGAAGCAACCAACTGCAAAATCAAAAAACTCAAGAAAAAGTTAGACACTTTCTATTCTTTTTAAGAAACATATGAAACTTGAAGACAATGAATCATCAGACTACGAAGAAAATCAGAAACTGAAGAAAAATCAGAAAGTGAAGAAAAGTCAGATGATGAGAACAAATCTAAGGAAGAAGGAAAAAATTCTAGAACCAGACATTCTTCAAAGAATGGAAAGAAGCATAACTTTATCCATGATACTAGCACTCCAGAGGGTGTTAAAAAAAATTAACAACAATAATCAATATGAAGGATATGTCTGTCATCCTTACAAATTTTTTGCTAATCCTAAAATCAACAGCAGTGAGGAAGATGAAATTGAAGATATGTTAGAGAAAAACTGGACATAAGAAAGGCGTTTTCAATCTGGACAACACTCTTATGGATCTTTACCTGAGTACAAACTTAAGGCAGACATTCCAACTTTCAATGGAAGATTCAAGATAGAAGAATTATTAGATTGGTTTTTTGAGGTTGAAACTTTTTTTGAGTTCATGGAAGTGCCTGAACATTCAATGGTAAATCTAGTAGTCTTTAATCTTAAAGGAGGTGCATCTGCTTGGTGGACGAAACTTTTTTAAGATCGAAGGAACCATGAAAAACCATCAATACGGACCTGGAGAAGAATGAGTGATCTTTTAAGAACTAAGTTTCTGCCAAGAGATTTCAGGCAGCAATTATTTATAAAACTACAAAATTTCCAACAAGGTGCAAGGTTGGTTGAAGAGTATGTAACCGATTTCTACAATTTAATTGCTCGTAATGAACTCAATGAAACAGAAGAACAACTTATTGTTATATTCGTAAAAGGGTTGAATCGAGTAATTCAAGAAGGAATGACCCAATCTGTTTATTCTATGGAAGAAGATATACAACAAGCCATCAAGATTGAATGTCTCCTTTTTCGTGCTCAAAGGTCTTCCACTAGACAGTATAATCGGTTCCAAGGTAACTTTAAACCATATTCTTCAGTTAATTATTCTGAGAATGCTTATGCTCAAGAGGATAATATACATTATTCTTCTTATAAACCGCAATATCAAACACCCAATTTTACTCATTCTCAACACCCGATACCGAAGAATAATCCTCCAATTCTTACTACTCCAAATGAAATTCAATCTATACAACAACATTAAATTTCTTCTCGTCCAAGTTACAACCCAAATAGTCGTTTTTCGCCAAAGGATCAAACCTCTTTTCCACCTTTACCCAAAAAAAAAAAAATCCTTATGCTAAGTTTAGAGGTGAGAAGTGCAATAAATTCCAATTACCTGGTCATACTTCTGCTGAGTGTCGTAGAGTCCATGGATTAGTGCACGAAGAACCAAAAAGTACGCATAAGTATAGTGGGTTGATTAAGGATGATAATAATGATTTAGATAAGTATGAGGATGAAGTAGAAAGTGATCAAATCGTAGAAGAATTGTACAGTGAACATTTAATGGGTATGATTCGACCGCTGATACTCTCTCAACCTTCTTTTTCACAAATAAATAGTATTTTTAGAACAAGATGTTTGATTAAGGGAGTTACATGTGATTTGATCATGGACAGTGGCAGCATGGATGACTATATATCTGCTGAAGTTGTTAAAAAACTAGGATTACCAGTAACTCCTCATCCTCATCCTTATTCAGTTGGATGGGTAAATAGCTCTCTTCTTCTCAAAAGATTACTCACCAATGCCTTGTCGAGTTTGCACTTAAGGGTTACTGTTGGTGCAAAAATTGAGCACTCCAACGATCTTCGAGATACGGAAAAGTTGATCGATCCATAGCCGTAAGTATTGAATATCCAAAGGTTGATCAAAAAGGGGGGGGGGGGGGTACCTGCAAAAACACTCTGATGCTAAAATCAGCGGATGTTGTATGCAAGTAGTTATTGTGAAGAGAGTAGTATTCTGTACCTTTTGTGTTGAGATTTTGCCTCTATTTATAGGCAAAAACAGATGTAGCTTTTAGGGTTTCATCAGTTATCCTAATAAATACCCTCATCTGTATTAACCCCAAATACAGACTAGATTCATGATAAACCCTAATGTTTATCATAATCCTATTTTTCTTGGATAACTATCTTAATGGATAACCATTACTTCTTAAGATAATTATCCGTTTTCTCATCATAATTTTTCTTAAATAATATTTAACCAATATCCATGAAATCTATTTACCCATGGATCTTTGGGCTTCACCAATAAGCCAGGTGGTTCCTTTTATAAACCGATTCGTGCTTCCATAATAAGCCCTATGGATTTTCACAATAACACCCTGGTTTCCACAATAAACCAAATCCAGGCTCCCACAATAATTCATGCGGGTTTCAAAAATAAACCCTCCGGTTTCCTCGATAAACCGGCCGATTTCTACGATAAACCAGATTATTGCTTCTATTATAAGCCACGCGTTACTCGCACGTGTACCATTTAGGTGGGTACGAACATCTCCCCCTTCTTACCCCTCGACTTGTTCGAAGGGTTAAGAACATTTAAAGCCAAGTGTTGAGCCTAAAAATACTCCTGACTAACTTCAAGCATAAAATGGTCGTGGGCCTCTAGCTATCCTTTGGATCTTGCATTATTAATACTTGCATCCTACAAATGGACCATTGCCCACCTTCGCATTTTAAAGAGAGAAACTCCTCTTCTCGTTTCTTATTTTGGTACTTCTCTAATAAGTGCCAACCCTTCAAATGGACCATTGCCATATCTTTACCGCGTACGCTTCACGTCACGGCTCTACTCCTGATCGGAGATCTAACGACATCATCTCATCTACATCTTCTGTTATCATGTAGTATATCACTCCACATAGAATTAGTGAGTCTGAATGTCATTGGAACTCTAGGTACGCTTGTTCCCTGTGAATCTCCAGCCTGTATATCTTAAGAAATTTGATTTCAATATCCCTACACCGCGTGCCTGTATCTAGATGAAACCAATTTTCGTACAAACCAAGAGTTTCTTATGGTATTTGTCATGTATCCCTATCTTCCAATATAAATAGGATTAACATCATCGTGGACAACAACTGCAACCATCTTTCTTCTCCGCTAGTTCCCTTGGGTAAGTGCGGCGTTGCCTTTCTTTCTTTCTTTTCCCATTTATTTTTCTGTTCTGACACATTAACTATTAAGCTTGCAAAACTAGCGTTGATCTTGTCGCTTTGTTTCACAATGCATGGTGCATCGACATAACACCTAACCCCTTGTTTGGTTGTTTCTTTCTTCCTCAGTGTCGAGGAATATTAACTGACCGTCACTTGATTCTTTAGTCTCTATTTTAACGCTTGTAGTCTCCAAGGAATCAAAGTCCAGTTCACTAAATCCCTGCAGTATGACTTCCCCGAAACGATCAACCAACCGCAAGTAAAATTCGACAGTCACCGATCCTTCTCCTAAGAAAGCCTAAACTCTAGGATATGGTCGCAAAAGATGCGTCTCCAAACGCCCCTCGGCTGTTAGGGATTGGCGTCTCAACTTCCACGGAGCTGCCAAGGCGGATACGGCTCCTAAGCCTAATGTTGGAGCTGGTCTTCGAGATGTAGAAAGAAAAGAACCACTCTATGTGTCCATAAATGACGATGAGCTTGGGAGTATCAACCATGCCATCGATCCTTGTTCGTCGCCAGAGTATAACCCTGTTACTCCTCCCTCAAAAGATCCATCCAAAACTCGTCTTCCATTTGAAGAAGATGCGTTCAATCCTGGCTTGTACAAGTCCACAGGATCCGCGGTGACTATTGGCGATTCCGCCATTCAGAACCCAATTGTAGCACGTGGTATTATGCTCTCCGGCATGCTGAGGCCTTTAATTTCCTTACTCAATGATCTTGTGTCTGCGAATAATGAACGTACGACAACCTCTGGTGTACAAGACATTCATACATTTTCTTTCATAATAATCCATTGGTTTCTACAATCAACCGAACTAGGCTTCTATAATCATCCATCCTGGTTTCCACAATAAACCCATTGGTTTCTACAATTAACAAAATTGGGCTTCCATAATAAGCCATGCATTGGTTTCTCTAATAAACCATCGGTCTCCCTTAGTAAGGCTGGTTGGGCTTTCTCAATAATCCAGACTTGCTTTCTTTAATAAACCACCGGGCTTCCTCAATAAGTCCGGTTAGGCTTCCTCAATAAGACAGACTTGGTTTCTTTAATAAACCACCGGGCTTCCTCAATAAGTCCGTTTAGGCTTCCTCAATAAGCCAGGCTTGGTTTCTTTAATAAACCACCGGGCTTCCTCAATAAGTCCGGTTAGGCTTCCTCAATAAGCCAGACTTGGTTTATTTAGTAAACCACCGGGCTTCCTCAATAAGTCCGGTTAGGCTTCCTCAATAAGACAGACTTGGTTTCTTTAATAAACCACCTGGCTTCCTCAATAATCCATATGAGTTTCTTTAATACTTTTTCTTTGCTCCTTTCGCTACATTTTAGCTTCAGCTTAATTATTTTGAAACATCTTGTTTTCGCCTTTCTCTTTATTAGAAAGACATCGCAACAACTTCCTTAATAACCAAAATACTTCGCCTTTGTCTTTCTATTTTATAGAAAAACATTGCACGTATTTCTTTAATAAATACATACAAAAACTGTTCTCATCTGTGATTATAAATTCGATTTATAATGTAACATACTAGTGATAATTTACCTCCCAAGGCGTTCGTTCGTCCACCCTATCCGACCTCATTACTTGAATTGATACTGAAAAAAATGTCTTCTATTTTTCGACTTCTCAAAACAAGATGCCTTTGATTGCATGCTTGGCGACACTTTATCCTCCCCCAATATCTGTAGAGATGTCCCCAAGTAGAAAAGATGCCCCCATGTGAAGCAGGAACTAGATCTATTATATCCGTTCCTCACTTGCTAAATGGCTATTGTTTTATGATCTGGTAACTTTTTCGTTTCCATCTCTATTTTGGGTCTATCATAGTTGTCATTTTGTAGTCTCCTTCAAAATATTGTCTTGGTGTGGCGTTTCCCTCCGTTCTGGACCCTTTATCGAAATAGCCTTATGCGGTCTTGGCTAGCTGGTCGCATGGAGTCCTCCAAGTTTAGCTTAATAATTCAAAGTAGCTAAAATATACTTAACATTTCCTACGTGGGCCTTGGCATGACCTCACGCCGAACATTTATTTCGTGAGTTCATATTGCTTCCAGCCGGTACAATTGTTAAGATTATTGTATGGTCAACTATGCATCATCTCTTGTAAACTGCTTGGCTTGATTATTGATATACATTTTGGATCACGAAAGACACCACTAGATCCGTTATATGGTGGAACTTACGTACATGTCGCATGGATGCGACAATTTCGTACCTTATATCGTGACGTGTCGGATTGTATGTAAGACCTTTATCTGGCATTTGTCATGGTGGTCCGACGTCCGTGTACTAGTGAGTTTGCGTCCTTTGTCCACGACAAAAAAGAAAACCAAGCTCCACCTTGCATAATTGATAAAATTGAACTGAAGTCCATGACGTCAACCTCGTGGCTATTGTGATTCCTTTGGCCTTCTGAATCTTGCAAGGAGGACACCTTAGCTATGTTGTAAAAGGCGCTAGGCAAGCCGAGGCGCCAAGCCCAGCGCCTAGAGCCTTTGGAGCCTAAAGCGCCCCAGGCGAGGGCCTATTTTTTAGAAAAAAACATCAATTAGGTATAATTTGGTGCCTGGACGCCTTTTTTTGCTAGGCGCCAAAGGCGCTAGCCTTTTACAACACAGCACCTTAGATCTGTTCTAAGTGGTAGCGATGTCTATGACCACCACAAACTGATCGTCTCTCCTCTCCTTCCATTAGTGGAGCGCTATCATTTAATCTGGTTCTTTCACCCCAGTTTCAAGCTAGTGATTTCTGGTTTCCATCTGCAAAGGATTGGTGCTTCTATTTTGTTGGTACAACATGTAGGATTCCTCCTTTTGATTGTGGGTGCATGTATTTGAGCATCCGGTTATTACTAATGCATAGATTGACTTCGCTCTGGTTCCTCAAATTGTAAATTTTCCTTAATGTAGCAAGGCGGTTGGCACATTGAGTTTATTGGTTCAACTATCATTTATCTCAGTCGTTTTCCCATGCCCTAAAATATAACTCCTTTCCTTTCAGCTGAAAATTGCTTTCGTAAATGAATTTTGGTACCATACATTAGTTGGCTAACTGGATTTCTCGAACTAGTTGAGCGCTCTAAGTTGGGTTACGTCCCTCGAAATTTCACATTCATATGTCAACGGAGAGTTTCTTGCAAGGTCGGGTGATCAACAATGTTTTTGAAACTGGAATACGAGCTTTCAAAAACCAAGAATTAATCTCCACGTCATCCAAAAATGTTGGATCAAAAGTTCTTGATGGACGAAGTAGCTTTCCTTTTGTAGCAACATCGATGACGTCGAGCTGCAGTGCGGGTTTGAATATTTTTTAAGACAGAAACAACTTTGATGTCTCCCCAGCAGCTCACGTATGACTTGATTGCAGTGGAAATAACACGTTCTTTCTCAGCAGCTTTGAATCAATGGTACACAACAGACTTACCACCAGCTGATTATTACTTCACTGAGATCTCGCACGAGTATCCATCCACAGCATGTTCCTGTCCCCAGGTGTTGATACCACCGTCACAAGTGACAGCAATAGAGAACTCAGATGGACCAAAACATTTTAGAACTCTCTTGATCAATGGTTTGAACTCAACTAGAGATGTATCAAATCTCATTGCTTCATAGCTGGCGTAACTAAAAACATCTTCGGGTGTCACATTAATAGTCGATAACCCCGATCCATCAATGGCGTTCATCGAATTCCCACAAGAATCAAAATCATAATCACTTCATTAATCCCATAAAAAATTAGTCATCATTTCTTCGGCGGTGTGTGAGGACTCTTTAGTTTCTTCATCTTCAACGTCATGACAAGCTGAATACATATGCCAGTCACGGTTTGGAACCATTGAATCGCTGAGAATATAAGCGAGTTTAAGACAAAAGATTTGTAGGTCTGGGCTCAGGAGTTATAGAAAAGAGGGTCATTGATTCGCCTCTGTTGAAGTGATAACCAGTTCCTGATTCTGAAAAAAGAGGGTCAATGATTCGCCTGGATCTGATAAGAAAAGCTTCTTGCATGTCGCAGCTTATACCACTTCGTACATGTCTTCCATGGAGTATTCAGTGTCGGTTACGCCCGGTGTAGACGTGAGACTTTTTTTTTTTATGTCGATTGAAGCCTTATCCCGTCTTCTGACATTCTTCTCCATTTCCAGTTGTTGCAGTCTCTCACGGACTGATAAATCGATAGGCGTCACCTGTGGCATGTTTCCCTGTACGACCTAAGAGTTATGCTGAGCAGCAGGTTGAGTAACCGATTGGATATTAATTCGAACTACAGGTGGGTCGTCGGTCAGTAGAGCAGGTGGTACATTGGCTTATAGCACAGGGAGTTGAAGCAGTAGCTTTTTATTAGCAATGCAGATTCTACTGCAAATTCACTCCATTCACAATGTTGCAGGAGCACTCTCAAGACCTTCCACCATATCTTAAACGTAAACCAACTTCCCTTCCATGAAAAGCTGCTTCATCATTTCCAAGAACTTTGGGTAAAGGTGTTGGTAATCTGAAATAAGAAACCCTTCCATACGAACACGTTTCGCGACAAGAAGAAACAAGTTGTGAACCCCGTCAGGCCGCTCAAGATTGTACTGTGAAATCATTACACAAATCGAGATTCTACCATGGAGAGCCATATTTATGAGGGCAGCTTCGAGCATCTTTCCACCCACATTCTCAAAGTAAATATCGATTCCCTTAGGAAAGTACCTTTTCAAAGTTGCAGCCAAGTCATGCTCTTCTTTATAGTCGAAAGCACCATCAAATCCAAACTTGTTTTTCAACAAATCAACCTTTTCTTTGGATCCGGCACTTCCAACAACATAACAACCCATTAACTTCAAAAATTGTCCAACAAGCTGTCCAACTGCAATAGATATAGCCGATAGGTATACTTATTCTCCCTTTTTAGGAGAAGCAAGCTCATTGAACCCAACATAAGCAGTCAATCCGGGCATACCTATGATGCAACAGTGTAACATACAGGAATCATCGAACTTGCAAGGATTCATGTATAATATGAAAAAGGTACGTCAGTGTAGTCTATCTTTGTTAGGGCCATCGGCTGAGGGTTTTTGATGAGACTATACTGCTCCCATCCAACAAGCCCCCAAACATAATCACTTTTCTTGAAGTTTGGGTTTCCCGAATCTAATACTTAGGAAACAACATGTCCATAGATTGGCCTAGAAATATCCTCTTCTAGAAGTTCCCGGCTGCTTTGATGTCGACCAGAATACTCCCCTTGATATCAAACTCTTCTGCTGATGGTCGTACGTGGCGATCTATTCACCAACACGTAATTCACCCTTGGAGCAGTCCCCTCTGAACGTGAACGAGAAGCGGATGCTTTTGATGTCATCGACGCCGATCTCCCATCCCTTTGGTCATAGTTTTGGACAACAACGCTTCTTAAAGTTCGAGAACATGCTCGCTGATTCGATTGATTCCGAATGGTATATCTGTATCCGTCTCAGGTCGACCTGCACCTGATGCCTCCATTCTTTTATTTCTTTTCAAACTTTGTTTTCACAACTTTGGCAGAACTTCCTATGACTTTTGGACCTTCCCACAACTTTCTGAAAAAGTTCTGAATATTTCAGCAACTTTCTTAAAGTGTTGCATGAACCTTTTGCAACTTTCTGGTATGTTGTTGGATCGTACCACAACTTTCACTAAAGTTGCGAACAAAAGTTGCAAACAAGAATTGCGAACTGAACGTGATTATAACCTCCAGAAAAGTTACAATCATATTGCTTCCTTTTCAAATGTCTTCGAAACCCTAGTTTACAAAACACTTAAAAAACAAATACTTTTCTCAATTTTGGGGAGCACGATCTTTCTTTTCGTTCCCCTTAGTCGGCGCCAAAAGATGTTGGTGCAAAAATCGAGCGCTCCAACGATCTTAGAGATACAGAAAAGTTGATTGATCCATAGCCGTAAGTATTGAATCTCCAAAGGTTGATCAAAAAAGGGGGGGTACCTGCAAAAACACTGCGATGCTAAAATCAGCAGATGTTGTATGCAAGTAGTTATTGTGAAGAGAGTAGTATTATGTACCTTTTGTGTTTGGATTTTGCTTCTATTTATAGGAAAAAATAGATGTAGCTTTTAGGGTTTCATCAGTTATCCTAATAACTACCCTCATCTGTATTAACCCCAAATACCGACTAGATTCATGATAAACCCTAATGTTTATCATAATCCTATTTTTCTTAGATAACTATCATAATGGATAACCATTACTACTTAAGATAATTATCCCTTTTCTCATCAGGATTTATCTTAAATAATATTTAACCAATATCCATGAAATATATTTACCCATGGATCTTTGGGCTTCACCAATAAGCCAGGTGGTTCCTTTTATAAACCGATTCGGGCTTCCATAATAAGCCCTATGGATTTTCACAATAATACCCTGGTTTCCACAATAAACCCAATCCAGGCTCCCATAATAAGCCATGCGGGTTTCAAAAATAAACCCTCCGGTTTGCTCGATAAACCCTCCGGTTTCCTCGATAAACCCTCCGGTTTCCTCGATAAACCGTCCAATTTCTACGATTAACCGGATTATTGCTTCTATTATAAGCCATGCGTGACCCGCACGTTCACCATTTAGGTGGGTACGAACAGTTACCAAGATTCGGTTTTATGTGACGTTATTAATATGACTTCTGCATATTTACTACTTGGAAGGCCTTGGCAATATGATATGTGTGCAGTTCACAATTGATTTTAGAATACTTATACCTTTTTTAAAGATGGAAAGAAGAAAATTTTAGTTCCTTCTAAATCTACAGCCGTTTACAAAGAGCAGAGTGATGGAAAAACAAGTGCTTTAGTAGCTAGCATTGTGAAACAACTGCAGGAACATACTCTACATTCATATGAAGACTCTAAGCCAATGATAATCATTCCAGAAAATGTACAACCCTTGATCAATCAATTTCATGCAATATTTCCTGATGAACTACCAAAATCTTTACCACCTTTAAGAGATTTACAACATCAAATTGATTTAATTCCTGGGACATCTCTTCCAAATCAAGATCATTACAGATTGAGTCCTAAAGAACATGAGATTCTACAAGGACAAGTAAATGATTTATTAGAGAAAGGGTTAATAAGATTGAGCAAGAGTCCTTGTGCTAGTCCATCTTTTATTGTTGACAAGAAAGATGGAGGTTGGAGAATGTGTATTGATTGTAGAGCTCTCAACAGAATCACTATTACTTATAGATTTCCTATACCCAGATTGGATGATATTATAGATATGCTTGTTGGGTTTAAAGTGTTTTCTAAGATTGATCTTTGCAGTGGTTATCATCAGATTCGCATTAGACTTGGAGACGAATGGAAGACAACTTTCAAAACTCGTGAAGGATTATATGAATGGTTAGTTATACCTTTTGGATTATCAAATGCACCAAGAACTTTCATGTGATTAATGCATCAGGTACTGCAACCTTTCCTTGGTAAATTCGTCATAGTATATTTTGATGATATTTTGATATACAGTCGTAATGAAGATGAACATCTTTCTCAAGTTTTTCAAACTATTGTTGAGAATGCACTTTATGTGAACCTTAAGAAGTGTACATTCTTAGCAACATCTGTCACTTTTTTGGGTTACGTAATTTCTGATCAAGGAATTTCAGTAGATGATTCAAAGATTCGAGCCATTTCTGAATGGCCTACTCCAACAAGTAAGATGTTAGAAGTTTTCATGGTTTGGCATCTTTTTGTAGGCGTTTTATTCACAATTTTAGTTCTATTGCTGCTGGAGTAACTGATTATTTGAAACAAGAAAAATTTCTTTGGACTGAAAAAGCATATTAGAGTTTTAATCTTCTTAAGGAAAAGTTATGCAGTGCACCAGTTCTTGCAATGCCATATTTTACTAAACCTTTTGAAATCGATTGTGATGCATCTGTTGTCGGTATTGGAGTTGTATTATCTCAAATTATACATCCAGTTGCTTTTCATAGTGAGAATAATTCTGAAGCTAAAAAGAAATGGTCAACTTATGAACTTGAATTATATGCTCTTGTTCAAGATTTAAAACATTGGCACCCTTATTTAGTGCATAATGAGTTTGTTGTCAATACTGACAACCAAGCTTTGAAGGTTTTGCAGACATCAGCTAAGGTAAATAGAATGCATGACAGGTAGTTATCTACCATAAATAAGTATACTTTCTCTATTAAACACAAAAGTGGTAAGTTAAACCAAGTAGTTGATGCTTTGAGTAGGCGTGATCACCTTCTTGTCACTCTTCATAGTGAAAGTATAGCTTTTGATTACATCAAAGATTTGTATATAGATGATGAAGAGTTTAAGACAATTTGGGAAAAATGTAAGAAACTTTCTTCTCGGTTTGATGATTTTCTTATCCAAGATGGATTTCTTTTCAAGGGTAATCGTCTTTGCATTCCACAAGGTTCTTTAATACTCCCTCCGTCCCCTATATATAGGCGGAGAAGTAAAATTTTCTAGTCCCTTTATATAGGAAGAAAACAGTTTCCAATGAAGTTTTTTCCTTATATACCCTCATCTAAAAAATGGAAACATGGGTATAAGCAAAACAAAGTTATTGCTTACGGTCATTCCCAAGATTGTTTAACCAAATTCTCTCATATTCTCTCCTATATTTATGTTGTTTAGTGGGACATAAACTCCTTGAATTAAGATATTCATTAATTAATAGAAATATTTAATATGGGAAAAATCAGGTACAATGAGGAAAATTTAGGAAAACCAAAAAATTTCTTATTTGAAGAGATTTCTACTTCTCCGCCTTTATAATAGGGACGGAGGGAGTACTTCACTTAATTCATGAACTTCATGGCAGTGGACTTGGTGGTTATTTTGGACAAGATAAGACAATTACTTTAGTATAATAAAGATATTTTTGGCCTTGTTTGAAGAGAGATGTACAAAAGTTCGTTTAGAAATGCATTGTGTGCCAACGCTCCAAAGGTACGATACAAAACACTGGTCTATATACTCCCCTACAAGTACCTGAAGCTCCTTGGGTTGATGTTAGTATGGATTTTATACTTGGATTACCAAGGTCCGTTAAAGGAAACGATTCAGTTATGGTGGTTGTTGATAGATATTCAAAAATGGCACATTTTATTGCCTGTAAAAAAACTACTGATCTTCCAATTAGGCTTACTTATTCTTTAAGGAGATAGTGCGTTTACATGGAGTGCCTAAGTCTATCACTTCAGATTGTGATACTAAATTTCTCAGTTACTTTTGGAAGTCTTTATGGATGAGATTGGGAACTAAGTTACAATACAGCACTACAGCGCATCCACAAACAGATGGACAAACAGAGGTTGTCAACAGATCTTTAGGAAATATGATACGTGAAAAAATTGTTGATTCAAACGAAAAACAATGGGAAACTTTTCTTCCCCATATGGAGTTTGCATTTAATACTTCGGTGAATCGATCTACTGGTAAGTCTCCTTTTGCAATAGTATATTCAAAGGTTCTAAATCATATTCTGTATTTAGTAGTGCTGCATAAACTTTCACAATATCATGTGAAAGCTGATCAACTGGTTGACAAAGTTTTCCAGCTTCATAAGGAGGTTAGAACTAAACTTTAGGAGTCTAATGCTAAGTACAAGACAGTAGCTGATCAGCACAGACGACTCAAGATTTTTTAGGAAGGAGAACTTGTCATGATACATCTGCGAAAAGAACGTTTTCCAACTGGTACTTACAACAAAACTAAAATGAAGAAGTACGGTCCTTTCAAGATTTTGAAGAAAATAAGTGACAATGCTTATGTAGTGGATCTTCCTACAAAATGGAACATATCTAACATATTTAATGTATAGTAAATCTTTGTGTTCCATGGGGAGAATGATTTAAGTTGATCAACTTGGGGCCGAGTTGTTTTCAAGAAAGGGGGACTGATGTAGAACATCTCTTTGTTCTTTCTTTCTTTCTAGAACTTTCGATGAATTGAATACCAAGTCTATTGTTTCCTGTTTTTAGACTTACTTCTTTTAGAGTTTATTTATTTTTAGATTCTAGTTTCATTCCTATATAATCAGGCTCGTACCTTGTTTTGAGATAAAATTATTATTATCAGTTTATGAAACAATTCTTTTTACAGAGAAACTATCTTTCATCCTTTCAATCTATTCTTAATACTTCGTCTTATTCGTCGTATCCTTTTCTTCCTTCGTATCTCCTACAACCTCTGTGTTGTATTCATCTCACAAGTTTTACATCATGTTTAAATAAATAAATTAAGAATCATAATACTTTCATGGACTTCCAAAATGATGTTTAAAAACAAAAATTGAGAATCGATATTTTGGATCGTTTTTCTTTAGATTTTTTGGCAATAAAGAGATCTTAATAATTATCTGAAAAGTTGTAATAAGAAATTTCGATAAGAAAATAAAATTCTTAAAATTTTAATTTTTCGATTTTCATCAATTTTGCGCTATTTTTCTTTGAAATTCTTACGCATGATAGTTAATGATCATTACATTACGTATGAGTTGAAAGTAATTTAGAGAAATTTGATCCTAGTCGAGAATTTTAAGTTTCAAAATTCACCTAGGAAAATGGATTAGGAGTGGGTTAGAACTAGGCGAATAAAAAAATTCATGGGTCACTTTGCAACGGATCGATGTTGCTAATAATCAGGAACCAATAACAATTACATATTAGGTTACGGTTCAAATGGCGGTGAAATATTTTAGGAATGAATATCGGTTGCAATTCATTTTGGCCTTCTCAGTTGGCCCCCCAATGCTGCAACACCAACCCAACAAGTACTCACACCTCTGAATTTCTAACGAATCTGATCCGATTCAATTTGAATTTGACAGAACTTTGACTTCTTGATTGTTAATTTAGAAACGGGTATTAGTGTTCCTAATGTTGTTGGTTAGGAACAAATATAGTTGTTGCTACTCATTTTCCTTTTTCAGTTTTAGTTTTGATGCAATTGAATAAGAAATGGATCTACTTGAGTAAATATATCCGGCTAAAGTTGCTAAGTCGGATCATAATCCAGCTAAAGTTTCCAGATACTAAATTAATCTTAGTGATATTAACACCAAATGAAACCAGTAGCTGTAGTACAAGCCAATTGATTTACTTGCATACAACATTACGAAACCAAAACCAGTAGCTGTAGTACAATTACCATAAACTAAAAAGAATCAACACCAAATGACTGTTCCAACCAGTGCATTACATTTTTTCGAATTACCAGCGAAACAAGCAAATTTAGGATTAATTGCAAGTCAACAACTATTTCTTGAAATGAACTAAATAAGGACTAATGCTGCGTAGATTTTATTTGATGCTGTTCACCTCTTATTTGCGCCGCTAGTATAAAAATGCAAAATAGTAGTATTCTGATTAAACAACAACTGGTTATTACATTGACGATTACAATGAATTTCAGCTAGCACCATTGCAACCTCAATTTACCGAGATTTGGGTATTGACATCTAAGGGACAACATCCGTATCACGTAAACAACAAAAGTGAATTAAAAATAAATAAATAAATAAAGTAAATATATGAAAAAGTCGTTACCTCTATGCTTTTATAATTCCTTTTGCTCTTTTTTTCACTAACCTAGTTTCCTTTATACCATAGAATAGATATTTTAGATAGTAACTCTCCAAATATCAGTTATATACAGATATCCGTATAGCAGAAAAGATAGAATTAATATCAAAATACTGAATTTCTGTAAATATTAAAGATCTATAGAATTCTATTATCTTAAATTATAGTCCTTGTAAAAAAATTATTATTACATTGAAATCCCCATATTCACTTATTTATAACTGTGTTATTATGGCCTTGTCACTTTTCAAAAACACAAAACTTGCGAACATGAAAACAAGTAGGATTAACCATCTCTTTGCAACACTAATTTGTGTCTCCGCCTTCACTGGTAAATTTCGTAAGCTCATTAATTATTGGTTAATTTGTTGCTCATCTTTCTTCGGGGAAAAGTTTTATTTGATGAATTACAACTGCATGAAAAGAGGGATCCAATATTTGTTTTATCATACCTTTTCTCTAACCAAGATTAATCATCTAATGTACATACATTTGCAGGGATGGCTTCGGCGTGGCAGAGTGTATGTGCTCCTGGTATTGACTATATAGAGAGAAACTACCATCCTATACCTGGAGACAAGTGTGGCTCTTGCCCAACTTGGTGTAATAGCGAATGTAGTAGCATTGGTCTTTTCATGATCCAAAATGATTGTCGAATAGTTGGTGCAGATATGGATTGTCAGTGTTGCTGCGGTAAAGTAGCACCAACAGGACCCTCTCCACCTCCATCGGCACCCCCGTTTTCTGAAGATACAGGTGTTCCCCATATTGTATGTGCTGCTGAACAAACATCGTTACTTCTTCCACGAGAACAAGCTCGAGATTGTCCATGGAATCCTCAATGTGAGGACAAATGTAAGGAACAAGGAAGATCTAGTGCAAGGTCAGAGTGTTGGGGATCCAGTAGAGATTTCGTTGCAGGTGTATTTACTTGGTATGAGCTGTGTTGTTGTGGAGATGTTCTCCCACCACCTTGTTGTGGATGTTGCCCCATGGACATTAATATTCAGATATCTGTAAAATCAGGTGGCGACGTCAAAGTATCAACACCGACATCATCGCTTCCGGGTCTTAGCTTGTAATGCATTCCTTGACATGAAGGACGCTATAAGTAACATTTTAGTTGCTACCTTGGTCAATTTCCTGCTATGTTATTTTCCTTTTCAAGAAACTGCAGTCGACTTGCAATCGATACTATATTGCAGTCATTTGATCTTGATTCTACTTAATAAATGAAATGGGTTTTGCATAAATAAGAAAAAAGAACTGGTTCTGAATGTTGCATTTTAATTCTCAACTGTGCTTGTTTAGGTAGATTGGTTCTTAGTACAAGAAAAATTAACCATAAGCCTAATCCCTGGTTCTTAATTTCACTGTATTGACGGTATAAATTTGTTTTTGAGTGCACAATAAAAGCAAATAATTGGAGTGCCATAGCACTTGACGTTTTTATTTACCTCTATCACATGGACACTTAGTTATTATGGCTTCTCATACTGGCGAACGATCGAACTTGAAGGTTCCATAACACTGATAGTTATTGATGCTGGGTTAACTTTCACTCATGCTTCAGTGCAGGTTAAGTTTCTGCAGTGGTGCAGGAAAAGTTTTTGTTAAAAGAAGACTCACGGACACTGAGATTAATGAGGCAGCAGCACTTTCGTCACAATTGGAAGGAGTTATATTAAGTGATTTTGAAGATAACAGAAGATGGAGATGGGAGACGAACGGAACCTTTTCAGTTAAATCTTGTTACCAAGGTCTCGCAAAGAGCTCTGGCATTATATTCCCGTGTGCGCAGGTGTGGAAACAGGATGTTCCAACCAAGGTCTCATTCTTTGTGTGGTTGATACATCACAAAGCAATTTTAACACAAGATAATCTGTCTAAGAAAGGGTGGCAGTTAGCTAATAGATGCATCTTCTGCAAGTCAAGTGAAGAAACTATCGATCATCTGTTTTCTCACTGCCCTAAGATGCATGCTGTTTGGATGTTTTTCATGAAAGATTTTCAGAGGGAGTGGGTTATTAGCGAGAAGGCTACTGAGTTATTCACAGAGAAATGGACTACCGGACTTAGTGAAAATGGTAAGACTCTTTGGGCATTACTTCCTTTTGCATTTGTGTGGGGAGTGTGGAAACAAAGAAACAAGTGTATCTTTCAAGACTCTGATTACGTACAGGAAGCTTTAGTTAGGAAGATCAAGTCTCTCATGCTGTATTGGACCTCTACTAGCATATCTTTCAGAGGAATTACTTTCCAGAATTTGCACTTTAGCTGGGGGTTAGTAGTGAATAGAGATAATAGCTAGCCTTTGCCCTGAGGCTGGGGTATTTGGTTCCATCTTACCTTCAAAGTTACTTGACTTTGCTTCCTTTGGTGTGTGCTGCCTGAGGCAGTTGTATATGCTGCTTGTCGCAGTATTGATTTTGGTTTTTCCATCATTACCTCTCTTCCTCTTCTCTCGATGTATTCTTCTCCTTCATTAATATATTCTTTGTTGTATTAAAAAAAAAAAAAAGTTTTTGTTACAACAGAAACTGTTATTTGTATGCGTGGGTTTCACACACTTTACTTTTCTGTTATTTGTTACACTCTTTTCTCTGAGAGCATCTCCAAGAGAGGGTGAAGGTTTTATTTTTTCATGACACATAGGATTTTAGACCCTCATTTACATTAGATTCATCTCCAACAGTGGGTCATAAAAAATAGGAAGGGTGTTAAAATAAATATGAAGGTCTTGGAGAAGGTCTTATTTAGACCTTGGGAATGACCTCCACATCATCATTTTAACTATATTTTAAATTTTAAATTTTTAAATAAATTTGTTATGAACCAATAGGAAAGAGCGAATTAATTTTATCATTATCCAAAACAACAAATTTTAAAAATAAGACCCCATACTATTGGAGATGGTTCATGAGCAAAGCATTATTATTTTTATCACATAAATATGACCCCATAAATAAGGATCTAAATAAAAATTCCACATAAGATTTTTAGAACTCACTATTGGAGATGCTCTAAGCATATATATAGTATACTCATTTCCGATATCTTCTGTAACTTTAATCAGATTATTATCTCTCAATATTTCAGTAGTAATAGATATATATGGACCGAAATACTCGTACATCATTGAAAAAAAAAAAATATACTCGTACATATCATATCCCGCCCTGGTTATGTTCTATGCATGAATTCCACAATAGTGATAATTTTATATGACCAAAATGCTCATACAAAACCTATCCCGGCCCGTTAATGTTGTTAGAGCAAAGGTTAAGAACACCACTAACGTTCTGTCTGCTTTCACTCAAACGGCTGAGCTTAACCCATGTTTTCCCCCCACAACTCGGTCAACTCTTACGGAATTGTCCAGTTTACCCCATTATAGGGGATCAGATCAGATCTTCAAGGATTGATTTGGTTTTGTAACCTGCAAAAATTAATGTGTTCACATATTGTTAGCTACGTTGTCAACCTATTCGCCAATTCATTACACGTACGTACCAACCATTTAAAAATCATCATTTCAATAATAATATACGAAACCTGCAAATTGAGCACTTCTATAATACAGTACATCATCATCATACGTGTAATTAATATTCCGTGCAGAAGTTGCACATTACTACCTTGATATACTGAGTCATGCTACAGGGACCGTGGAGAAATTCCGTGGCCCTAATAGGAGGTGGGTCCCGCCACGGGTTTTTTCCACGGTCAAACTAGAATTAGTTTGAGCATTTGGATCTCAACTGCCTGGTGATAATTATTTCTTGGGAATGATATCGGATAAGATCTCTTCGAGTACAGTTAATGACTGAAAATGAGCGTGGGATTGTCCCGTTGACCCCTTTTATTGTGGATCAGATCATCAGAATTGATTCTGTTTTGAAACCTGCAACTTTTCCAACTTTTGTCGGCACTTTTGTCTTACTATAGGCCACATCATTAAACGTACCGCATGTTTCAGTCATCAGTCGAATGAAAAAATGTATCCCACGAAACGAACATGTGCTTGAGATAAGGGGGTTTGGAACTTGGAAGAAAAAATATTATTACTCTCTTTAAACAAGACGATAATAATTTGGCCATTTGATCAGGCGAGCGACCATGGTTCGGGCACATTTGATCTGGGCCGTTGCATTTAATATTATAACGCTTATAATAGTTTCTGATTATGTGGCAAAAAAGTGATGCACCATATCGTAGGAAAGAAAATATTCGCCCTTAGTTATCAAGTTAATATGATATTTGACAAAATTGATCAATTAACCCAATAACAATAATTTTTGGGTGAAAAAGACATGTAAAATTTGATATTGTTCAAATGGACGAGAATGTAAAAATAGTCAGAATGTAAACAGTTTCATCCTACGTATTTTAAAATATTTTTTCCTCCCTCCATTCCACTTTAGATGACGTTTTGGGAATTTTACGCAGATTAAGAAATAAAGAGAGATATAACAAAATTTTATTTATGCCCTTGAAAAAAATCTCAAACATTAATTGTTATTAGTGTATTTAAAAATAAATTTATGGTTGCAAGACAAAATATTATGGTATTATGGGTAGTTTTGCGATGAAATATGAAAACTATCAAGTAATATGGAATAAAAAAATAACCGTAAACACTCATCTAAAGTGGAACGGAGGGAGTCTTATTTTTCATTTCCATCATGCAGCATCCAGTTTCATCCTCGCTATTTTTTAAGTATAAGACAGGATGAATCCAGATTCATTTTAACAAATTTTTTTGTGTCCATTAATTAACCTATACTAATTTTTACTCGTCCATTAGAACCATCTTTTAAAAATATTTGGACAAATAACCCATTTTCCGATTTGATTTTAATCAAATAAAACCAAATCTTTCAAAAATGAAAAATTTATGAAGCTAGTCATTAGTTTGTCGATAGATAATCCATGATGATCCTCTATTTTGAAAGCTCTTATTTGTTATTCTTGAGTTTTTATTACCGGCTA
Source organism: Papaver bracteatum (assembly GCA_023529315.1). Taxonomy (NCBI): domain Eukaryota; kingdom Viridiplantae; phylum Streptophyta; class Magnoliopsida; order Ranunculales; family Papaveraceae; genus Papaver; species Papaver bracteatum. The sequence continues at coordinate 829,659 of JAJJWX010002805.1, forward strand.
ACGTCATAAACCTTTGAAACACGCTTTCCCATAAATTAAAAGTGGTTAAGTTGAAATATCCATCAGTTACAACTGATATTGAGGATCAAATAAGTGGAACATCTTCAAGTTATGAAGCAAGCACTAGCCATGTCAGTGAAGTGATCACTGGTAATTTCGATGTAGAGATGGCATAAGTTGAATTACTTGAGATTGAGTATCTATAGGGAGTGATTGAATGATGAACTACTAAGCGATAGTCAAAGTGTTGAGCGATGATCTTTATATCTCTAGCTCTTCACTGACCATCAAAATATATAATGATCTCCGAGCGACGGAGTATCTATCGTTTGGTAGAGTCTATACTGCACTTGGCTAAGTGATAAATACACCGAACCTATTATGTTTGTCAATTTTCCATGCCCATAATGAACGAAGAATTGGCAAACTATGCGATAAGCCTAGTGCATAGGAGCCGACTTAATAACTACTAGTATGTATTAAGAATCCCGGAAATGATTTGGGTGCCGAGAACTTCTTTCCCAACACACACAGTGGTGGGACCAAAAACCCAGTTGGCCTCAGGGTTTGTATGTGTGTATCGGGATTTTTCGGGATAAAATGCTCGGTCACCCTAGCATTCCGGTATCCTGCAGAATATAGATAAGTTCACATTAAATTATTATTATTATGGGTGTACTATCTAAAGAGCCAACCAACGTAAGCTTACATATTTCAGGTTCTATAAATAGAGAAATGTCTGCTAACATCAAATCCATAACAAAAATCTCAGTCATCTATAAACACCATCACAATGTCTTCCATGAGTTTTCCAATTAGTTTTGGTTTGTTTGTTTTTGGGATTCTTGCTTTAAATGCGTACTCAGGTAACTGCCAACAATTTCTTTTCACCTAGATCTAAAACATGTCGTAAATGGCTACCAGTCAAAACTCAAGAGCAGTGTTGTAGGTCTGAAACTGTATTCGGCTATTTTTGAGTACATTAGCCCTTGTACTGTTAGAATTTCTTTTATGACATCTGCGTTCTTCTAATCACTAACGCAGTAACAGATATTCTTCTTTTCTTCTTGTTATGTAGCGGTTGTTCAACATACACTCTAGTCCGATATTTAATCTATTTTTTTGTTTTTCTTGTTGGTGTAGAGATGGCATCGGCGCAAGCAACTTGTCAACCTGGGCAACAAGGGTGGACTTACCCCCTAACCCTAACTTGTTCTGGATGTGATTTAAAATGTAATGCAATATGTCTCTTTAAACCATATACCAAGTTCTGCAATGGCAATCCAGGCTGGTTTACCCAAGGATGTTTGTGTTGTTGTGGAGCAGCAAGCCCAGTCCCAGTTCCACCATCACCTCCACCTCCATCACCACCACCACCACCTCCACCAAGAGATCCAAGAGATTTATGTCTTCCCACTGAGATTTCTCACTCAAGCGCGACTGCCTCTTGCTCCACATGTCCAGCATGTAATTGTGGCCCTGGTGTAACTCCAACACTTTCCGGTGTGTGCGTTAATAATTACTGCAACTGTTGTTGCCCGAGTTCCCTTACATCATCAGCCACTCCTGGTTCATCATTCTTCGAAAGAGCAGCAAGAATAATGTTTCAGTAGAACTAGCAATCAGGAGGTCATTAGCTAGCTGCAGCCAATGTGACGTGACATAGTGTGATCTTTATGCGTTTAGTAACATTAATAAGCAGTAACCAACTGGCATTAGCCTAGTTGCGCAGGGGTTGGGCTCCCAACCTATAGGTTACGCTGATGTGTCAAAAAATAAAAAAAAATTTAATAAGCAGCATCTTCTCTTTTTCTTTTGTTGTTTGGGCATGTAGTGATGAATCCGTATATTCCATCCTCCATTGACGTATTTGTATTGGTATTATAAGATGCTGGTGTTTTTGGTTTGCGGAGTTCAACTCAATGTAACCAGGCTAGTAGATTTGATGTGATAATTCTTCTTTCTATTGATTATTTTAAAAAATTGGATTCGTTTAATCTTATAAAATATAGGCCAAGACATAATTTCTGCGGTTCAAAGTCCGGATATTCTTGGCCGTCCTTGGTCATATATAGATATAGGCCGCTCATCCTTCACAAGTAAAACCCAAGATTTTTATACAAAAGTGGATGGCTCAGTGCTCCTATGTTAGACATTGATTTGAAAATTTGTAAAAAACTATAAAAAGAAAAACTACACTAAATTAGAAACACCGGTGAAATATTGTTTGCAGTCTTGAAAGTCATGTCCCAACTTTCTAGATGTGTATATTGGTATCTGTCCGACCTATTTAGCACCATCTGACGTGCAAACCGATTTTATCATATATTTAGAAAAATAGCATTTGATCCAATTGAATTTCATGGCCGTTGAAATTAGTCTGGATTGGTTTAGCAAAATTGGTGAAAAAACTTCAATCCCGGTAGTCATTTTTCCATAGTTACCCTGTGTAGCCATAGCTAAATACCCTCTGTCCCTGAAAGATTCATATTTTCATTATTTATACAATTCTTATATAGCTAATAAAGAGAGAAGGTAATTGTTCAAACTACACAGTGGAACATTGCTATCCTGTTTTAAGTGGATTTTCAAACTACAAACAAAGGTTCAAACACAGGGCGGTCTTCTCACATCCGTTGGTTTGTTAGCGGTGTTTGAAACCCCTATAGAAATTCATTAGGGGCTAAACCTACGAGTGGTTTAAAATTGCGTCTATAAGCAAGTAACGCTATGAGGGTCTATTCATGAGGTGAAGTTAAAAGTTGTGCCTAAAAGCTATGAGGGTCTTAAGACTGCGTCTATAAGCAAGTAACGCTGCTCCTACCCTTTGGATGTAAGTTAGACACAGCTCTCAGTTTCAAATAACGCTATAAATGTTGGTTTATATCACCACACGAAATTTTAAACAGCAGTATATTTTGGAAGTTTTGGGTTAGCCAACTATAAAGATATACCGATCAAAAAAAAAAAAAAAACTATAAATATATACCATTTGAGATTAGCATGTGCCGTAAAATTTTCATTTTCCCATACCTGTTGGCTGTTGCCATCCTTAACATTGTATAGTATATATACCATTTTAACAACGTGATCATAATTGTGGCGGAGCCAGATATTAAGAACGAGGGGGGCTAAATTTTGTTTTATAAATCATTAGTGGGCTAAATACAAATATTATGTGGACTAAATGTAAAATATGTGGTAAAAGTAAGGGTGATTTTATGATTTTAATGAATTTAGGGGGCTAGAGCCAGGGTTAGTTTTCATAAATGCTATCATATTTACCTATTTTAACAATGCCTCCCCTCCAATTAAAAATTGGGCCGTCGGGTCATGTTCATTTTTTTTTTTTTTATTGGAAGAGAGAATTTTATTAAGGAGGAAAAATGTACAAAGTACTGGAGTTAAGAAAAAACTACACTCCAGTTGCTTACAGTTTGTGCAAAATTCAAATGTATTATGTTACCAAAAGTTGATGCCCAAGTTAAAACAAGCCCTTTAGCTTCATTGCATAATTCTTCATCTATCTTGAAAGTATATTTATCTTCAAAATTTCTACAATTTCTTTCTCTCCATAACACCCAAACAATAGCTCCTGGAATCAGATTCTAAACTATCTTTCCATTAGGTGATAAGTTATTGTTAAACCAGGTTCTTGCTAAATTAATCATTGAATCCGGATATACCCAGGCCCATCGATCAACTGGTGTAATGGAACACCAAATCTTGTGAGCAACTTTGCAGTGGATAAAAATGTGATCCTGAGATTCTGTACAATCCCCACAAAGAATGCAGGAGCTATAAATATCAATTCGCTTGATCTGCATCATATCCTGAGAGTTTAGCTTTTCGTGAACCTCACACCATAATAAGAAATTAACTTTAGGAGGAATACCAGAAACCCAGACGAATTTATGAGGGAAGTTATCATCTCCTGCATTAATGATCATTTTAGCATACAAAGATTTGATAGAAAAAGTTCCACATGTGGTTAATGGCCATCTTCTTGTGTCTGGCAGAGCATCGAGTGTAGGTGGATTTGAACCAATGATATGCAACAGATTACCAAAAGTAATTGATTCTTCATTTGTCAGGCATCTTTTGAAATCAAACTTCCATGAACCATCTGCTGTGATGTGATCAGCAATGATAGGATTCTGTAATCTGTCCAGCTTAAACAAAGACTTAAAAGAATTCATGAAACAAAGTTCCCCAATCCATCTGTCATGCCAAAAAGATATATTTGCACCTGAGTGAATAGTTAAAGAATGGTTCTCTGTGATAAAGACACTACATTCAACTATAGTATGCTAGCATGGTTCTCTGTAAATAATGCAGGAGCTATAAAGAATGGTTCTCTGTAATTTGTCGGGTCATGTTCGTCAACCATAGTGTATGAACTTTTCATTTGGGTCATGGAATTTGAAAGCCTATATCCGTTCTTGATCATTTTGTAAATGTATTACAAACGGAAATTTACGTTGCTAATCAAGAACAAAAATGTATGTCCCAAATACCTGCACCTCCAAATCTACTGCATGTTCAACCTTTGCGTGTAAAATCTGTAACTCCTTAAATATGAATTTTTTGCATGGATAAGTCAGCATTGCCTTGATATAGGTGTATAAAACTTTTTTTTGAATCTTAAATTCCACATGCTTGTTAATTAGGTCACGAAATCCAATCCAATTAATAACTGAAGATGAACATACAGAATTCCAGTTGATTGCAGGAAAGATCATCAAGGATTGCTTTGGTTTTGATAACTGTCTGATTAGTTTACATTATCCGACGTTGTTGACTTACAGGGAATACCATTACACGTACAATCCACCTAAATTAAGCAGAGCATGTGCTTTAGGAGTTAAGGCACGCTGAGTTTTGTTACATAGGGATAAGCAGAATCGTTGGCTTTCGTGCAACTTACACGTACTCAAGATAATAATTTTTGCAGCTGTCGCATTGTCACCTTAATGGCTCATATGCATCGGCATCGACTACTGTTGTTGTTGATATAAAATCATTAAAAATAATCTGATTCACGTTAGGTACCTATTCTCCACCTCCCTACTCTGCTCTCTCCAATCTAAATCCACATCTGAAAAATGGTAAATCCACATCTGGAAAATTGTAAATCTTATCTGTACCTGAATGTGAATTAAATCCTAGATATGTGATTAGATTAGAGTGAGCAGAACAGGAGGTGCATAACGTTTCTGTATTTTGATCGATATCAATAGATATTGCTGTCTAATATTTCAGAAGTCTAGTGGGTCCAGTGATTCTATTTATTACGTAGCATGTCATGAAGGATTTTTTTGGTTTTGATAACTGTGTGATTACTTCACATTATCCGACGTTGTTGACTTACAGGACACATCATTACACGTACAATAAATATCACCATCTGATCATAAAAAAAATTATAAACCCATAAGCAGAGCATGTGTCCTACGAGTCAAGGCACATTGTGTTTTGTTACCTTACCTTATACCTAGAGATAAGCAGAATCGTTGGCCATCGCGCAACTTACATGTGCTCTAGTTAATTGTTTTTTTAGACGTCGATCGTCACATTATTGGCTCATATGCATCAGTATCGATTATTGTTGATATAAAATCTTCAATAAATCAGAATCACGTTAGGTACCTGTTGTTTGATCTTGTATCCTTCTTGATTTCGATGAAATCGTATTTTTATTTTTTTGAATAAGGCAAACATCTTTAATACTCCATTAAAGGAGTATTTTTGTGTATCAGATCGCATCAATATTAATATCTATTTTTTCGACCCACAACGACAGATATTAGTGTCTATTTCGGTTATTATACGTATCTTCCCCGTAATGTGTGTAACACATTATAAAAATCTTGTGGAAATAACCAGATTTGTATACTCCATTAAACAGATTTGTATGTACTATTACTATCAGCCGTCAGACCGTTGCTTTTCTGTGATTTTATCACCTTTCAGATCTGCTCGTATTAGCAACACTTATAAGAATTACTAAATTATGGTGAAAATGAAATTGCTAAAAATCTTAGAAACGGAAAATATATGTCTCAAACTTGGACACATAGAAACCCCTCCATCTCAATGTTCGTGCGGGTTACCTGCATAAAAATCACATGGACATAACAGTGATAGTAATATTTCAATAATTGTTAGTCAAAATTTATTTTACTGATTGCGGTTTCAACTGTGACAAATTAGCTGTCATTATTTGTTAGAATCAGTTAATTATCACAATTAGATAGAGAGACTACACCTGACTACTTCGTCTACCTCTGATATAACACATAACAAATCCAAGCCAATAATCATTTTCTAATACTCCCTTCGTCCCACTATTAGATGACCTACTTAGTTTTAAATAAAAATCCACTATTAGTTGACCTATCTCATTAAACAAGGAAATATTTCTTAAACTATCTATTTGATTGATTATAGTTAGTATAAGAAATATGTATAATTTGATATCCATGTTTATATTCATTATATAGGTGTTTTAAAATGGTTTTAAATGGTACGAAATTTACGAAAATTCGTGGAATAGTTTGAGAGATAAATCATGTCTAAATTTTACAAGTTATTATCCATAAAGGTATAATTGTAAAAAATACTTAAAAATACTATTTTCCCTTCCTTGTTTAAAGAATTGTGCAAACTTCAACTAGGTGATCTAATAGTGGCACCAAGGGGGTACTACTCATGTGTCTACATTATTGTAAGGCCAAAAACATGAATCATGTTAACTCTTCCTTTAGCACCTATGTGTTTCTCTGTAGTCCTTCGAGTAACCCTAAATATCATTAGTCTCCAAGAGTATTATCACTTTCTCCAAATCAGATTGTGTATGTCATAGATGTGTTTTTTCACCCAGTTAGGATGTTTCTGGAACCATAACGTTTACCAAATGGATAGTGTTCCTCGTAGATATTTTAAAGGCTTCAACTAAACTGGAATAATCTTAAAGAAATTTAAATATCCTTATGTATAACCAAGTTAATGGTATTACCTAAAACATGTTTAACTGAACTAGTAATATTACATATGATTCTCGATCCAAAATAGAAGTTTTTTTTTCTAGCTAAAAAAAGGTATCTACCTAAACACATCTTCACTACATGAGTAATGGATATATGTACATATAAAGATGATCATCCTTTTATTAAGATTCAAAGACTTGCATATCGATTAGGCATCAAGCATCAAGTTATGTCTTTTTCCAAAGATAACGAGCATCTTGAAATCAAGAAACTTATTTGTTTAAGGTATGATTTTTTCGATGCCTCCTAAAAAAACAAGATTGTTCATGCCTTAGAGATTACCTTAATGAATATATTGTTAACTCATTGAACCATACATAGCTAAGGTTAAAATTCATGTAAACAAGTAAGCCTGGACATGGCAGGAAACTCCGGAAACTTACGATTTATAAAATAATCTTTAGCTTTCTAAGAAGGGTTTCAAAATCAAAGGTTCACTAATCCTACACCTTATGTATGATGATGACCTCTTCATCACTTATAAGGAGGATGTTGAGTATAGTCATCATTTTGAACAACTACTTCACTCTACAGTTCATCAGTTGGACAACTAATTAAGATTATAAAATCTGCAATTATACATCATCCAAGGATGGAACAGTATAAAGGGGATAAACTTCATCATGTTTTAATAAGCCAACCACTACAATCCCCCCAATATACTTGAGAGTACACTTCAAGAAAGGGATATCCTTTTTCCATACATTCACACATATAGTTCAACGTTGGATCGAAAGTCGAAAACATGGATGAAGAAACATGTATGGAGATTCCTACCATGCACCTTATATAAAAAACAACTTTTCCCTACCCTGTGACTCTAATAATACGAACACCTTCCACACTCATCTCCACCAAATCATACCCATATATATGCTACAATCCTTAATCCTCAAATAATAATCCACTAACTATCATAAACAAATGTGCATACTTATGTCATTACCTAGTTTTGTTCCTTATTTTGGTCCTTGTGGATAGCCGGAAATTAATTAATATATCTGATGTAGGATCGAGCAAGAGAGAGAAGATCACAAACGCGGAAGAAAAAATGACTACATTGATAATCGAATTCAGTGAACAATTCTCATGGCTCAACAACCTACCTATAGTTTCAAAAATTTGACGTCCACTCAAATCTTTCATAACATAAATCAAACTCTAAACAAAGAAACTCTCCTAACATAAACCAAACTCTAAATAGAACTCTTCTAGAACCAAACAACTTGCTTCACAAGTGTACTTCACGTTCAATCCAAACACGCCATGTCAACTTCACCTCGTTGATTCCACTAATAACTTAACCAATATCTTGGTTTAACTTCCAACATCCTCCCTTAAACCAAGATATCATTCAACAAGAATTTCGTAACCCTCTTCTACTCCTCAGCTTATTCCATTAATCGACGTCAGCACGTCCTTGTCTTTTCTCATTTTCTATTCCTCTTCTAACATTGATAAATGTCAACATACAACACTATTAAAATTACTAATAGTGGTAGTAGCACGTTCTTGTCGTTTTTCATCATCAAAGATACCACCAACAAACCCTTACTCCTTGATACTCAATAATAGCTTATCCCAATTTCATGATCCCATCGGAATTTCTTCATCATTATCCAATCTCAATTCAAAAATATAGCACCAATTGTAACTCCGCTAACAAATCAATCTTCTTCTTTTGCTTAACAACAATCATCAAACACTTTATTCGTACTACTATCATACCATAACAACCACCACAAACTTCTTTTCTTCTTCATCGCAGCGGAACACCATCTTTAACAAACCTTAAATTCTTTGCATCATTATCTCCAATTTCTTCTCCAACTCTAAAATTCTTCAAACTCTTACCATCCAGCCACTAATGTTTACAACAACATCAAATATATTTTTTTCATTGATTCTGAGCTTCTCCCTAACTTCCATAAATCATCACTAGGAACAAAAATTTCCAAATATTGTCACCATCGAAAAAACAAGCCATTTGGAACAAAAGTTTCCAAATATTGTTCCCTTCCAAAAATCGTCCAGTTTCCTTGTCACCTTCCGTATATTCTCCAGTTTCCTAAAACTGGCACCTTCCAAATATAAACCAGTTTCCTAAAAGTGGCACCTTCTATATATTATATTGTCTTGGAACCTTCCATATACTAACCAATCTTCACCCGCCTTCAATCACCATACTCCATCTCTATCTGTTCGCACTTTGCATCATCATCTTCATCGTTCATCACATCTTAATAATGGCATCATCGGCTCGGAACACAGTAGCCATCAATTCTTCTCTAATTCCTCTCAGTTTAAAACTCCACAGACGCACAACTTATTTAGTGAATACCCATCACAACGAACCACAGACCTCATTCAACAACTTGTTTTTATTTTATTTTTTTATCTCTAACCACTATCCCTTTTGACCCCATGAACCACTCTAGGTTCAGTAGGAAGTGAACGCAGACGCAACAAAACATTTTTTTTATCCTTCACGAAAAACTAAGAATCAATTCTCTACCGAAAACAAAGAATTTCTTCAACTCTTTCTCATTCTCCTCTCTCTTCATCTCACCTAGCTCTGATACCAAATGTAGGATCGAGCAAGAGATAGGAGAGCACAAACACGGAAGAAAAAACGACTACATTGATAATCAAATTCAGTGTACAATTCTCATGACTCAACAACCTACTTATAGTTTCATAAACTTGACGACCACTCAATGAAACTTTCCTAAAAAAATCAAACTCTAAACAAATACACTCTCCAAACATAAACCAAACTCTTTTAGAACCAAAAAACTTTCTTCACAAGTTTACTTCACGTCCAAGCCAAACACGCAGTGTCAACTTTACCTCGTTGCTTCCGCTAATAACTTCACAAATATCTTGGTTTAACTTCCAAAATCTCCAAAAGCAACTAAACTTAGAAAATATTATGCAGATGACACTCAATATACAACAAGACTTCACTCGATTAAAGGGGATCCTTCCTCCTGGTACACCACCTTTAGTAAACCCAAACAATACCTCGCGATCTACAACAATTATTTCAGCAGGTTAGGTCGCCCTTAATTCAGAGTGGACTAAGATTGATATGGATTGGGAGGCTACAGTGTACCATGGGCATGTACGGGTGCATGTTTATATGCTGGGATTCGTCGACAATAACTTTTGTATCCATGTCACAACATATGGGAATCACCAATGTGCTGATAGATGAGACATAATCCTTGCTGATGATGTCAAAAAACGACGATAGATTGGTGTTGGGATAAAGTACAATTTGAAATAAACTTTGAAAACTTTCTTTGGTTCATAAAATATTACACTAGACCACTTTGCAAACTCTGCACATAATTTTTACCTCAACTTGTGTGCATTGTAAATTTGTAATTGTTGGTGTGTGGTATATAGTTGAAATGGTTATCCAAATAAACTCCACAAAGTACTATTCCCCATAGATACAAATAAAGAAGAAGACCAAGTGGCGGATGGACCGTCGAATCACGCGGCGAATATAAGTCAATTATAATTTCTTTCAACTACAATATTAGATTTAGACCATATGATCCCATTTTTTTAAAATCAAATTATATTGAATGACTTGCAATCCAAATTCTCAGTCCAACTAGTGGTTAAACAATTGAAACTGAAAAACTTGAAAAGAGAAGTCTTTTTGGTGGCCGAGGTTCCTGTATGAAAAAAATATCAACTAAATATTGGACGCCACGTATTGGATAAGGGTGAAGAAAACACCCATATCAACATATTTTAATTGACCCAATCCGTATATTGGCTGGTGGACACCTGATCCATCTCTTGGAGGATTGGACGCAATAGCGTTTTTGAAACCCGATATTTTCACGGATTGGACGCGGATGGAACATCACTCATCTGTTAGACACCCGATCATATGGATAATATTTGTATTGTACATATATAAAGTATATATGAAGGTTATTAACTTATTATAGGAAATTGGTAGGTAATATATATGCTTCTCGATTCTTTCTTTCTTTCTTGTTTTTTTTTTTGTTTTTTGTTTTGTTAAATCTTCATATATTTCGTCGTGAATAAGAAACTCTCAACTTCTTCTTTACAAATAATACCAAAATAAGATAAAAAAAAAAAAAAAAAAAAATTAGAGGAAACTAAAAATTACGTTACTCTTGTTATGTTATAATAAATTAAATTTACATAATTCAAGTTTTAAAACTAAGTTATGTTATTCTTATAAACGTTTACCCATTTATATTTTTATTTTGAATCCGCAAATTCACCCACATTCAGTCCGTTTACCCATAGGGTCAAAACGTGTGTGAAATTTTCAAATCCGCTATTTAGATGAACTTGACATGAGTTATATTAAATCCTCATCCATACATCCGTTACTCACCCCTAGTATTAGACTAGCTTACAATTATTTTGGACTGAACAACTCGATTGCAACCAATCTAATCAAATTCGAGCAACTATACACAACCTAATTTTCATAGTCGTCCATTATGCATACGGAATCATCCAAGCCCTAAATTTATAAATAAGGAAACCTTTTGAAAATAAAAAGTCTCTGGAACAGGAGATGTAGTCGGGCTACATCGTAGAAGTACGTGGCCCATCTTATTTTTTCCACCCATCTTGAAAACGGTTTATTTTCTTCTTTTCCAAGGGATTTAGTCAGGGGCGGGGCCAAGATATCTTGGTTAACCGTGAACAATGACACCATTAGAAAATTGAGCGGCCGATGGTCGCAAATTACTTTTAGCCTTTTTAAAATCCGAGTATTCATCAGTACAGTAAAAATAGAATGAATTTTTGGTAAATTTATACCATACACAGTTCCATCATGCTTTTGAGGGCCGCGGAGTGCAAGCACTTTGGACTCAAGAGTCAAAGTTCATGGCTGATTCGATCATTTTCTGTAGAAGTTTAGGATGCTAGTTAAATTAAAATGTAAATTGAGGGGTGATATTCACAAATTGTGGTGAAAGGGGGACAATTTTGTGAAAATATAAAAACGATACCCACTAAATAGCAAGTTTACAGAATCTAGGGAGGACAACTGTCCTCCCTAGTCCTCGTGTGGCTCCGCCCCTAGATTTAGTGGGGCCACTTTTAAGAACTATCTTTTTTTTTTTTTCTTTTTTTTTTTTTGTGAGAAAAAGTTGGAGACTGGACTGGGCTACGGATTTGGATTGCCGTGGGAGTCCCCGCAAAAAAGTCATGTAGAACCAATGGTTGTATTAGACTGGACTATGGATTTTTTCCAATCAAATTCTACAATCAACCAACAACTTTTTTTCTGTAATAAGAAGAAATTAATAGCCTAATAAAGCAAAACTTCATTGCAAACCTATGACATAATCTTCAGCTTCATTGAAGCACTGCTTATTTTGAACCCAGCAACACTCACACCAACTGCATCCACTGTAAGAGGAGCTTATTCTGTTACTAGTAACTAATAGTAATAATTGTTGCTAGGTACGTGCCAGTGATCGATATCACAATTCATCATAAGTACCACCCCCAGCAGATGGTGATGATGATGGTGTTGATACTTTGACATTACCACCAGTTGGGGACGATGATGACGTTTTTGTTACTTGGGCATTACCACCTGATTTTATTGATATCTGAATGTTAACATCGGTGTTGCAACAGCCACATCCAGATCCGCAGCCACATCCACAGCCTGGTGCTGGTGGTGGGCATGGACTTGGAGGAGATGGTGGGGATGGAGATGGAGGAGGTGGGGAAGGTGGAGATGGTGATGGGGAAGGAGGTGTTGGTGAAGGCGAAGGAGGTGGTGGTGGGGGACTTGCACAACAACACTGGCATGATACTCCCGAGGAACTGGTTTGAGGTCCGCATTCTTTTCCAATAAGTGAACTTCCTCCCGCCATACATACTCTACTACAGGTATTTGTGCAAACGTCACAGTCAGCGGCATTGTAAACTTCCACAGGATCAGTCGGACAAAGAGCTGCAGGTGGAGGTGGTGATGGGGAAGGTGGAGGTGGTGATGGGGGTGGTGGTGAAGGTGAAGGTGGAGGTGGTGATGGAGGTGGTGGTGAAGGTGGAGGCGGTGATGGAGGCGGTGGCGGAGGGGAAGGTGGCGGTGGTGGCGGAGAGAATGGTGTAGGTGAACAACAGCACTTGCATGTTGCGTATGCTGCAGAACCGGTTTTAGGTGTGCACTGTTGTGTAGTATATGAACTCCCTTGCGCCGCACATACTCTTACACATGTATTTTGGCAAGCGGTGCAATCAGCAGCATTGTACACATCTTGTGATACGGCATTTTCACAAAAAGCTTCCGTTGATGATATCTCTACATGTATATATAAGTTCGAAGGATAAAAAAGTTAGATAGTTAATATCCAGATAACTAGCAAATGCAACAACAAAGTATATATAATACATGTAAATTTGAGATATTGCTGTACTTACGAAACACTGCTGAGAAACAAACGATTACGAGCAGGAAAAAACCAGCAGATGAGCAATTACGCTCCATTGATGGATGACTACTAATTGATTACTACTGTTTTCTTTTTTGTTCCCCTTTTAAGGGTGAGGTAGGTTGGTGATTTTGTCGTTGGATTGAAGCATCTATTATTTATAGATAAGAAAAATAACTTACTGAAATAAACCAATATAATATTAATAAAGGGCCATATGGTACCCTAGTTAGCAATTCGGCGAACTATTTGCGAATTATACGCGAATAGTTCCGTTTCGATACTTTTCACGTACAAATGAAACTCCGGTCTGGGTTCGCTACGTTTTCTGAGTAAACCGAATAATTCGCGGATTTAACGAATACCGAACTAATCGGTACTTACGGTTCGTGTCCACATCGTTCCATTTTTATTATTAGTTTAATGTATTTTTATTAAGGTTCTGACATGACACATTTTATGTCCCCACGTGATATATGAAGACATTTTCCCATGCTACTTTTAGATGTTTACGTTTATGCAGACATTGTCCCTCGATAGGTTTAGCTGTTTACATTTATTTTCTCAAAAAATTTGAGTGAAAGGGTTCGAACACTGAACCACGAGCTTCTTAGCAAAGGAAGCAACCATTAAACCATGCGCTGCTTGCTGATTATGTGGGATATTTTTTTATATATATATAATTTACAGATGAAATCATACTTACCCAACATAAAATAGGTATTTTTATAAGATAATATATGCCGAATTTTCAGTCCCGAACTCAATAAGTAAATCGAATTATACACGTACGTATGCCGTTCCGAATCACTGCCGACTCACGAAGCGTTGACCGGATATTTGACCGAACTTAAATTTTACAAATCCGAATAATACTCGTACGTTTACCGTTCCGTACGTTTGCCGTATCCCGAATTGCTAACTAGGTATGGTACATGTTAGGTGCAATCTATGGCCTATCTGAATATTATTTATTATCTAAGTTTGTTTTTTCAAACAAGATGGATTCTACCACGTGAAACCTGAGCTATGTAGAATCATGATGCATAGATAGATTTGATCTCATATATTGAAATCTCTGCTATAGAGTCAAGAGGGAATGAAATAACAGATCCCACGCTGATGCCAATGTAACAAGAGTAATGACCTGGGTTCCAAATTTATCAACACCGAACTTTTTATAGAGAAAAAAAAACAAACATACAATCACTACAAAACGAAGGAAAAAATAACTTCGGAAACTTATTTACGAAACGAAAACTTATATGACATGATGAAGTATTTATTTTTGCTAAATAAAATATTGGGACACAGATTTCTTTCCTGATTACCAATGACTTTGCTTTCACTTGTAACACAACTAGGAACGGATATAGTGGTTCAATTTCAACAGTTTAGATTAAAAATTGATATAACATGATTCACTAACAAGATCCGAGGGCCGAATTTTTAATTGGAGGGGAGGCACCGTTCTTGCCTACGGGTTGTGCAAGGCGTTGACAGGCCGGCTTAAAAACTATGTCATACTTTTAGGAGTTAAGATTGTCTCCTACCCTACCCGGTACTTGCTGCTTGCTATTGGAAAAAGGTTTTGGATTTGGGAGGCACTGTTTATCATGTCTTTTCATTGCCTACCCTCCATGCCATGGTGTGTCACTATTGATCAGGGCCGTTAAATAGGAAACACCTATATTCGTTACTGATACTGTGGCGAAAGGAAGCGTTGCTATGTGGATTAAGAACCGAAATTCAGTTTTGGACCGACACTAATTGCCAAAAAAAAAATAAACAGAAAAAAATACTGATTATAAATTGTTGTTATAAGTATAAGATTTTAAATTTTTCCTGTGTCATTATCAGATTGTTTACTATTAATAAATATTCTTAAACAAATAATACAATATTTTTTTCTCTATCTCATGGATGTATGTACCGACTACCAGGTGATCCCATGTGAAAACCAAGTAAGCCTGGAATCACGCAAATGTATGTCTAGTGAACAAACTAATCTCACATTAATCATTCATATATCCGATCAGTACAGCTCGAAATTTGAATGCTATTAAAGTCGAGAAAATATCAGATAATGTAACATAAAATCCTGTTGCAGATTGTTTGTCGAGAATTAAAAAACAGCAATTTGTATGCTAGAAACAGTAAGCGATTAATAAAAGTTGGTTCTAGATTCTAGACACGGTCCTAGCTAGAATCGTGCTGCTAGACTCCTAGAATATAGATCCAAAAAACTAAGTCATTAAAGGAATTTCGTTACTCTATAGAAGTCAAATCTGCACTGTTAGAATCTAAAGAGCAATCTCAAAATAAATCCAATAACCCGACTAGCGTTGTGAGCACATATTTGGCAACATAAGATTATCATCCCAATCGATACCAAATTAAGATGATGATATTTTGATGAGGGTGGGAGTTAAAAATCCAAAATCCAAAATGACCCCTTCACCCAAACATTGTAATGTAATGAGTCCAAATGAGAGATATCATGCGATCTTTCTTTCTTTCCAAATTCCAATGCCCCTTAACTCAAGCACATGCTCATTTTGTGGGATACATTTTATTTTTATTTTGAGTGATGACTGAAACATGGTGGGCACGTTTAGTGATCGGATCCACAATAAAAGGGTCAACTGGACAATCCCACGCTCATCTTCAGTCATTAATTGTACTAGAAGGGATCGTATCTTACATCATTTCCAAGCAATTACTATCACGAGGCAGTTAAGATCCAAATGCTCAACTAATTGCTAGTATCTCAAGGTGGTAATATGCAACTTCTACACAGAATATTAATTACATGTATGGTGATGAGGTACTGTACTATAGAAGTGCTCAATTTGTGGGTTTCATATATATAAAATTATTGAAATGATGATTTTTAGATGATTGGTACGTTGTAATGAAGTGGCAAATAGGTTGACAACGTAGGAAAATGTGAACCCATTAATTTACAGGTTCCAAAACCAAAGCAATCCTTGATGATCTGCTCTGATCCTCGATAACGGGGTAAACTGGACAACCCCATGTTCATCTTCTGTTCGCATTAATTGGACTTAAAATCTTGCCCAATTCAATGCGCATGAGAAAGTTAAGATCCAAAACCCAATATTAGTTGACATACCAAGGCAATGCGACTTTGGGGCAGAATATTATAATTATAATGTGTAATAATAATATACGCAAATATGCATAGTCATGGCTCATGGGTGTTGCAGGCATGCAGCTTCAAATCTTTAATGCCTTTGTGCCCTTGTCACGTGGGCACCGATTCATGCCGGATATTTTCAAATATGTTTTCCGTTACCATAGGCAATCCGGGGGCGGTAGCCTCTTAAAGTGCTAGAAATTTTTCCGGTTTATTCATTTTTTTCGAAAGAAAAAGGTTGTATTTAGAAAAAAAGGAGCCGAAGATCAAGTACCCCATTACATATAGACTAAACAGTCTCCAAGTCATGGAGAACTTGACTAGCACTGATAAGCTTAAAAGTATCCAAATTTCAAGACCAAAAAACAATAGTTTGCTTGATCAAAATTTTAATCTCGGTTGTATCTCTTGGCCTCGAGCCAAAAACCATACTGCTACGCTCTCTTCGTGAATTCCAAGTCAGAGCATAGTTTAGGATATTTCATATCCTCTTGCATCTTCCAGAAAGAACATTATTGTCCCATGCATTGAAATGTTGCAAAAGGTTTCAGGCATGGGCCATGATATATAGAACGCGTTGATGAAGTAACCCCGAAGTTCGAATGCAAAGCTACAATGAAACAAAATGTAATCCATAGTCTCCCTGGATGTGTTGCAAAATGGCACTCCACTATATCAATATTAACTCTTCTATGATGCGTCTGTCTTTCTGGTTTATTCAAAAACCTAATTCATAAATCAAAATTCAGTTCAAATTTGAAGTGAGGCGTCTCCTCCCATAAACCACCATATTGATTCCTTTTGGAGGTGTCTGTTAGAGATGAAAAAACTTTTTTAATAGACATGAACCCTGCTATAAATTGTGAGATATTATCTCATTCAATAACATAAAACCTATTGGATTTTATTCTTTGCACTAAACATCATTAGAAACCTAATCTAGTGTGTTCTGGATTGGATCAAGAAGTACAAACCTTGATTCCAATTATGTTGTTATAGGGCTTCATCATAATATGAAGGCGTTATTTCACATACCTGTTGTAATCGTAATTTGAATTGGGAGGTTGAAATAATTGTCTAAGAGAAAGCCTTGAAGTCAGAAGTATAACAAATCTGGTAGTTTTTTCATCCTCTATTTCACACAAATTTCCAACAACTCATTCAATGAAACAAATAATCTTAGGCAGTGTTTGATAACAGAGAAAGGAAACAATTCCATGGAAAGTGTTTCCATGGAATTAGTTTCCATGGAATTAGTTTCCATGGAATTCCACAGAATTGAGTTCAAAACATACTTTAGGCCACGCTTTTATTCTAATTCCATGGAAACATATTTTTGACCAAACGACGGAAATCACGCTATTTCCATGGAAAGATGGCTAATTCCATGGAATTAGCTCCTATCAAACACAGCTTTAGGCTCCAAGTAGAAAACTACGTGAAAAAATAATAATTCTTTTACTCGACATGGTATTTTATTCTTCATTTTCTTAAGTCCAAACGATCATTTTGTTTCTAAATTTAATTAAAGTTTGTTACATACATACATTGGAGATTTGAGATGAAATTTAGGTAAAAAAAAATATCTTTATTTTTTTCTCATTTAGCAATGACACACACACACACAAAATGTGTTAAGAAGACCTCCACCTAAAATAACCTTGATCCCTTTTATTCGAGACACTTTTACAAGAGGCATATTAGCAACTGGTCCACTAGTAGAATAGTGACATTTAGTGATAGTTCAAACTTTTATAAGGTAACAGTTCGTAAAAGGCCTGTTACTAAATGTTAGGTGTTAAATAATAGTAGATGTTTCCGTAAGAAATGTTACATAGTGTCATCTAGGTAGTATATTGTAACGGTTGTAAATGTCTCTGGCCAATAACAAAGATGGAGTATAACAAAATTCAAATAATTTCAGAATTTTCGCGTTATAAACGGGGATTTTTGCCGTAAACGGACTTTTAAAAGGATGAAATTCCACGTCCCCTCCTAGAGTCCTAGTCAATTCCAAATCAATAACACATGACCAAAATAAAATTGACTAAGTCCACAGTATTATATTCGAGTGTGGAATATGATTCCAGTAGGACTGCAACCCGTCCTTGATGTACTAGATTCATTTGAATGGTCAAATATGATTTTCTTCCCATCCTTGGTCATTCAATTGGACTCTTAGAGGACTCATCGAAAACAATGTTTTGAAACTCTACTATGAGGGTAATAAGGGTAAAAAAAACGTTGCAAAAAGTCCAAAATATTAATTTTGAATTTGGAATATTAAAATATCAAAATTTCACCCTTTCTCAAGTTTGTGTTTGGTAAAAAGCTCTTATAAACGTATAGGACTCAAACTTGTTACGATAAACAAATGCCATCTACCCCTTTAAACCCCATTAACATCTAACATAATTTTGACTTCCCACATGTGAGTTTGTATACAAAATAATTAGGCCATCCGATATATATATACATCTTTGTTGTGGGCATAGGGGTTCACAAATACCCGTCCAACCCGTCCAAACCGCCTGACCCGACCAAAAACCCACCGAACAGAACTGAACCCGAAGTATCAGACGGCCCTGCACGGTAAATGTTCTCAAAACTTGACCTGTTTCCGGTGCTTCTCGGTTGTATGTGTATACCGACAGACATCACCCAGAACCGACCGATTAAATAGATTGATGGATAATAAAATCCTAAGACCTTACATATAAAATGATACTCGAATCTTCTTCTAAGAACCTAAAACTCTTAAAATACTTTCAGTTTTCTTTTCTCCAGCAGAGGAGGCGACTCCATTATCGTCTCTTCTTCAACCTTCTTCCACCTTATTTACCAAGTAAAATCAAACTCTTACATCACCACCATCATCTCTATATGTTGCTGATTTTGTTGATATAAAATGGATTCTACAGGTAAGGTAAGATGATTTTTGATTGATTTTTATTATTTGAGATACTACTATTAATAGGGTTTATTTTGATTTCGATTTCGTGATTGATTTTAATTAAGGCACTGTTATTAATAGGGTTTAGTTTGATTTCGATTATTAGATTTCGTGATTGGTTTAGTTTGATTTCGATTTCGATTAAAGACCCACTGATTGATTTGTATTAATTCTTATTAGTCTGTAATTCAGAGGTTTCTAAATTATTAGATTGATTGTGTAATTAATTGAGATACTCTTATTGATGGGTTTAGTTTGATTTGGATTTTTTTTTATCGATTTTTAGTAATTGGGGTACTGTGAATTAGGGGTGTTTAGTTTGATTCGATTTTTTTGTTTGATTTTGTGTGTTGATTGATTATTATATCTTATTGGTGGATTTCCTATCACACTATTTTGTTTAAATTCTTTTGAAGAAGAGCAACATCAATAAGGAGATGTTGATTTTACTCTGTATATGGAAATAAAAAGTATATGTTCATGAAAATTGAGAACATACTTTACATGCATGTCACTGTGAACAGGTAAATGGTGTTTTACATATCATTTTTTACTTTTAGTTATGTGTTAATTTAATTTATCTTTCATCAGGCATAGACACATAGTATTTCTTATCGATCATTTCATGTTGTGGTGTGAACTATTTACAAGTTTGTTGGAGTCTGGAAATGTTAGACAACCTGTGGTCTTTGTATTCTTTGTTATTTGTGCTTGTTACTACACTTTTAAATGTGTAGAGAGTTGAGTATTTTGTTGTTGTGTTGATAGTTCCATTCCTTAACTTCAGCACTATATAAACTGTTGAGTTCATTGTCCTGTATATACATGTGTATGTTTTCCAGATTATATATATGTCATTAAACTAACGATAATCTTTAATAATCATTTGTTGATTTTCTAATTACTAATTAGAGAGTTAAATTACACTTTTTCTTGTAGATGTCCTAGGTCCCATGACTTCATATAGAGAAGATTAATAAAGGGAGTTAATAACATCCAATGGTGTTCCTTGAATGGTATGTTTCCGATGTTTATGAATCTTATTTGAGTGATTGAGTCTGAGAACATGTTGAACTCAGAGGGCTATCATGAGAGTTCAACTTGTCAGTCATTACATTAGCCATGTATGCATTTGTTTTTAGATTGCCAGAGAACTTTGAGCCTGGTGATGATACCATGAGTGATTGATTCAGAGTGGTTATGTTTGAAACAGGTTAGGATACCTTGGTATAGTTATACACATGTATGTAACCATTGTGGTGGCCTGGTATTAATTTGAAAACATATGCGGGAATACAAATATCATAGTAGTATCCTTTATCTCGTCATAGTTTAATAGATCTTAAGTACTTGCTTGAAGTATAGAGAATTGATTTCATTCGACTATTTTCTTAGGTGCTCTGCTTTTTGTTGTTTGTTGCAGGTGCTGAAGAACCTCTGGAATAAGCTATCTTATTGGAGTTTTCACTTACATATTAGTTGAGGAATACTTGGACTTTGGTCTTATACATAAGTTGAAGAATAATACCTATCATTCATTCTTTATTCATTCATTTTTTCTTACTGAAAGAGGTATCAAAACAATCGAAGAATCTAGTTTGCTTTTAGTTTAGTTTTTTTTTTGTTATAGATTTTTCCGTTTGCTGAAAGATTATTATCAGTTAGATTATTGAATCTACTATTATTATTTGCAAATTTCCTTTCTCTGTGCTTGTTTGTACAAGCATACGTATGCAGTCTGGAGTTCTACTTAAACAGGTTAGCGGAATAAGTATTTCAGTGTAAAACTGGAACTTAGTGTAAAACAAGTGAATTTAGGATTGGATCGGTTTGAAGACTCGGTTTACCCGAGTCAACTCGACCTGGTTTACATATAATCGGTAAACCGCTACCGAACTGAACCGATCCGACACTAGATCGGACGGTTCATAACCGACCCGATCTAAAATTTTCAATACTAATTGGGGCAGCTGAAAATAAAACCGACCTGTACGGTTCTATGGTTGGTAGGGATGAAAACCGATCCGAACCGACCGCTGTGCACCCCTATGTGGGCACATGGAGGTGTAAACGTAATATGGGAAAGGTAAGGAGACTCTAATAAATAAAGGAAATAAAAATACAAGGACCTGAAAATAAAAACTAGCCCTTAAATATTTGCGACATTTTTTTTGCAACGGTTATATAGATTCCACATTTTTGAGGATTGAAAGGTTGCTAAACTTACAAACGTTTATAAACGTTACAAAAGGCGTTCCGCCACACCATTCCCAATAAATTAGGAACTGGTATATACGTTTCCGATTTGACACATCAAAACTACCGATGCGCGAAGCGATCGCACGCACACTGGATTCTGTTAAAGATAGCAGTGGGTCGGAGCCATATTAAACCGTCAATTAATGCTACAAAGTCAATAAGGAAGAAAAATAATAAAAAAGTGACCATTTGTCAGCAAAAATGTGGTTATAATAAATTACGGTAGATCTCTTTGCCGTCTAATAAACAACGATTTTGTTTCTTCGAATTATTATCATTTTGAGGAAAACTGCTACTATAAACAAATTGGACGGTAAGATCACTAATTAGTTTAGAGACAAAGTAAAAAAAACAGTAAAAATTATATATAGTCGCCCCCTATTTTCTATAAATAGATGATGCTTTATATCCACCAAATTAACACATTCCAGTCCCAAAAATGGGTTGGTTTCAGAGCAATTCTCCATGGGTTGGTCTTTTCCTTTTTGCGTCAGTTGGATGCTTAGCTTTGTTGATCCGTATGTAGTACTTATTCCTTTTCGTTTTTCTTTTTAGCTAATTAATTTTATTGATTGTGATGCTTAAAATGGTTTCCATATTTGATGTAGAGATGCCGGCTTGCACTGAAGCCGTTTTACCATGTGCTCCAAATGAACGTTACGTATCAAAAATTTACAAGGGTGTTTCGCCACCGTCGTGTCAATGTTGCAACTCAAATGTAGACATTCAAATCTCAATTCAGTCAGGTCAGGCATTTATCTAATGAAATTTCTTGTTTTCACAACATATTCTAATACTACTGTAGTAATATGTTGTTTATTTGTCTAATTATCTGTATTTTTCATGACGACCGTAGAATGTGCACCACCACCTTCATGTCCATCTCCTTCACCTCCTCCTCCTCCTCCATCTTCACCACCACCACTACCATCTCCCCCACCTCCATCTCCATCTCCCCCACCTCCATCTCCACCACCACCACCGCCATCACCCCCTCCTCCATCTCCACCACCACCACCGCCTTCACCCCCTCCTCCGTCTCCACCACCACCGCCGCCATCTCCACCACCACCATCTCCTCCACCACCATCTCCACCACCACCACCTCCGCCAAGGCCTGCAGGAGATATATGCGATCCAACGGCTGAGAATTCGTTTTCGAATATTGGGACAAGTTGCACGGACTGTACGACTGCTGATTGTGATAGTAAGTGTGTGGCAATTGGAGAAACACTGACACTAAGCGGCTGCAATCCTTCTACTTTTCTGTGTACCTGTTGTTGCTCTAAAAGCTCACTTTCATCATCAACAAGGACTCGTCGTTCATCATTATTCAACGCAGCACAAATAAGAAAATTTCAGTAAAGCTATCACATGGCCGTTAGTTAGCAGCAGCCACTGTGATTGTCATAAGATCCATAAAATCAATTTTTACTTTTCTCAAAAAAAAAAAAAAAAAGATCCAAAAAATCTAAACTGGTTTTTGGCTCTCTTGGATCTGTAACATCTGTTCAATCTAGAAGCTTTGTTGTATCCGTTCCAGACTGTAATGCCCGAAATAATAAAATTAATTTAGCTACAAATTATTCAGGAACGGTTATACCCGTTTCTATATGTAATCCGGTGGTTTATGTTTTTAAAAATTTCTTTCGGATTTGACCAAATCAGATAGCAAATACCAATTGATAAATATTATTTCTCAAAAATGATTTGTTGATAAAAGATTGGAAGTTGGCAATCATTGTTACACTCCATCCACTTGATCTAAAAGGAGTGAATTCGAAATCCATTTCGTCAAATTGAAACAAAACTGAAAAAGCATGGTTCAAAATGGAACTAAAAAATCGTGGTCACAAAGTGATGATACTAATGATCTGAATTTGAAACCCGTCAACACCAAATTCTTTACCAAAAAAAATCAGCTCGCAACGAATATCCAATCCGGAACAATAAACACTACAAAATTGGTTGATCCTTTCTATATCGATATGATGACTTAAACTAATAATTACATCATTATGATTTTTCAAATTTCATCCCAATTGGATAAAATTGGATACCAACTTGTTATTGATCCAATACAACATCAATTGCTTAAACTAGTACAACATCAATTGCTTCAAATTAAAACAAAATTATAAAAGGATGTTATAAAACAAAAGTTGAAAACCATAGTGTAAAACAAAATTAGTCGAGAGCATCTATATCGGTCCCGGAGTAACATACGAGGTAAAATGGATCATATGACCAGTAAAGTAATTTTTCTGGTTGATATGGATGAGTAAATTTTCTTCCTGGGTGAAATGGACTGGAGATATTTAAAAGTGTAACAGACAGCAATACCCTTTATCTATCTTCTCTCTATTTTCTCTCCACCATCTCAAAAAAAAAAAAAGCAGTCACACCGATCTACTTTCTCCACCACAAAATCACCTTGTTGCAACTCAGAAATTAGTTTATCCACCGTCTTCATCATCTTTATCCACCGTATTCATCATCTTCTTTCATTGTCTACATCAACAGTATCATCACAGTTAAAATTGATGACTTCATTGTTGAAATTGGTTTCGTTGCCGTCTGCAAACACCATCTCGAGCAGCCTAATTAGGGTTTTGAAACAGATCAATTACACAAAATGTCACCTAGAACTTGTAAGTTCCCAAACCCTAACTTTATTTTGAAACTGGTTTGCATCTTTCTATTATATTTGTATTGGATGAAAATGGTTTGCAAAATTTCATGCTTAAATTTTTGGATTTTTTGAAGTACTTGGGTGTAATATTATACGTCATGCTTTACAAAATTAATCAAATTAAAACTATGAGTACATGCAACCCACTTTTAATTTGCTTAAATTTGCCTAATTTTGTTTCAATTGAAGTTAAGGTTTGGAACACTAGTTTCTTCTTTTTCTTACATAATAGTTTATACTTTATTGAATTTGTTTACATCTTGGTTTATAATCTGCTGCAATGGTGTACATATACATCCTTATTTATATTTTTAAATCTGTACCTATACGAGTTTGAACATATTTGAAAAAAAATTCATCAAATTGTAAATCCTGATGCACCTGGTTGCATCATGTGTTTTAGCTAGATGAAACCAGTTTCATCCAAAGAAAACAACTGTTTTGGGGTTTGAAGAATAGAGACCTCTAGGTATAATTGTTTCAGTAGGTTTAACTAGCTAACATGTTTAATATATTGGTGATATATGTTGGTTGAGAAGGTTTAAACTAGGATGAAACCAATTTCATCGAGGTTTAACATTTGATGTACATAGTTTCATTCAAGTTTAAGTACTAGCTTAGTTTAGAGATTCAAGTTTATGTACATGTTAGTTTCCTTGCTGATTACTG
The DNA here is from genome assembly GCA_023529315.1 of Papaver bracteatum. Taxonomy (NCBI): domain Eukaryota; kingdom Viridiplantae; phylum Streptophyta; class Magnoliopsida; order Ranunculales; family Papaveraceae; genus Papaver; species Papaver bracteatum. The sequence goes on from JAJJWX010002805.1 coordinate 854,899, forward strand.
TTGGAATATATAATTTATTGATATAGACTGTTTTGAAATTCATTTCATCAATTCTTTATAGTAAGATGAAATTGGTTTCATCTGTTCTGGATTGAGTTGAAATCATATTCATCCATGTTATACAAGGATGAAACCAGTATCATCCTATTTTGGATTGACATGAAAATATTTTCATCCATGTTATAATATGATGAATCCAGTATCATCCTGTTTTGGATTGAGCTGAAATTATTTTCATCCATGCTTATACTAGGATCAAACTGGTTTCATCATATTTTGGATTAATCTAAAACTATTTTCATCAAAGTTTAACAAGGATGATAATGGTTTCGTCCTTTTTTTGTATTATTAGTTGATGAAATACACACACACTCAAAGTATATAACTACATGATATCTATTGATGCTTATACTTGAATGAAACATGTATCATCTTGTTTTAGGTTTAACTAAAAAAAAAAACTCATCCAAATTTAAACAAGGATGAAACTGGTTTTAACTTGTGTTCCATTGGATACAACTGGTTACATCTTGTATTTTTACTGGGTGAAATTATGTTGTCACTGGAAGATCCTAGTTTCATCCATGTTTTATCATGTATTGACTTTTTTTTCATTTAAATAATACAAACTAAATCAAGGCTTGGTTTTCCAGCCGTTTTCTAGAATGGATATTCTCTACCTCATAATGAAAGAATCTATCACTCCCTTAGTGATAAGATTACTTTCCTAGAAAGATTATGTCACTCCCTTAGTGATAAGATCATGCAAATTCAATTTTTAATGATAAGAATGTTTTCTATTACAAATCTAGTAGTAGAAGCTCTTGATTTCAATAGGTTTGTTGGTTGTTCATCCTTCACCTTACTATGCAAGCTCGTTTCCACCGAATCAAATCGTAAATCAACACAAAAGAAAAAACCATATGAAAAACCAATTTAATAGGTAAAAAAATGGTTTATGCTATTGGATCTCTGATTATTGTTTTCTAATAGTAGATTTCTTATACAGTATAGTCGGTTAAATTCAACAAACCGCAAACTAAAGTTTACAATAGAAGTGTAGACCAACCGAATAGTTGATACTTAGTATTTCTTTTCTTTTCCTTTTGAAGAATTTATAGGCTTACATGATTCATGATATTCACATCTATATTTAAATCCGACTATAAAAATGAACACGCGTAATAGTTTTTGGCACCACTTGCACCGTCCTATGAAATGTAAACAGAGAAGGGGATGATCCTTTTTGTTTTATTGAAAAGGGGGAAAATCCTACATATATAAATATAGAATACAAATTTGATAAAATGAATAAAAAACAAATATCAAACTTATCTTTAATCATGTTTCATCTACTACATCTCACTGATTCATGATAACTCAGAGAAGGATAAGATCAATATCAAAAGAAAAAAAATAAAAGGAAAGGTTCGGAAATCCCTTCATCATCCCGTAAAAAGAAAGTATTTATTGTTTTATATTTTATTTCCCAAATTAAAAAAATAATCTAACTGTAAATATGGGGAGGGAATATGGTGCCACGTGGCAGAGTCATATTGGCGGGACACAATGGCACACCTAAGAAGGGGACAAGGGATAGAGACCAAAGTAGATGCAAAAGGATATTGAGAGGTATAAGGTATCGAAGAGCTAGAAGAGAGATTAAAGGAGACAATAGGAGACGAATGGAGATAAATAGAGACCAAAGGAGATGCAAAAGGATATTGAGAGGTATAAGGTATCCAAGAGCTAGAAAGAGATTAAAGGAGACAATAGGAGAAGAATGGAGACAAATAGAGACCAAAGTAGATGCAAAAGGATATTGAGAGGTATAAGGTATCGAAGAGATAGAGAGAGATTAAAGGAGATAATAGGAGACGAATGGGGATAAATAGAGACCAAAGTAGATGCAAAAGGATATTGAGAGGTATAAGGTATCCAAGAGATATAGAGAGCTTAAAGGAGACAATAGGAGACGAATGGAGACAAATAGAGACCAAAGGAGTTGCAAAAGGATATTGAGAGGTATAAGGTATCGAAGAGCTAGAAAGAGATTAAAGGAGACAATAGGAGACGAATGGAGACAAATAGAGACCAAATGAGATGCAAAAGGATATTGAGAGGTATAAGGTATCCAAGAGCTAGAGAGAGCTTAAAGGAGACAATAGGAGACGAATGGAGACAAATAGAGACCAAAGGAGATGCAAAAGGATATTGAGAGGTATAAGGTATCGAAGAGCTAGAGAGAGATTAAAGGAGATAATAGGAGACAATGGGGATAAATAGAGACCAAAGTAGATGCAAAAGGATATTGAGAGGTATAAGGTATCCAAGAGCTAGAGAGAGATTAAAGGAGACAATAGGAGACGAATGGAGACAAATAGAGACCAAAGGAGTTGCAAAAGGATATTGAGAGGTATAAGGTATCGAAGAGCTAGAGAGAGATTAAAGGAGATAATAGGAGACGAATGGGGATAAATAGAGACCAAAGTAGATGCAAAAGGATATTGATAGGTATAAGGTATCCAAGAGCTAGAGAGAGCTTAAAGGAGACAATAGGAGACGAATGGAGACAAATAGAGACCAAAGGAGTTGCAAAAGGATATTGAGAGGTATAAGGTATCGAAGAGCTAGAAAGAGCTTAAAGGAGATAATAGGAGACGAATGGGAGACAAATAGAGACCAAAAGAGATGCAAAAGGATATTGATAGGTATAAGGTATCCAAGAGCTAGAGAGAGCTTAAAGGAGACAATAGGAGACGAATGGAGACAAATAGAGACCAAAGGAGTTGCAAAAGGATATTGAGAGGTATAAGGTATCGAAGAGCTAGAAAGAGATTAAAGGAGATAATAGGAGACGAATGGGGATAAATAGAGACCAAAGTAGATGCAAAAGGATATTGATAGGTATAAGGTATCCAAGAGCTAGAGAGAGCTTAAAGGAGACAATAGGAGACGAATGGAGACAAATAGAGACCAAAGGAGTTGCAAAAGGATATTGAGAGGTATAAGGTATCGAAGAGCTAGAAAGAGATTAAAGGAGATAATAGGAGACGAATGGGGATAAATAGAGACCAAAGTAGATGCAAAAGGATATTGATAGGTATAAGGTATCCAAGAGCTAGAGAGAGCTTAAAGGAGACAATAGGAGACGAATGGAGACAAATAGAGACCAAAGGAGTTGCAAAAGGATATTGAGAGGTATAAGGTATCGAAGAGCTAGAAAGAGATTAAAGGAGATAATAGGAGACGAATGGGGATAAATAGAGACCAAAGTAGATGCAAAAGGATATTGATAGGTATAAGGTATCCAAGAGCTAGAGAGAGCTTAAAGGAGACAATAGGAGACGAATGGAGACAAATAGAGACCAAAGGAGTTGCAAAAGGATATTGAGAGGTATAAGGTATCGAAGAGCTAGAAAGAGATTAAAGGAGATAATAGGAGACGAATGGGGATAAATAGAGACCAAAGTAGATGCAAAAGGATATTGATAGGTATAAGGTATCCAAGAGCTAGAGAGAGCTTAAAGGAGACAATAGGAGACGAATGGAGACAAATAGAGACCAAAGGAGTTGCAAAAGGATATTGAGAGGTATAAGGTATCGAAGAGCTAGAAAGAGATTAAAGGAGATAATAGGAGACGAAATGGGATAAATAGAGACCAAAGTAGATGCAAAAGGATATTGATAGGTATAAGGTATCCAAGAGCTAGAGAGAGCTTAAAGGAGACAATAGGAGACGAATGGAGACAAATAGAGACCAAAGGAGTTGCAAAAGGATATTGAGAGGTATAAGGTATCGAAGAGCTAGAAAGAGATTAAAGGAGATAATAGGAGACGAATGGGGGACAAATAGAGACCAAAGTAGATGCAAAAGGATATTGATAGGTATAAGGTATAAGGCTAGAGAGAGCTTAAAGGAGACAATCGAATGGAGACAAATAGAGACCAAAGAGTTTAAAGGAGATAATAGCTAGAAAGAGATTAAAGGAGATAATGGAGACAAATAGAGACCAAATGAGATGCAAAAGGATATTGAGAGGTATAAGGTATCCAAGAGCTAGAGAGAGATTAAAGGAGACAATAGGAGACGAATGGAGACAAATAGAGACCAAAGGAGTTGTAAAAGGATATTGAGAGGTATAAGGTATCGAAGAGCTAGAAAGAGATTAAAGGAGATAATAGGAGACGAATGGAGATAAATAGAGACCAAAGTAGATGCAAAAGGATATTGATAGGTATAAGGTATCCAAGAGCTAGAGAGAGCTTAAAGGAGACAATAGGAGACGAATGGAGACAAATAGAGACCAAAGGAGTTGCAAAAGGATATTGAGAGGTATAAGGTATCGAAGAGCTAGAAAGAGATTAAAGGAGATAATAGGAGACGAATGGGGATAAATAGAGACCAAAGTAGATGCAAAAGGATATTGATAGGTATAAGGTATCCAAGAGCTAGAGAGAGCTTAAAGGAGACAATAGGAGACGAATGGAGACAAATAGAGACCAAAGGAGTTGCAAAAGGATATTGAGAGGTATAAGGTATCGAAGAGCTAGAAAGAGATTAAAGGAGATAATAGGAGACGAATGGGGATAAATAGAGACCAAAGTAGATGCAAAAGGATATTGATAGGTATAAGGTATCCAAGAGCTAGAGAGAGCTTAAAGGAGACAATAGGAGACGAATGGAGACAAATAGAGACCAAAGGAGTTGCAAAAGGATATTGAGAGGTATAAGGTATCGAAGAGCTAGAAAGAGATTAAAGGAGATAATAGGAGACGAATGGGGATAAATAGAGACCAAAGTAGATGCAAAAGGATATTGATAGGTATAAGGTATCCAAGAGCTAGAGAGAGCTTAAAGGAGACAATAGGAGACGAATGGAGACAAATAGAGACCAAAGGAGTTGCAAAAGGATATTGAGATATAAGGTATCGAAGAAGAGCTAGAAAGAGATTAAAGGAGATAATAGGAGACGAATGGGGATAAATAGAGACCAAAGTAGATGCAAAAGGATATTGATAGGTATAAGGTATCCAAGAGCTAGAGAGAGCTTAAAGGAGACAATAGGAGACGAATGGAGACAAATAGAGACCAAAGGAGTTGCAAAAGGATATTGAGAGGTATAAGGTATCGAAGAGCTAAAGAGATTAAAGGAGATAATAGGAGACGAATGGGGATAAATAGAGACCAAAGTAGATGCAAAAGGATATTGATAGGTATAAGGTATCCAAGAGCTAGAGAGAGCTTAAAGGAGACAATAGGAGACGAATGGAGACAAATAGAGACCAAAGGAGTTGCAAAAGGATATTGAGAGGTATAAGGTATCGAAGAGCTAGAAAGAGATTAAAGGAGATAATAGGAGACGAATGGGATAAATAGAGACCAAAGTAGATGCAAAAGGATATTGATAGGTATAAGGTATCCAAGAGCTAGAGAGCTTAAAGAGCTTAAAGGAGACAATAGGAGACGAATGGAGACAAATAGAGACCAAAGGAGTTGCAAAAGGATATTGAGAGGTATAAGGTATCGAAGAGCTAGAAGAGAGATTAAAGGAGATAATAGGAGACGAATGGGATAAATAGAGACCAAAGTAGATGCAAAAGGATATTGATAGGTATAAGGTATCCAAGAGCTAGAGAGAGCTTAAAAAGGAGACAATAGAGACGAATGGAGACAAATAGAGACCAAAGGAGTTGCAAAAGGATATTGAGAGGTATAAGGTATCGAAGAGATAGAAAGAGATTAAAGGAGATAATAGGAGACGAATGGGGATAAATAGAGACCAAAGTAGATGCAAAAGGATATTGATAGGTATAAGGTATCCAAGAGCTAGAGAGAGCTTAAAGGAGACAATAGGAGACGAATGGAGACAAATAGAGACCAAAGGAGTTGCAAAAGGATATTGAGAGGGTATAAGGTATCGAAGAGATAAGAGATTAAAGGAGATAATAGGAGACGAATGGGGATAAATAGAGACCAAAGTAGATGCAAAAGGATATTGATAGGTATAAGGTATCCAAGAGCTAGAGAGAGCTTAAAGGAGACAATAGGAGACGAATGGAGACAAATAGAGACCAAAGGAGTTGCAAAAGGATATTGAGAGGTATAAGGTATCGAAGAGCTAGAAAGAGATTAAAGGAGATAATAGGAGACGAATGGGGATAAATAGAGACCAAAGTAGATGCAAAAGGATATTGATAGGTATAAGGTATCCAAGAGCTAGAGAGAGCTTAAAGGAGACAATAGGAGACGAATGGAGACAAATAGAGACCAAAGGAGTTGCAAAAGGATATTGAGAGGTATAAGGTATCGAAGAGCTAGAGAGAGATTAAAGGAGATAATAGGAGACGAATGGAGATAAATAGAGACCAAAGTAGATGCAAAAGGATATTGATAGGTATAAGGTATCGAAGAGCTAGAGAGAGCTTAAAGGAGACAATAGGAGACGAATGGAGACAAATAGAGACCAAAGGAGTTGCAAAAGGATATTGAGAGGTATAAGGTATCGAAGAGCTAGAAAGAGATTAAAGGAGATAATAGGAGACGAATGGGGATAAATAGAGACCAAAGTAGATGCAAAAGGATATTGATAGGTATAAGGTATCCAAGAGCTAGAGAGAGCTTAAAGGAGACAATAGGAGACGAATGGAGACAAATAGAGACCAAAGAGTTGCAAAAGGATATTGAGAGGTATAAGGTATCGAAGAGCTAGAAAGAGATTAAAGGAGATAATAGGAGACGAATGGGGATAAATAGAGACCAAAGTAGATGCAAAAGGATATTGATAGGTATAAGGTATCCAAGAGCTAGAGAGAGCTTAAAGGAGACAATAGGAGACGAATGGAGACAAATAGAGACCAAAGGAGTTGCAAAAGGATATTGAGAGGTATAAGGTATCGAAGAGCTAGAAAGAGATTAAAGGAGATAATAGGAGACGAATGGGGATAAATAGAGACCAAAGTAGATGCAAAAGGATATTGATAGGTATAAGGTATCCAAGAGCTAGAGAGAGCTTAAAGGAGACAATAGGAGACGAATGGAGACAAATAGAGACCAAAGGAGTTGCAAAAGGATATTGAGAGGTATAAGGTATCGAAAGAGCTAGAAAGAGATTAAAGGAGATAATAGGAGACGAATGGGGATAAATAGAGACCAAAGTAGATGCAAAAGGATATTGATAGGTATAAGGTATCCAAGAGCTAGAGAGAGCTTAAAGGAGACAATAGGAGACGAATGGAGACAAATAGAGACCAAAGGAGTTGCAAAAGGATATTGAGAGGTATAAGGTATCGAAGAGCTAGAAAGAGATTAAAGGAGATAATAGGAGACGAATGGGGATAAATAGAGACCAAAGTAGATGCAAAAGGATATTGATAGGTATAAGGTATCCAAGAGCTAGAGAGAGCTTAAAGGAGACAATAGGAGACGAATGGAGACAAATAGAGACCAAAGGAGTTGCAAAAGGATATTGAGAGGTATAAGGTATCGAAGAGCTAGAAAGAGATTAAAGGAGATAATAGGAGACGAATGGGGATAAATAGAGACCAAAGTAGATGCAAAAGGATATTGATAGGTATAAGGTATCCAAGAGCTAGAGAGAGCTTAAAGGAGACAATAGGAGACGAATGGAGACAAATAGAGACCAAAGGAGTTGCAAAAGGATATTGAGAGGTATAAGGTATCGAAGAGCTAGAAAGAGATTAAAGGAGATAATAGGAGACGAATGGGGATAAATAGAGACCAAAGTAGATGCAAAAGGATATTGATAGGTATAAGGTATCCAAGAGCTAGAGAGAGCTTAAAGGAGACAATAGGAGACGAATGGAGACAAATAGAGACCAAAGGAGTTGCAAAAGGATATTGAGAGGTATAAGGTATCGAAGAGCTAGAAAGAGATTAAAGGAGATAATAGGAGACGAATGGGGATAAATAGAGACCAAAGTAGATGCAAAAGGATATTGATAGGTATAAGGTATCCAAGAGCTAGAGAGAGCTTAAAGGAGACAATAGGAGACGAATGGAGACAAATAGAGACCAAAGGAGTTGCAAAAGGATATTGAGAGGTATAAGGTATCGAAGAGCTAGAAAGAGATTAAAGGAGATAATAGGAGACGAATGGGGATAAATAGAGACCAAAGTAGATGCAAAAGGATATTGATAGGTATAAGGTATCCAAGAGCTAGAGAGAGCTTAAAGGAGACAATAGGAGACGAATGGAGACAAATAGAGACCAAAGGAGTTGCAAAAGGATATTGAGAGGTATAAGGTATCGAAGAGCTAGAAAGAGATTAAAGGAGATAATAGGAGACGAATGGGGATAAATAGAGACCAAAGTAGATGCAAAAGGATATTGATAGGTATAAGGTATCCAAGAGCTAGAGAGAGCTTAAAGGAGACAATAGGAGACGAATGGAGACAAATAGAGACCAAAGGAGTTGCAAAAGGATATTGAGAGGTATAAGGTATCGAAGAGCTAGAAAGAGATTAAAGGAGATAATAGGAGACGAATGGGGATAAATAGAGACCAAAGTAGATGCAAAAGGATATTGATAGGTATAAGGTATCCAAGAGCTAGAGAGAGCTTAAAGGAGACAATAGGAGACGAATGGAGACAAATAGAGACCAAAGGAGTTGCAAAAGGATATTGAGAGGTATAAGGTATCGAAGAGCTAGAAAGAGATTAAAGGAGATAATAGGAGACGAATGGGGATAAATAGAGACCAAAGTAGATGCAAAAGGATATTGATAGGTATAAGGTATCCAAGAGCTAGAGAGAGCTTAAAGGAGACAATAGGAGACGAATGGAGACAAATAGAGACCAAAGGAGTTGCAAAAGGATATTGAGAGGTATAAGGTATCGAAGAGCTAGAAAGAGATTAAAGGAGATAATAGGAGACGAATGGGGATAAATAGAGACCAAAGTAGATGCAAAAGGATATTGATAGGTATAAGGTGATGATGAGTGCCAAATATTGCATATTCATACACCTTTTCATTGGCACTTAACTCATCTTTCGCGCTTCAAAGTCATATATTATCCCAAATTCTGCATTTTTACCATTTTCAAGAATAAATATTTGTATTAATTAATTTTGTGTTTTTAAGTACTAAATAAAGCTTGGAAGAATTGAGAAGACAAAAGAGAAGAAAGTTGGAAGCGTTGCAACCCGCTCGCGCATCAGTGGCAACTTGTTTACAAATTCATGGGATTAAACAACCCATGATCCAAAACCCATGATCCAAAACCCAAGACCCAAATCCATTTCCACCTCACCCCCATTGGATTCTTTCCAAAACATCCACCTCACCCCCATTGGATTCTTTCCAAACATCCACCTCACCCCCATTGTATTCCATTTCATCCACTCAACAAGAAAACATCCCCATTCTCTCACTCAATCACTCCCAATTTGTTTCCCACAACCAAAATATTCCATCAATCCATCAATTAAGAAAACATGTTTTGTTGAGTGGATGCTTGCCAAAATTCGAATCCAAGTGCTTGAGGGAATTTTGTGTATAAATAGAGAGGGTTGTTGTGTTGAAAAACCATCCAAGAATAGCTTGTTCATGTTAGTTTATCAAATTTCAATTTTGTTGTAATGTTCTTCATGTTCTAATTTCATTTACTAGGGTTTAGATGAAGCCCTAATCTCATTGGTATGTATTCATATCTTGTATCTTGTTCTTGAAAGTTTAGAATTGTTTAAAGATATAATTTAATCCAAGTTTTTCAACATCTTGCTCTCACAATGTATGCCATGTATCCATTGTAGTTAGAATATCTCTATGTTGATTATGCTACAACTCATGCTTAACCAAATATTGATCTTTAGATTAGTTGTGCTTAATTAGACAATTAATGCTTTGGAGAAATACTTTAGTTGTGATTAAATTATCCATTGGAGAAACACCTTAGTTATACGGTAGACTTGAATCTACTATAAGGACAAGAATAATATTACAAGTTGAATGCATATCATAGGTTATTGGTGGATTTGAATACCCTAGTATCCATATTATCATTGTTTACATATCTTGTTATTTGCATCTTTTACTTTTATTATTTCAGTCACTTGAAAATCATATCGTCGTATCGACAAAATCAAACCCCTTTTGGTTACTCTCTGAATCAGGATTTAGAATCAACTTCTACACTCTCCAAGTCTCTGTGGTTCGACCTGTGCTTGCCCTGTGTTGTTTGTCGACACTGTGCACTTGCAGTATACACAATAGTAGGTATCTTTCCAGGGATTTGGTAGAAGTGTAGTTCGAGCCTACTGTTCAAGTTTTTGTAGCATTTTACGTAGATAAAACGCTGTACAAAAGTCACTGGAGCGTATTCAGGGAAAAAAAAAAAAAAAAAAAAAACGCCCGCCCAGAACAGTCGCATAAAAGTGGTGTAGTTCATTTTTCATCTCCTGTCACTATTCATTTTTCATCTCCTGGAACTGTTCACATATTACTGTTCACATATCACTATAGCATAATCACTGTAGCAGCGCAACTATTCACAGTCAATTTTACACTTATTTTTTTTTTTTTTTTTTTTTTTTTGCTTTTGCTTTAAAACTTCGAAACCCTAACTACCTCTTTTGAGCTCAACAGGTGCCGGAGTAGATGTTGTAAAGGCGAAGGAAAGGAAGCGAAAGAAGCGGAAGAAGTTTTTATTTTAAAAAAAAAAAAAAAAAAAGTTTATTTTATTTATTTTTAGTTTGTATTAGGATTCCTTTACTCTTGTAATTTTCTTTTTCTTTTGCACTTTATTTTGGACTTTGGACTTGGACATTCTATTTTTATTTTTATTTTTAAACCCTACGGAAGGGTATTATTAAATATCAACTGTTTGCAGAGAAGGACGGTGATTACAATATCACCTCGGCCCCTCGGGTTCGTTCATGACATAGGAGTCGTGGCCCGAGTCGACAACAACGGTTCATCCCCCGTCTGGAACGGGAGGTAAGTTTGTCGAAACACTCGCGAATCCCTTGTTAGCGAGTTACTGTATTCCTTCGTTTGCATATATGTTGAGGAATTGAATACGGCTGCTTTATTTTCCTAGTAAAGGGCAAGGACTGGCCATACAAGATAAGGGTTCGGATTTCATCACCGTTCTCTTCTTGCCCGCCTTAGGAAAACAATACCTAACGTGAACCTAAGCATTAAAATTTGAAATAAAACGAGACCTATAAGGTAACGAGCTTAGTAGGAGAGTCGTTCGAAAAATATTGGTTACTCTCTAAGCATACTTCGAAGTTCATGACGGTTTCTGTAAATTGAATGCGTGACTGCGCCGCCTTGGAATGCGGTGAGGCCTTGGGTATCAAAGCTCCTGCAGCTTCCCTCGCCTCTATTCAATTTACTTAAACTCGGATTGATTCCGAGGAGTTTGCTCAGATTGTAACGAATTCCATTTCGAAGGATTAGAAGCTGGTCTAGAAAACAATCTAAGTGGAACCATCATGCTTTTTGTTTGCTAGAAATCAGTAGGTTTTCTGTGGTAGAGTCAGCCTTGTTTGCGATTGCATAGAACTTCCCTTCCGTTTATGATTTTTCTTCTTTTATTTTGTTTTTCTAATGTATGCCCGAGGTAATTAGAGAACGGGCTTGGAAAAAAAAAAAAAAAAAAAAAATAATGAAAAAAAAAAATATTGGTATGTTTTCAGTGTGTACATCCCAATCTCTGCAACAAGCCTAGTGCTAGTTAGAGATCATGTCAGGATTCTGGTCTGCAGGTGGGGATGGAAACAAATCCATTAGAGAGCTTGCTTACGGGCATGCTTCACATTATGAAACTCCAACATACCATGATGTCACTAGTTATAGGGATTATTATGGAAATTTTCACAGTCCTGAGCATCAATACATGAACCCTAGTAACTACTCACACATGTATCATCCACCACAGGGTGAAAATGAACATCTTTACAGTGCCCAACTCTCACAATCATCACTTTTGGACCAGTTAGAAGCTAGAACTGCAGCTTTAGAAATGCAAATGCATGAATCTGTCGCATATAATTCTTCTAGGCAATCTGAAATCTATGCTTGTACCTTATGTGGAGGCTTAGGCCATCTGCTGAGAATTGCTATATTTTGCATGATTTTAGGCAATCTAGAGAATATCATGAAAATCCAAAATATGAAATGCCAACAGATTACAAAGCTGATAGTCATTGGGACCATAATCAACCTTTCGAAGGTTGCGATCAGTATTTTATAGACCCTAATGACCATGCACACATGTATCATCCACCACAAAGTGGGAAGTTGAACAATTTTGTACTTCTCAATATGTGGAGGAAAATCTCGACTCATCGAACAAAATAATGCTAGGAGTGTATTGCATGATAAACCATATAGCATTAATTATGAATTTCCTACTTTTGAAGACTCTCATTCCATTGAACAACTTAATGCATTATTAAAAATGAATTTGATTCATTTACAAAATGTAGGAAAGGAGGAATTTCAGGATGAAATATTTGTTTGTCCTAATGAAATAAAATGTGAAAATAGTATGCCTAGTCTTACTTGTGTAGCTGATATTGCATATGAAACCTGTTTTAAATGAAGGGACTAGAAATACTACGATTTTAAATAAGGAAATGCATTTCTATGATGATGATGATGATGATGTTATGTTAGAAGAATATGTTTTTACTGAAAATATTGTCGAACCTTTGAGTTCAGAGACATTAGGCTTCTCTGCCTCGACCTTAATGAATGATGTTTCTTCTAATGTTCCATATACATGTGATGTTGGTTACTAATCTTGAGCATGTGCAATTGTCCCGTGAAAAGAGCATGCTACACATTTCTTTTGTGACTTAGAAAATGTTGAATCTTCTGTAGACACCAATGATACTATACATGAAAATAACTTTGATGTGTCTGATTCTCTGTCTAAGTCACAATGTGAAGTTTCTTGTGATATTCCTATGCATGAAACTGAAGTTCTAGGGGATGATTGTGAACTGGGGCTTATTGATTTGTTTTATGAGCATGAGCATGATGTTGTACTTGTGTCGACATAGGTAATGTTGAATCTCTGTCAACACTAATGATCTTATGCATAAAAACATAATTGACGTGTCGATTCTATACCTAGGTCACATTGTGATGTCTCTTTGGATTTGTCTATGCATGAGAATAAAACTTTGGATGAGCATGATACTTATTTGGGTCTTGATGGATTGTTCTATGAATGTGAGCATGCTGCGACACTGGCAAATGATTTAGGAGTTATAGATGTGCCTAATAATGATGTGCCTACCTCCCTGCCCATGTCACAAACTAGTAATCTTGCACCCAACCTAGATTTGGTTTGTAAAGTTATTGTTAAACCTACTTTTCTAAGAGTACCTAATCTAGGATTGGAACTATGTGCCTCTCAAGTCCTCTTGGACTATTTTGCAGTTAAATATAATACCTTTGATGAGCCACAATTAGAGTTCACTCATGTCTCTCCATCCATCCCTGACAAAATCCACTTTGAACTAGATCTTGTGCATGGTGCACCCCTGAAATTGTTAGATTTTGTACCCAAAAATATATCTATTGAAAAATCTAGGTTTGGGGGTAACTCATTCACATATGCAGTCTCACTTGCATTGCTGTCCTGTTATAATTGTGTAAGGCTGTTGATGTTTCCGCACTACGTCTTTTGGGTTGATCCTCAACTTTTTAGATTGTTGGTACATGGTGAGTCATCATTGTATAATCTAGTAGGTAAAATTTTGAATCTTGTTGATATATTTGTGTGCTAACCAAACTTTTTGTCTTGCGCTCATATTATTTGCTTTCAAAGCATTCATTCAATTATGGTTAGCACCACCCTTTTTGGCATCTGGTAATCTCTTTCCTTTAAATCTTCTCTTTGTTCTCATGTTTTGTTGTTTCATCTTTTGAAACATTGAGGACAATGTTAGATTTAGGTTTGGGGTGTGTTTTGCATATAGAGTTTTTAGTCTTTTATTAAAAAAATCAAATTAGTCTTTTATTAAAAAAAAAAAAAAAAAAAAAAAAATTTTCTAAGTGTAGCGGGTCTTTTGTAGGGTCTTTTGTAGTCTTTTGCATTTTTTTTTAGTCTTTTGACCATTGGAGCGGGTCTTTTGTAGAGTGTTTTCTATGACCAGCTGTGTAGCGGGTCTTTTGTAGGATCCTTTGTAGTCTTTTTTTTTGTAGTCTTTTGTTGTTTTTTTTTATGACCAGTTTGTGGAGCGGGTCTTTTGTAGGATCCTTTGTAGTCTTTTGCATTTTTTTTTTTTGAGTCTTTTTTGCTATTTTTTTATGACCAGCTGTGTAGCGGGTCTTTTGTAGGATTTTTTGTAGTTTTTTGATTTTTTTAGTCTTTTTTAAAAAATAAATAAATCAAAAATCAAATTTTTTGTTTGATGACAGTTGTGTAGCGGGTCTTTTGTTGTCTTTTATGTAGATGGTCTAAAAAAAAAAAAAAAATCAAAAATGATCAATAGATGGTCTTAAAAAAACTAAAAAAAAAATGATGATCAGCTGTATAGCGGGTCTTAAAAAAAAAAAAAAAAAAAAAAAATGGTTACAAATTATCAAGGTTCTACGAAATTCTAAGTTCATCATCTACAGAGTTGAAGACCGAAGACAAAGACATTTCTATGGATGCTCTGAAATTGGAGAAGGTTTTGTGGGTACATCTTTGGTAGGCCCTCACGAGACTACAACTCGTCCACTAGGGACACCTAGGGGTTTAAAGGCTTAGTGCATACGCTAAATGCATTCGAGAGACCAGCGACAGTGGTATAGTTAGGATTTCTGGATTTCTGTTTCACTTGAGGACAAGTAAAATTCAGGTTTGGGGGTATTTGATGAGTGCCAAATATTGCATATTCATACACCTTTTCATTGGCACTTAACTCATCTTTCGCGCTTCAAAGTCATATATTATCCCAAATTCTGCATTTTTACCATTTTCAAGAATAAATATTTGTATTAATTAATTTTGTGTTTTTAAGTACTAAATAAAGCTTGGAAGAATTGAGAAGACAAAAGAGAAGAAAGTTGGAAGCGTTGCAACCCGCTCGCGCATTAGTGGCAACTTGTTTACAAATTCATGGGATCCAAAACCCATGATCCAAAACCCAAGACCCAAATCCATTTCCACCTCACCCCCATTGGATTCTTTCCAAAACATCCACCTCACCCCATTGGATTCTTTCCAAAACATCCACCTCACCCCATTGGATTCCATTTCATCCATCAAACATCCAAACATCCCCATTCTCTCACTCAATCACTCCCAATTTGTTTCCCACAACCAAATATATTCCATCAATTAAGAAAACATGTTTTGTTGAGTGGATGATTGCCAAAATTCGGATCCAAGTGCTTGAGAGAATTTTTGTGTATAAATAGAGAGGGTTGTTGTGTTGAAAAACCATCCAAGAATAGCTTGTTCATGTTAGTTTATCAAATTTCAATTTTGTTGTAATGTTCTTCATGTTCTAATTTCATTTACTAGGGTTTAGATGAAGCCCTAATCTCATTGGTATGTATTCATATCTTGTATCTTGTTCTTGAAAGTTTAGAATTGTTTAAAGATATAATTTAATCCAAGTTTTTCAACATCTTGCTCTCACAATGTATGCCATGTATCCATTGTAGTTAGAATATCTCTATGTTGATTATGCTACAACTCATGCTTAACCAAATATTGATCTTTAGATTAGTTGTGCTTAATTAGACAATTAATGCTTTGGAGAAATACTTTAGTTGTGATTAAATTATCCATTGGAGAAACACCTTAGTTATACGGTAGACTTGAATCTACTATAAGGACAAGAATAATATTACAAGTTGAATGCATATCATAGGTTATTGGTGGATTTGAATACCCTAGTATCCATATTATCATTGTTTACATATCTTGTTATTTGCATCTTTTACTTTTATTATTTCAGTCACTTGAAAATCATATCGTCGTATCGACAAAATCAAACCCCTTTTGGTTACTCTCTGAATCAGGATTTAGAATCAACTTCTACACTCTCCAAGTCTCTGTGGTTCGACCTGTGCTTGCCCTGTGTTGCTTGTCGACACTGTGCACTTGCAGTATACACAATAGTAGGTATCTTTCCGAGCCTCAGAGCTAAAGCTTAAAGGAGACCTAGAATGGAGACAAAAGAGACCAAATTGAGTTGCAAAAGGTATAAGGTATCAAGAGCTAGAAAGAGATTAAAGAGAGCTTAAAGGAGATAATAGGAGACGAATGGAGACAAATAGAGACCAAAGGAGTTGCAAAAGGATATTGAGAGGTATAAGGTATCGAAGAGCTAGAAAGAGATTAAAGGAGATAATAGGAGACGAATGGGGATAAATAGAGACCAAAGTAGATGCAAAAGGATATTGATAGGTATAAGGTATCCAAGAGCTAGAGAGAGCTTAAAGGAGACAATAGGAGACGAATGGAGACAAATAGAGACCAAAGGAGTTGCAAAAGGATATTGAGAGGTATAAGGTATCGAAGAGCTAGAAAGAGATTAAAGGAGATAATAGGAGACGAATGGGGATAAATAGAGACCAAAGTAGATGCAAAAGGATATTGATAGGTATAAGGTATCCAAGAGCTAGAGAGAGCTTTAAAGGAGACAATAGGAGACGAATGGAGACAAATAGAGACCAAAGGAGTTGCAAAAGGATATTGAGAGGTATAAGTATCGAAGAGCTAGAAAGAGATTAAAGGAGATAATAGGAGACGAATGGGGATAAATAGAGACCAAAGTAGATGCAAAAGGATATTGATAGGTATAAGGTATCCAAGAGCTAGAGAGAGCTTAAAGGAGACAATAGGAGACGAATGGAGACAAATAGAGACCAAAGGAGTTGCAAAAGGATATTGAGAGGTATAAGGTATCGAAGAGCTAGAAAGAGATTAAAGGAGATAATAGGAGACGAATGGGGATAAATAGAGACCAAAGTAGATGCAAAAGGATATTGATAGGTATAAGGTATCCAAGAGCTAGAGAGAGCTTAAAGGAGACAATAGGAGACGAATGGAGACAAATAGAGACCAAAGGAGTTGCAAAAGGATATTGAGAGGTATAAGGTATCGAAGAGCTAGAAAGAGATTAAAGGAGATAATAGGAGACGAATGGGGATAAATAGAGACCAAAGTAGATGCAAAAGGATATTGATAGGTATAAGGTATCCAAGAGCTAGAGAGAGCTTAAAGGAGACAATAGGAGACGAATGGAGACAAATAGAGACCAAAGGAGTTGCAAAAGGATATTGAGAGGTATAAGGTATCGAAGAGCTAGAAAGAGATTAAAGGAGATAATAGGAGACGAATGGGGATAAATAGAGACCAAAGTAGATGCAAAAGGATATTGATAGGTATAAGGTATCCAAGAGCTAGAGAGAGCTTAAAGGAGACAATAGGAGACGAATGGAGACAAATAGAGACCAAAGGAGTTGCAAAAGGATATTGAGAGGTATAAGGTATCGAAGAGCTAGAAAGAGATTAAAGGAGATAATAGGAGACAAATGGGGATAAATAGAGACCAAAGTAGATGCAAAAGGATATTGATAGGTATAAGGTATCCAAGAGCTAGAGAGAGCTTAAAGGAGACAATAGGAGACGAATGGAGACAAATAGAGACCAAAGGAGTTGCAAAAGGATATTGAGAGGTATAAGGTATCGAAGAGCTAGAAAGAGATTAAAGGAGATAATAGGAGACGAATGGGGATAAATAGAGACCAAAGTAGATGCAAAAGGATATTGATAGGTATAAGGTATCCAAGAGCTAGAGAGAGCTTAAAGGAGACAATAGGAGACGAATGGAGACAAATAGAGACCAAAGGAGTTGCAAAAGGATATTGAGAGGTATAAGGTATCGAAGAGCTAGAAAGAGATTAAAGGAGATAATAGGAGACGAATGGGGATAAATAGAGACCAAAGTAGATGCAAAAGGATATTGATAGGTATAAGGTATCCAAGAGCTAGAGAGAGCTTAAAGGAGACAATAGGAGACGAATGGAGACAAATAGAGACCAAAGGAGTTGCAAAAGGATATTGAGAGGTATAAGGTATCGAAGAGCTAGAAAGAGATTAAAGGAGATAATAGGAGACGAATGGGGATAAATAGAGACCAAAGTAGATGCAAAAGGATATTGATAGGTATAAGGTATCCAAGAGCTAGAGAGAGCTTAAAGGAGACAATAGGAGACGAATGGAGACAAATAGAGACCAAAGGAGTTGCAAAAGGATATTGAGAGGTATAAGGTATCGAAGAGCTAGAAAGAGATTAAAGGAGATAATAGGAGACGAATGGGGATAAATAGAGACCAAAGTAGATGCAAAAGGATATTGATAGGTATAAGGTATCCAAGAGCTAGAGAGAGCTTAAAGGAGACAATAGGAGACGAATGGAGACAAATAGAGACCAAAGGAGTTGCAAAAGGATATTGAGAGGTATAAGGTATCGAAGAGCTAGAAAGAGATTAAAGGAGATAATAGGAGACGAATGGGGATAAATAGAGACCAAAGTAGATGCAAAAGGATATTGATAGGTATAAGGTATCCAAGAGCTAGAGAGAGCTTAAAGGAGACAATAGGAGACGAATGGAGACAAATAGAGACCAAAGGAGTTGCAAAAGGATATTGAGAGGTATAAGGTATCGAAGAGCTAGAAAGAGATTAAAGGAGATAATAGGAGACGAATGGGGATAAATAGAGACCAAAGTAGATGCAAAAGGATATTGATAGGTATAAGGTATCCAAGAGCTAGAGAGAGCTTAAAGGAGACAATAGGAGACGAATGGAGACAAATAGAGACCAAAGGAGTTGCAAAAGGATATTGAGAGGTATAAGGTATCGAAGAGCTAGAGAGAGATTAAAGGAGACAATAGGAGACGAATGGAGACAAATAGAGACCAAAGTAGATGCAAAAGGATATTGAGAGGTATAAGGTATCCAAGAGCTAGAGAGAGCTTAAAGGAGACAATAGGAGACGAATGGAGACAAATAGAGACCAAAGGAGATGCAAAAGGATATTGAGAGGTATAAGGTATCGAAGAGCTAGAGAGAGATTAAAGGAGATAATAGGAGACGAATGGAGATAAATAGAGACCAAAGTAGAGATGCAAAAGGATATTGATAGGTATA
Organism: Papaver bracteatum; assembly: GCA_023529315.1. Taxonomy (NCBI): domain Eukaryota; kingdom Viridiplantae; phylum Streptophyta; class Magnoliopsida; order Ranunculales; family Papaveraceae; genus Papaver; species Papaver bracteatum. Next base: position 874,038 of record JAJJWX010002805.1, read on the forward strand.
AGGTATCCAAGAGCTAGAGAGAGCTTAAAGTATCAAAGAGACAAGGAGAGACGAATGGAGACAAATAGAGACCAAAGGAGTTGCAAAAGGATATTGAGAGGTATAAGGTATCGAAGAGCTAGAAAGAGATTAAAGGAGATAATAGGAGACGAATGGGGATAAATAGAGACCAAAGTAGATGCAAAAGGATATTGATAGGTATAAGGTATCCAAGAGCTAGAGAGAGCTTAAAGGAGACAATAGGAGACGAATGGAGACAAATAGAGACCAAAGGAGTTGCAAAAGGATATTGAGAGGTATAAGGTATCGAAGAGCTAGAAAGAGATTAAAGGAGATAATAGGAGACGAATGGGGATAAATAGAGACCAAAGTAGATGCAAAAGGATATTGATAGGTATAAGGTATCCAAGAGCTAGAGAGAGCTTAAAGGAGACAATAGGAGACGAATGGAGACAAATAGAGACCAAAGGAGTTGCAAAAGGATATTGAGAGGTATAAGGTATCGAAGAGCTAGAAAGAGATTAAAGGAGATAATAGGAGACGAATGGGATAAATAGAGACCAAAGTAGATGCAAAAGGATATTGATAGGTATAAGGTATCCAAGAGCTAGAGAGAGCTTAAAGGAGACAATAGGAGACGAATGGAGACAAATAGAGACCAAAGGAGTTGCAAAAGGATATTGAGAGGTATAAGGTATCGAAGAGCTAGAGAGAGATTAAAGGAGATAATAGGAGACGAATGGAGACAAATAGAGACCAAAGGAGATAGAGAAAAGGATATTGAGAGGTATAAGGTATCGAAGAGCTAGAAAGAGATTAAAGGAGATAATAGGAGACGAATGGGATAAATAGAGACCAAAGTAGATGCAAAAGGATATTGATAGGTATAAGGTATCCAAGAGCTAGAGAGAGCTTAAAGGAGACAATAGGAGACGAATGGAGACAAATAGAGACCAAAGGAGTTGCAAAAGGATATTGAGAGGTATAAGGTATCGAAGAGCTAGAGAGAGATTAAAGGAGATAATAGGAGACGAATGGGGATAAATAGAGACCAAAGTAGATGCAAAAGGATATTGATAGGTATAAGGTATCCAAGAGCTAGAGAGAGCTTAAAGGAGACAATAGGAGACGAATGGAGACAAATAGAGACCAAAGGAGTTGCAAAAGGATATTGAGAGGTATAAGGTATCGAAGAGCTAGAAAAGATTAAAGGAGATAATAGGAGACGAATGGGGATAAATAGAGACCAAAGTAGATGCAAAAGGATATTGATAGGTATAAGGTATCAAGAGCTAGAGAGAGCTTAAAGGAGACAATAGGAGACGAATGGAGACAAATAGAGACCAAAGGAGTTGCAAAAGGATATTGAGAGGTATAAGGTATCGAAGAGCTAGAAAGAGATTAAAGGAGATAATAGGAGACGAATGGGGATAAATAGAGACCAAAGTAGATGCAAAAGGATATTGATAGGTATAAGGTATCCAAGAGCTAGAGAGAGCTTAAAGGAGACAATAGGAGACGAATGGAGACAAATAGAGACCAAAGGAGTTGCAAAAGGATATTGAGAGGTATAAGGTAAAGATCTAGAAAGAGATTAAAGGAGATAATAGGAAGGAGATAGAGACCAAAGTAGATGCAAAAGGATATTGATAGGTATAAGGTATCCAAGAGACAAATAGAGACCAAAGGAGTTGCGAAAGGATATTGAGAGGTATAAGGTATCGAAGAGCTAGAAAGAGATTAAAGGAGATAATAGGAGACGAATGGGGATAAATAGAGACCAAAGTAGATGCAAAAGGATATTGATAGGTATAAGGTATCCAAGAGCTAGAGAGAGCTTAAAGGAGACAATAGGAGACGAATGGAGACAAATAGAGACCAAAGGAGTTGCAAAAGGATATTGAGAGGTATAAGGTATCGAAGAGCTAGAAAGAGATTAAAGGAGATAATAGGAGACGAATGGAGACAAATAGAGACCAAATGAGATGCAAAAGGATATTGAGAGGTATAAGGTATCGAAGAGCTAGAGAGAGCTTAAAGGAGACAATAGGAGACGAATGGAGACAAATAGAGACCAAAGGAGCTGCAAAAGGATATTGAGAGGTATAAGGTATCGAAGAGCTAGAGAGAGATATCTCTTTAATGGAGACAAATAGAGACCTCAATATCCAAATGGAGCTCCTTTGAGATCTCTAAAGATCTCAAATAGATCTCCTATTAAAGGAGACAAAAGAGATAAATCTTGGAACCAGTATCAATATCCTTTTGGATATTGAGAGGTATAAGGTATCGAAGAGCTAGAGAGAGATTAAAGGAGACAATAGGAGACGAATGGAGACAAATAGAGACCAAAGGAGTTGCAAAAGGATATTGAGAGGTATAAGGTATCGAAGAGCTAGAGAGAGATTAAAGGAGATAATAGGAGACGAATGGGGATAAATAGAGACCAAAGTAGATGCAAAAGGATATTGATAGGTATAAGGTATCCAAGAGCTAGAGAGAGCTTAAAGGAGATAATAGGAGATGAATGGAGACAAATAGAGACCAAAGGAGCTCCAAAAGGATATTGAGAGGTATAAGGTATCGAAGAGATATAGAGAGCTTAAAGGAGATAATAGGAGACGAATGGAGACAAATAGAGACCAAAGTAGATGCAAAAGGATATTGAGAGGTATAAGGTATCGAAGAGCTAGAGAGAGATTAAAGGAGACAATAGGAGACGAATGGAGACAAATAGAGACCAAATGAGCTCCAAAAGGATATTGAGAGGTATAAGGTATCGAAGAGCTAGAGAGAGATTAAAGGAGATAATAGGGAGACGAATGGAGACAAATAGAGACCAAAGTAGATGCAAAAGGATATTGAGAGGTATAAGGTATCCAAGAGCTAGAGAGAGCTTAAAGGAGATAATAGGAGACGAATGGAGACAAATAGAGACCAAATTGCAAAAGGATATTGAGAGGTATAAGGTATCGAAGAGCTAGAAGAGAGATTAAAGGAGATAATAGGAGACGAATGGAGACAAATAGAGACCAAAGGAGTTGCAAAAGGATATTGAGAGGTATAAGGTATCGAAGATCTCCATTCGTCTCCTATTGTCTCCTTTAATATCTCTCTAGCTCTTCGATACCTTATACCTCTCAATATCCTTTTGCAAGTCTCTAGTATCCATGTCTCCTATTTTCTCCAAAAGTCTCTATTGATTGTCTCCTTATTTGCAATAGGTCTCAAAAGGATATTATCTCCTTTAAGGATACCTTATATATCTCAATGGAGCTCAATTTGAGACTCAAATTTTCTCCTTTAATCTCTCTAGAGGTACCTTATACCTCGAAGAGATATAGAGAGCTTAAAGGAGATAATAGGAGACGAATGGAGACAAATAGAGACCAAAGGAGATCCAAAAGGATATTGATATATATAAGGTATCGAAGAGCTAGAGAGAGATTAAAGGAGATAATAGGAGATGAATGGAGACAAATAGAGACCAAATGAGCTCCAAAAGGATATTGAGAGGTATAAGGTATGGAAGAGATAGAGAGAGCTTAAAGGAGATAATAGGAGACGAATGGAGACAAATAGAGACCAAATGACCTCTAAAAGGATATTGAGAGGTATAAGGTATCGAAGAGATATAGAGAGCTTAAAGGAGACAATAGGAGACGAATGGGGACAAATAGAGACCAAAGGAGATGCAAAAGGATATTGAGAGGTATAAGGTATCGACCAAAGAGATATAGAGAGCTTAAAGGAGACAATAGGAGACAAATAGAGACCAAAGGAATTGCAAAAGGATATTGAGAGGTATAAGGTATCGAAGAGATATAGAGAGCTTAAAGGAGAAAATAGGAGACGAATGGAGACAAATAGAGACCAAAGGAGTTGCAAAAGGATATTGAGAGGTATAAGGTATCGAAGAGATAGAGAGAATCTTAAAGGAGATAATAGGAGACAAATGGAGACAAATAGAGACCAAAGGAGTTGCAAAAGGATATTGAGAGGTATAAGGTATCGAAGAGATTAGAGAGATTAAAGGAGATAATAGAATACAAATAGAGACCAAAGTAGAGCAAAAGGATATTGAGAGGTATAAGGTATCCAAGAGCTAGAGAGAGCTTAAAGGAGAAAATAGGAGACGAAAGGAGACAAATAGAGACCAAATGAGATTATACCTTTAAGCTCTCTATATCTCTTCGATACCTTATACCTCTCAATATCCTTTTAGAGCTCATTTGGTCTCTATTTGTCTCCATTCGTCTCCTATTTTCTCCTTTAATCTCTCTCAATCTATTCGATACCTTATACCTCCCAATATCCTTTTGCAACTCCTTTGGTCTCTATTTGTATCCATTCGTCTCCTATTATCTCCTTTAAGCTCTCTCTAGATATTCGATACCTTATACCTCTCAATATCCTTTTGCAACTCCTTTGGTCTCTATTTGTATCCATTCGTCTCCTATTTTCTCCTTTAAGCTCTCTATATCCTTTGGTCTCTATTGTCTCCTATTGTCTCCTTTAATTTGCAACTCCTTTGGTTTCTATTTGTATCCATTCGTCTCCTATTATCTCCTTTAAGCTCTCTATATCTCTTTGATACCTTATATATCTCAATATCCTTTTGGAGCTCATTTGGTCTCTATTTGTCTCCTTTCGTCTCCTATTTTCTCCTTTAAGCTCTCTATATCTCTTCGATACCTTATACCTATCATATATAGAGAGCTTAAAAGAGATAATAGGAGACGAATGGGATAAATAAAGACCAAAGGAGATCAAAAAGGATATTGATATATATAAGGTATCGAATATCTAGAGAGAGCTTAAAGGAGATAATAGGAGATGAATGGAGACAAATAGAGACCAAATGAGCTCCAAAAAGGATATTGAGAGGTATAAGGTATCGAAGAGATATAGAGAGCTTAAAGGAGATAATAGGAGACGAATGGAGACAAATAGAGACCAAATGACCTCTAAAAGGATATTGAGATATATAAGGTATCGAAGAGATAGAGGGCTTAAAGGAGACAATAGGAGACGAATGGATACAAATATAGACCAAAGGAGCTCCAAAAGGATATTGAGAGGTATAAGGTATCGAAGAGGTATAGAGAGCTTAAAGGATATAATAGGATATTGAGAGGTATAAGGTATCGAAGAGATATAGAGAGCTTAAAGGAGAAAATAGGAGACGAAAGGAGACAAATAAAGACCAAATGAGCTCCAAAAGGATATTGAGATATATAAGGTATCGAAGAGATATAGAAGCTTAAAGGAGATAATATGAGACGAATGGATACAAATAGAGACCAAAGGAGTTGCAAAAGGAGCTGCAAAAGGATATTGAGTGGTATAAGGTATCGAAGAGATATAGATAGCTTAAAGGAGATAATAGGATATAGATAGGTATAAGGTATCCAAGAGCTAGAGAGAGCTTAAAGGAGAAAATAGGAGACGAATGGAGACAAATAGAGACCAAATGAGCTTATACCTTTAAGCTCTCTATATTTCTTCGATACCTTATACCTATCAATATCCTTTTAGAGCTCATTTGGTCTCTATTTGTCTCCATTCGTCTCCTATTGTCTCCTTTAATCTCTCTCAATCTATTCGATACCTTATACCTCTCAATATCCTTTTACAATTCCTTTGGTCTCTATTTGTATCCATTCGTCTCCTATTATCTCCTTTAAGCTCTCTATAGCTATTCGATACCTTATACCTCTCAATATACTTTTGCAACTCCTTTGGTATCTATTTGTCTCCATTCATCTCCTATAATCTCCTTTAAGCTCTCTATATCTCTTCGATACCTTATATATCTCAATATCCTTTTAGAGCTCCTTTGCTCTCTATTGTCTCTTCTTCTCCTATTGTCTCCATTTGTCTCCTATTATCTCCTTTAAGATCTCTATATCTCTTCGATACCTTATACCTCTCAATATCCTTTTAGAGCTCCTTTGGTCTCTATTTGTCTCCATTCGTCTCCTATTATCTCCTTTAAGAGCTCTCTCTAGCTCTTGGATACCTTATACCTCTCAATATCCTTTTGCATCTACTTTGGTCTTTATTTGTATAAGGTATCGAAGAGCTAGAGAGAGATTAAAGGAGACGATAGGAGACGAATGGATACAAATAGAGACCAAAGGAGCTCCAAAAGGATATTGAGAGGTATAAGGTATCGAAGAGCTAGAGAGAGCTTAAAGGAGATAATAGGAGACTTAATGGGGATAAATAGAGACCAAAGTAGATGCAAAAGGATATTGATAGGTAAAAGGTATCCAAGAGCTTGAGAGAGCTTAAAGGAGATAATAGGAGACGAATGGGGATAAATAGATACCAAAGGAGCTCCAAAAGGATATTCAGATATATAAGGTATCGAAGAGATATAGAGAGATTAAAGGAGATTATAGGAGACGAATGGAGAAAAATAGATACCAAAGGAGTTGCAAAAGGATATTGAGAGGTATAAGGTATCGCATAGCTAGAGAGAGATTAAAGGAGACAATAGGAGACGAATGGAGACAAATATAGACCAAATGAGCTCCAAAAGGATATTGAGATATATAAGGTATCGAAGAGATATAGAGAGCTTAAAGGAGATAATAGGAGACGAATGGAGACAAATAGAGACCAAAGTAGATGCAAAAGGACATTGAGAGGTATAAGGTATCCAAGAGCTTAAAGGAGCTCTTGGATATATGAGACAATATTTTATCCATTGAGAGGTATCCTTTGAGAGGTATAAGGTATCGAATAGCTAGAGAGAGATTAAAGGAGACAATAGGAGACGAATGGAGACAAATAGAGACCAATGAGCTCCAAAAGGATATTGAGAGGTATATGGTATCGAATCTCAATATCCTTTTGCATCTACTTTGGTCTCTATTTTTCTCCATTCGTCTCCTATTATCTCCTTTAATCTCTCTCTAGCTCTTCGATACCTTATACCTATCAATATCCTTTTGCAACTCCTTTGGTCTCTATTTGATTCCATTCATCTCCTATTTTCTCCTTTAAGCTCTCTATATCCTTTGGTCTCTATTGTCTCCTATTGTCTCCTTTAATTTGCAACTCCTTTGGTCTCTATTTGTATCCATTCGTCTCCTATTATCTCATTTAAGCTCTCTATATCTCTTCGATACCTTATATATCTCAATATCCTTTTGGAGTTCATTTGGTCTCTATTTGTCTCCTTTCGTCTCCTATTTTCTCCTATAAGCTCTCTATATCTCTTCGATACCTTATACCTCTCAATATAGAGAGCTTAAAGGAGATAATAGGAGACGAATGGGGATAAATAGAGACCAAAGGAGCTCCAAAAGGATATTGAGATATATAAGGTATCGAATAGCTAGAGAGAGCTTAAAGGAGATAATAGGAGACGAATGGAGACAAATAGAGACCAAATGAGCTCAAAAGGATATTGAGAGGTATAAGGTATCGAAGAGATATAGAGAGCTTAAAGGAGATAATAGGAGACGAATGGAGACAAATAGAGACCAAATGAGCTCTAAAAGGATATTGAGAGGTATAAGGTATCGAAGAGATAGAGAGAGATTAAAGGAGACAATAGGAGACGAATGGATACAAATAGAGACCAAAGGACCTCCAAAAGGATATTGAGAGGTATAAGGTATCGAAGAGCTGAAGAGATATAGAGAGCTTAAAGGAGATAATAGGATATTGAGAGGTATAAGGTATCGAAGAGATATAAAAGAGCTTAAAGGAGAAAATAGGAGACGAAAGGAGACAAATAGAGACCAAATGAGCTCCAAAAGGATATTGAGATATATAAGGTATCGAAGAGATATAGAGAGCTTAAAGGAGATAATAGGAGACGAATGGATACAAATAGAGACCAAAGGAGTTGCAAAAGGATATTAAAAGGATATTGAGAGGTATAAGGTATCGAAGAGATATAAAGAGATTAAAGGAGATAAAAGGATATTGATAGGTATAAGGTATCCAAGAGCTAGAGAGAGCTTAAAGGAGAAAATAGGAGACGAAAGGAGACAAATAGAGACCAAATGAGCTTAAAAAGGATACCTTTAAGCTCTCTCTATATCTCTTCGATACCTTATACCTCTCAATATCCTTTTGGAGCTCCTTTGGTCTCTATTTGTATCCATTCGTCTCCTATTGTCTCCTTTAATCTCTCTCTAGCTCTTCGATACCTTATACCTCTCAATATCCTTTTGCAATCTCCTTTGGTCTCTATTTGTATCCATTATTGTCTCCTATTATCTCCTTTAAGCTCTCTATATCTCTTCGATACCTTATACCTCTCAATATCCTTTTGCATCTACTTTGGTATCTATTTGTCTCCATTCTCTTCTCCTATTGTCTCCTTTAATCTCTCTCTAGCTATTCGATACCTTATACCACTCAAAGGAGACGAATGGAGACAAATAGAGACCAAAGGAGCTGCAAAAGGATATTTAGAGGTATAAGGTATCGAAGAGATATAGAGAGCTTAAAGGAGATAATAGGAGACGAATGGAAGGATATTGAGAGGTATAAGGTATCGAAGATATAGAGATCTTAAAGGAGATTATAGGAGACGAATGGAGACAAATAGAGACCAAAGTAGATGCAAAAGGATATTGAGAGCTATAAGGTATCGAAGATCTAGAGAGATCTTAAAGGAGATAATAGGAGACGAATGGAGACAAATAGAGACCAAAGGAGCTCTAAAAAAGGATATTGAGAGGTATAAGGTATCGAAGAGATAGAGAGAGCTTAAAGGAGATAATAGGAGACGAATGGAGACAAATAGAGACTAAAGTAGATGCAAAAGTATATTGAGAGGTATAAGGTATCGAAGAGCTAGAGAGATCTTAAAGGAGATAATAGGAGACGAATGGAGACAAATAGATACCAAAGGAGCTGCAAAAGGATATTGAGAGGTATAAGGTATCGAAGAGATATAGAGAGAGCTTAAAGGAGATAATAGGAGACGAATGGAGACAAATAGAGACCAAAGTAGATGCAAAAGGATATTGAGAGTTATAAGGTATCGAAGAGATATAGAGAGCTTAAAGGAGATAATAGGAGCTCATTTGGTCTCTATTTGTCTCCTTTCTTCTCCTATTTTCTCCTTTAAGCTTTCTCTAGCTCTTCGATACCTTATACCTCTCAATATCCTTTTGCATCTACTTTGGTCTCTATTATGTCCCATTGTCTCCTATTATCTCCTTTAAGCTCTCTCTAGCTATTCGATACCTTATACCTCTCAATATCCTTTTGCAACTCCTTTGGTATCTATTTGTCTCCATTCGTCTCCTATAATCTTCCTTTAAGCTCTCTATATCTCTTCGATACCTTATACCTATCAATAGCATCTACTTTGGTCTCTATTTGTCTCCATTCGTCTCCTATTATCTCCTTTAGCTCTCTCTATATATCTTCGATACCTTATACCTCTCAATATCCTTTTAGAGCTCATTTGGTCGCTATTTGTCTCCTTTCGTCTCCTATTGTCTCCTTTAATCTCTCTCTAGCTCTTGGATACCTTATACCTATCAATATCCTTTTGCATCTACTTTGGTCTCTATTTATTCCCATTCGTCTACTATTTTCTCCTTTAAGCTCTCTCTAGCTCTTCGATACCTTATACATCTCAATATCCTTTGGAGCTCCTTTGGTCTCTATTTGTATCCATTCGTCTCCTATTGTCTCCTTTAATCTCTTTCTAGCTCTTCGATACCTTATACCTTTCAATAACCTTTTGCATCTACTTTGGTCTCTATTTGTCTCCATTCGTCTCCTATTGTGTCCTTTAAGCCCTCTATATCTCTTCGATACCTTATACCTCTCAATATCCTTTTGCATCTACTTTGGTCTCTATTTATCCCCATTCGTCTCCTATTATCTCTATATCTCTTCTAGTTGTTTCTTTACATATCCTCTGTTTGTCTCCATTCGTATACTATTGTCTCCTTTAATCTCTCTCTAGCTCTTCGATACCTTATACCTTTCAATATCCTTTTGCAATTCCTTTGGTCTCTATTTGTCTCCTATTATCTCCTTTAAGCTCTCTATATCTCTTCGATACCTTATACCTCTCAATATCCTTTTGCATCTACTTTGGTCTCTATTTGTCTCCATTAGTCTCCTATTATCTCCTTTTAGCCCTCTATATCTCTTCGATACCTTATACCTCTCAATATCCTTTTAGAGCTCATTTGGTCTCTATTTGTCTCCATTCGTCTCCTATTGTCTCCTTTAATCTCTCTCTAGCTCTTCGATACCTTATACCTCTCAATATCCTTTTGCAATTCCTTTGGTATCTATTTGTATCCATTCGTCTCCTATTATCTCCTTTAAGTTCTCTATATCTCTTCGATACCTTATACCTCTCAATATCCTTTTGCAGCTCCTTTGGTCTCTATTTGTCTCCATTCATCTCCTATTATCTCCTTTAATATCTCTCTAGCTATTCGATACCTTATACCTCTCAATATCCTTTTGCATCTACTTTGGTCTCTATTTATCCCCATTCGTCTCCTATTATCTCCTTTAAGGTATAAGGTATCGAAGAGCTAGAGAGAGCTTAAAGGAGAAAATAGGAGACGAAAGGAGACAAATAGAGACCAAATGAGCTCCAAAAGGATAGTGAGATATATAAGGTATCGAAGAGATATAGAGAGCTTAAAGGAGATAATAGGAGACGAATGGGGATAAATATAGACCAAAGTAGATGCAAAAGGATATTGATAGGTATAAGGTATCTAAGAGCTAGAGAGTTCTTAAAGGAGATAATTGGAGACGAATGGAGACAAATAGAGACCAAATGAGCTCCAAAAGGATATTGAGAGGTATAAGGTATCGAAGAGATATAGAGAGCTTAAAGGAGACAATAGGAGACGATTCTATTTTTTGGCTAGATATATTTTAGCTTGGTCTTATGATCCAACTTGAGGACAAGTTGTGTCTCAAGGGGTGGGGATGTTGCGACACCAACACCAATAGGAGAGTCTAGTTATTTTCGGAATTAGCATACGTTTCCTTATTTGGTATTTTCTTAGTGTTCAAGTTATGTTCACTATATATTCATAGTTTGCTTTAGGGTTTATATTAAGATCACTCAATCAATATAAACCAAGTTCTTATTTGTGTTCTTCACAGCAGAGATGGTTAATCCCCAGTAAAAAGGATTTTATCTTAGGGTTCTTTTATTCTATTAAAGTGTTTTGGTTTAGAACCCTAACAGAAGCTGCAAACTGAATGGTATATTTTCTATAATGTTAACAAAAATGAGAACCAATCAAACATGAGTAAGGCCATATTTAACCGATGAACGAACTCTTTTCGTCATGGAGTTGTTCATCCTCTATCCGAGCATAGATCAAAAACAAGGATAACTGACCATTTCCTTCAACATTTCACATGAAGGTCGCCATCTTCAACATTTCACATGAAGCTCTTACAAACAACTTAGACGGAATTCTAAGTCATCTTAAAATAGCATTCTACTGACACCATACCCCTTTCTCGAACCCCTAACAGTAATCTTAATAATTCCCCTAGGGATATCCATTCGTTAAATGGAAAAAAGGCTCCTACTAGACACATGTACTTAAGTATACACTAGAACCTAACTGTCGAACAGTTTCAATTGGAAAAACAAAAGAGTCAATTAGTGTTTGGGTCGTAGATTTTGATACCCTTTAATGTTTGGGTCCTAAGTTTGTTCGTTATAGTATTTGGGTCGTAAACCCGTTAGTCAAAACGGTCAATGGTCAAAAATCTTAACATCCGTGAATTTCCGTCAGTGAAATGGAGATTTCCTTTGATAAGAATTAGTTAATGGGGAAATGGGGGATGGATGGGGAAAATAGAGAAAGGATCAGATTCGTATTGGAAGAGAAAAGATGCATAAAGAACAGGTAAATCCAATTGAAACTCTAATTCACATAACAAGGAGGCATAAAAATCTAGTCAAATTCAAGTTCCAATCCTTCCATATTACCAGTAGCACCAAGGTTTGCAAGCAGATTAAACACCAGGCTCTCCACTTCGCATCTCTCATTCATAACTACATATTCGATGATCATGAGAACCTAAGCAGTATGCGAGTACATGAAATCATAAATGAGGAAGTTTAGCAATAATATTTGCATTAACGGCATTGTTATCTATTGTTCGTAAAACCATGTGCTTCACATTGCTAGTATAATTCCAATGCAAGTTTCTCCAAAATCTTGTTATCCCGATAGCATTACTAAAAAATAAACAGAATAACAAGCGAAACTAATTTCATCTACCAAATACAGAGGCTACAGAAACAACAGAGATGATGAAAACGTACATCATCAAAAAATGGAGAACCACTAAATCTATTTTCCAAGTTCATTTTGATTAAAAAAAGAGAGATTAGTCGGGTTGGGTTGAGTTTCATACGAGTTTGGATATGTAAACTAATTTTTCAACCATTGAAACTGTAAATGAACTGAAGTCCAGCCATCAAATGTTCGACAAAAGTCCCAACCCAGTCTGCCTTTGTGATGTAGAACAGTGAGTCATGACAAGGTCCTGACCATTTTGACTAACGGATCTACGACCCAAACACTAAAACGGACAAACTTAAGACCCAAATACTAAAGGGTACCAAAATCTACGACCCAAATACTAATTAACTCAAAAAAAAAAATAGAACCTAATTTACTACTCCCTCCGTTTCAAAATAATAGACAGGTTTGTGTGTAAAGTTGAACATAAACAAGCCTATTATTTTGAAACGGAGGGAATAGTTGACTTGGTCATCAGCAATGACTGATTAATACATACATCTGAGAATAAAAGCATTCCCAATTTGTGTAAATACGCATTAATCCTATTTGACTCCGTATTTGTTTTGAATTTTCCTTTATAAAATATCAAAGACGTTTTCATGGTTTAAAAAAGCGTTTGTGGGGCGCACTTTAGATCGCTTTTTTGTGTTTTAGGTCATGGGTGCTTCACATATCACGCTCTATAACAAGCCTACGGTCACTTTTAGCATAAATAACAAGCCTTTAACATAGGAAACTTCAGCTCAATGAGTTAGAAGAGATACGAAATGATGCATATGAAAGTTCACGTATTTATAAAGAAAATACCAAGGCTTTCCATGATAAAATGATTTCCCGAAAGTGTTTTGAAGTAATGTGTTCTTTTATTCCATTCTCGTCTTAAATTGTTTCCAGGTAAATTTAGGACCAGATGGATTGGACCATTTGTTGTTACTAATGTGTTCTCTCATGGTGCAGTTGAAATTACTACTCCCCAAACAGGGTTGGTTTCCAAGGTCAGCGACCATCGTTTGAAACCATACTATGAGCAGTTTGTGACGGAGAATCAAGATATGATAACATTGAGTGATCCACTCCCTCTGGAGGAGTAATTGGAGTTGAAAGTCGGGCTGACGAATTTAAACCAAGCGCTAAGTGGGAGGAAACCCACCGGTTTTGTATCTTTATCTTTATCTTTCTATTTTTAAGTATTTTATCTTTATTTTCTTGTTTTTGCATATCATTTGCGGAATTTCCCACCTTGAACTTTACTTTGAATGACTAAATTTTACATTGAGGACAATGTAAAGTTTAAGTGTGGGGGAGCATTTATATGTTTGTATAGTTTATTCGATGCCTTTAGTGAAAAAAAATAATATATATAAAAAATCAGAAAAATAGAAAACCAAGGAAAAAATTGTGATTTACGAACTCCGAAATCTAGAAACCTGTGCCTTTAGGATGACACTACCAATATAAGTTGATGGAACCATCCTGGTTACAGGAGTTGAGGAACCCATTAACTAAAAGGACGTACATAGCTCAGGAATTATAAATAAGTTGTTACCATATCTCAGAATATCACCATATCACGTTTTATTTTTATTTTTCCATATTTATCTATTGTTATCTAAGTGATTTGGTGGGTCACTAAACATCGAATTTTTATTACTGCTAGGATGAAATAGAGTGATTGAGTTACTAAAAAAAAAAAAAAACCGACCAATTAGACCAATCGGAATAAAAATGACACTTGGATAACAATATGTGTGTGTTCTCCCTGTCTCCGTCGCCTAAACAAGCGTGGAATGCAGGATCCAAGGGAACTATCATGTAATCTGCTGACAAGAAACATGCGCTTGGATCCAAAATATCTAATCATGCTGTCTAAAAAAAAGGGTGAAAAAGAATAAAGAAAAAAATTATTGTTTAATAAAGTCGACTCCTGGTTCCCTTGTATATGACAGTTGAGTTGATGTAGAATTAAGTTTGTTGATCGCTGGTTCCCTTGTATATGCCAGTGTGTTGACACTAGAATTCATACCAGTATCTCAATCCAATATGTCATAGGTTCATCTTGGCGGTAACCTTCAGACAGATATGGGAAACACCGATCACTTGTAAACATTTGCAAACATCTACCTCTATATCCATCTTATTAATCTATTCATGTGTGATTGTGGGTAGTCAGATTCCGAGTATTGTGGTTTGTTCAACTTCCTAAGTAGAGATTTATTATATATCAGTTGGATTTGAATCAAGGTACCTACTCCTGTAATCATTTTAGATTTTTTCATAGATTTTTCACAGGTAGTTAGAAATTGGAGTAAAAGGTTTTATAGGTATATCTCTAGTAAACCTTCAAGAGACTATAACTCGTCCACTAGGTACACCTAAAGGTTTAAAGGCTTGTTATTTATGCTAAAAGTAACCGTAGCCTCGACTTTACACACAAACCTGCAAAAGAACTGAAGCGAAAGAACTGCAGTGGATCTGATTCATCTAGTGAGAGTAGATTGGATCACTTTCTTCAGTTCTGGTTGGTTTTGATTCAAGAAGTGTGTGTGTGCTAATGGAACACCTTAAGTTCCTGATGCAATGTTCATTTGGATGCAGTTAGTGAGTACTTCTCACTTATCAAACTCTGCCTCCTAAATTTCTTTGGCATGAGCAGTTAATATAACTTGTTTTGTATATAAACAAACAGCGCAGTGAATGCTGCTGCTTGTTATTTTCTTTGCTTTTCAAGAGTGTGTGAAATAAATAATCCCAAGAAGATAGTGATCTTGTTGTTTAAGTGTGGTTGAAGAGTTTGTGAGAGAAACTTGTGATGAGTGCTGAAAAGTGCATATTTCTATACCCTTTTTATTGGCATTTAACTTATCTTTTGCGCTTTAAAATCATATATTATCCCAGATTCCGTGTTTTCTTTGTTTTCAAGAATAAATTCATATACTGATTAAATTTGTGTTTTTAAGTACTAAATAAAGCATGGAAGAATTGAGGATCCAAAAGAGCATAAAATTGGACAGTTCGATCGATTCTAGGAGCTGCATCCAAATTAGAAGCGTCCGCCTCACACCACAGTTTGTCTACCACCTTCATACATTTGACCTAGCCAAACACTCCCTTCCATGTTATATCCCCGACCATTTGCAGAACCCATACTCCACACTCGACAGTCCCACCTCACCCACTCATTCTCGTTTAAACATCATCTAGTGGGAGTCATGTCCCATACTTATTTTGTTTATTTGAAGTTCAAAACATCACCACGTGGGAGGAAGAAAGAAGAAAAGGACAAAAGAAAGTGTAAAGAAAAAGAAGACGTGGGAGTGAGAAGAGAGTCGTTGGGTAGAAAAGAAGAAGAGAGAAATTGGAAAGAAGAAAAGGACAGCAAGACGACAAGAGAGAAAGAAGGTGGGCGGAGAATAAAAGTAGTGGGAGGAAAGAGACGTGCGTGGGGATAAGCACGTGGATTCGTTGGAGGAGAAAGAGAGAAAGTGGGACGAAGAGACACATGGTGGGAGACCTACCAAGCAGCAGAGCATGGGCGTAATAAGAAGAAAACATCAGTCGTGAGGAGAACATGCACAGGGACCGAGTAGCGTGGGAACGTGAGGCTGTTGGAACACACATGAAGGAGATGATGGCTGAGGTTTGCCGTTGGAGTACGGTTTGTTGGTAGGGAATGATGAAGCTCGAAGAGATGAGGCGCACGTGAAGGAGAAGAAGCAGACAGCAGCACGTGGAAGCGTTGGGATGTGAAGGGACACAAGTGAATGGGCGAGGAAACATCTTGGGAGGCGAATAACCATTAGTTAATGGGAAGAGACAGCTCGTGGTAGAAACTATGGTAGGATCTGACAACAAAACGAGCGTGGGAGGAAGAGACACGTGGTGGGAGAAGAAAGAAGACAGCAGCGTGGGAAGAAATAACATGGGCTGTAAAGAGATATCCAGCTCATTATCATGCGCAACGGGTGTTTTCTACTCTATAAATATGCTCGAACTCATTTACCAAAGAGAGGCCGGAGTAGCCGGACACTTCACTGCTAGTTTTAATTCCATTTTCATCATGTTCTAAATTTATTTGCTAGGGTTTATATGAGGCCCTAGTCTGCTTCTATGTTATTTATACTTTGTGTGTTGTTCTTGAATGTTTAAAATGATTTAGAGATCAAATTTAATCTAAGTTTATTAACATTTTGCTCTCACAATGTATGCCATGTATCCATTGTAGTTAGAATACCACTGTGTTGATTATGCTGCAACTCATGCTTAAAAATATTATTGATCCTTAGATTAGTTGTGCTTTAACTAGACAGTTAATGCTTTGGAGAAATATTTTAGTTGTGATTAATTTATCCATCGGAGAAACACCTTAGATATACGGTAGACTTGAATCTGCTATAAGGACAAGAATAATATTACTAGTTGAATATATAGTGTAGGCTAGTGGTGGATTTGAAGACCCTAGTTCTCTTTAATTACTTGTTACAAACTGTTTTTGCATATTTACTTATTCAACAACTATATCTTGTCGTTTCGACATCAAAACCAAACCCTTTGTGTTACATTATAATAGAAATCAGTTAGTCTTCTTTAGAATCAACTATCACTACCCAAGTCTCTGTGGTTCGACCTGTGCTTGCCCTGTGTTGCTTGTCGACACTGTGCACTTGCAGTTTATACATAGTAGTAGGTATCTTTCCGAGCCTACCAACTTGGAAATCCTACAACGTGTGGCAGACTTTGTGTTAGTTATTGCTTGTGGCAGAAGCATAACAAAAGAAAGATTGTGAGAGAATCTTGAAAAGATATGTGAAGGTTTCGTAACAATAGTGTGACTGGAACAAATAAGAAAAGAAGAAAAACAACAAGGTTGTAAAGAAAAATAAGTTGATCACCAGGAGGTGATGAGAGAGTGTTGATTTTGAGACGTCACAAGGTTATGAGCGTGAAACAAGATTGTAGGCGAGTAAAGTTTATAAGTTGAGAGAAGCAATCCCAGTGGGGATTTGGATAAGAGTTGTGTGAAGCAATCCCATTGGGGATTTGGCTAGAGTTGTGTGAAGCAATCCCAGTGGGGATTTGGCTAGAGAAGTGAAGAAATTCCAGTGTGGAATATGAATAATTGAGTGAAAATCCTACAAGTGAAGTGGGTAAACAAGAAATATTTTTGGATTCTTGGTTTTCGGTGATTCTCGGCTACATTGTGATTCTTGTTTTTCGGATTCTAGTTACGGTGATTCTTGATACTTGGATTCTGTTTTCTCATTCGTGATTCTTGTTTATGTGTTCTGTTAGGCATCTACTTAAGTTACATGTATTTGGTTTTTGGTATTTGGATCGTTTTGGTTTGCAAGGCTAGGGTTAAGTTACTAGACATCTTTGTGTTGGTTGGGTTATGCTGGAATTTTTCTTAGCAAGTGAAGATAACCAGTTTCGGTGTGGTTTTTATCATCACAAAACACCTTTGTTACTTCCTTGTTTGGCATACTAGGTGTTTGATAAAACACCACAACCATTTTATTCATTTCAAAGCGTACATTCTTGGGCACACAAAATTACTTTGGCAGTTTTATTAGTGTGAGGTCCAGGGTTCTCCCATGTCGTGCTCAAGACTTTCACAGGGCTATGGAGTTTCTAAGGACTCTAATTCACAATCCGACTCATATTTTCAATGCACATTCAAAGGGTTTGATGGTTGTAAGAATAGTGCGGGTGGAAGAGGTTTGGGAAAATCTTATTTGATTCAACATCTTAGAGATAAACACTTCGTCTACGGTAAGGATAATGATCGTTGCAGACATAGGATAGCTACAAATCATGAAATATACAAATCCTGGGAAGATGTCCTCTCTAAACTTCACATGTGGTTATGCACGGATTGCATGCTTCTTCGTGCCTGGAGAAGACCGTGTAAATCTCATGCTGGAGTTGTCCTACAAGGGCCCTTTAATAGCAAAGACGTTGACTTGTTGGTTAATGGAATCAGGTCTCCTCCTCCGACCACTGAAAACATTGCAGATGATAATAATGTTGCTCCACTGCTTCCTTGCCTTACTGTGGAGCTGCTCAATAAGGTGTTTCAACAACATATTCAAACTATCAAAAATATCCCTCCTAAGTGTAAATTGCAGTTCTCAAGAGTTCTGAAGTATGCGCTTGATAAGGTACATGCAAATCCTTGTGAAGTTTCTGTGTGGATACAATTATTGTTGTTACCTGTTTGTATTCTGCATTTATATATCCCCAAAAGCAGTAGTGAAGAAAAATCTGGCAACCGAAGGACATTACATATCAAATCCATTAACCAATCTATTGTGCAATGGTATACACCGGACGGTTGCATTCAATTAGTACAGAAATTGCTCCATGAATACCCTCAGCATAACAACAATCAACGCATGAACAACAACAACCAGGAGGCTCTGAACCTAAGTGTTTGTAGAAAGAAAATTCGCAATGGGCTGTTCAGTGCAGCTATAAAAGTCCTCACTTCAGATGGTGTTGCTACAGATGAGGAAGATGCTTTGAAAAATTTGATTGATAAGCACCCATTTTCCCCTCCCCCGGACATACCGATTGGTCCTGCTGTTGTAAACAGCGTGGTTTCTTCTAATGAGAATATTTTGGGCAGGATAATGAGCTTCCCCAAAGGCACATATTGTGGGAGAGATGGTTTGAGGGTTCAACATCTCCACGATGCTATGAATGGACCTGCCGCTGTTATAGCTGAAGATAGGGGTGGCAACGGATAGATATCCGGCGGATATTGGCAAATCCGATAAGGTTAAGGTTAAGGATTATCGGATATCCGGTATCCGATAATATCTGGCGGATACCGAAAATTCCAATCCGATAAGGTTAAGGTTAAGGTTAAGGTATCGGATATCGTATTTTTATCCGTTAATATCCGTTAATATATGACCTTATCATTATGGACGTTTCTTCAGTTTTTTGACCATAAACGTAACACCATTTTAACTTGAACCTTGCTACTACTCTATTGCTAAAGACAATGTGACGACTAAACATTGTTTATTGCCCGATAACCTTCCATTGCAACATTGTTTCAACTGTCACTACTAGTAAACCGTTAATGTATGACCTTATCCTATAGGATTTTTATCCGTTAACCCCTACCTTATCGGATATCGGATATTAACCAATCGGATAGAGCCCAATCCGATTCCGATAGGTTAAGAGGAAATATCCGATAAGTTATCGGATCCGGATATCCGGTATCCGATATAACAGATAAAATCCTATAGGATTTCGAATAATCGGAAACGGATACCGGATATAGGTTATCCATTGCCAACCCTAGCTGAAGATTTACTTACCTCCATAAAAGGAGTAGTCAACATATGGTTCGACGGCAGGTGTCCATCGCAATTGGGAGAATTCGTGGCTAGCGCACCTCTTACACCCTTGCTCAAACATGATGGGGGAATTCGTCCTATAGCTGTTGGGACAGTGTGGAGGAGATTAGTATCCAAGCTAGATGCTCAATCTGTTCAAAAGGATATGTGCACTTACCTCGAAGACTTCCAGTTCGGTGTGGGAAGCCATCTTACACTCTGTCAACATGATTTTACACCAGAAAGGTATGTCTTCTTCTACGACCATGTTACTGGTTGACTTCAGTAATGCTTTCAACATGGTCAGCAGGTCTGTTATGCTCCAAGAAGTTAGAACCCACTGTCCTACTATCTCTAAGTGGGTGGAGTTTTGTTACTCACAATACCAAAATTTTACTACAATGATTCAATATTATCTTGCTCAAGGGGTACAACAAGGTGACCCTCTTGGCCCCTTGCTTTTTTCACTCGTTCTTCACCCTTTAGTTAAGAGGATCTCCGAGCTATGTGAACTGGATTTGCAGGCATGGTATTTGGATGATGGTACGTTAATAGGGGATACATTAATGGTCTCGAAAGCTCTGAACATCATCAAAACTGAGGGCACCAAGCTTGGTCTTCAACTTAACATCGCTAAGACAGAGATCTTCTGGCCTATGATGGATATACGTTGTATTGACAAGGACATCTTTCCGGCACAAATCAGCAGACCAACCAAGGGGGTAAAACTTTTAGGGGGACCTGTAAGTTTAGACCATGAGTTCTGCAGCGGCGTGATCAAGGGTAGAGTGCTTAAAACCAACAATTTAATGGATGTTGTAAGAAAGTTAGATGATCCCCAAAGTGAATTGTTGTTGTTGCGTAGTTGTGCTGGAGTTTCTCGTCTTTATTTCTCCATGAGGACTACTAGGCCAGATTATATCTTAGAAGCTCAAGTTATTTTTGATGATCACCTGTCGTTACACCTGCGGCATATTGTTACTAATGACGGGTCGGGTATGGGGTTGTGGCAATACCGTATGTCATCTTTGCCCATCAGTTTTGGTGGTTTAGGTATCTATTTTATGGCGGATGCGATGAACTAATGTTACTTGGCGTCTTGTTTACAGACCCAACCACTTAAATTCAATATGCTTCGTAACGCTCAATTACTTGGTCCTAATCACAACATGCAGCAAGCTATGGATCTTTTCTCCACCGTTTGTGGTCCCGACGTCAACATCGAATTAACTTCCCCCCATCCCATGAAGACCTTGGCAGTGAATTACTTCGATGTAGTCATGAAGGAGATCTTGGGATAAATTTTCCATGTCCACTCGTGATGGTGCTCTTTGGCAATGCAACAAGGCGAATCATGCACAAGATTACCTTAAGGCTATATCGATTGAGGGGCTAAATCAGCGAGTTGGTGCTCAACAATTTGGTGTTGTTCTACGATGTGCTGGGTATACCTTTTTTGTGGAAGGTAGCCTATGCACTTTTTGCAAAAGAGATATGGATCATTATGGGGATCACGCCTTACATTTCCGCGCACACGAGGTAGGCATCAAATTTCGACACGACTTAGTTCGGGACGCGTTTGTAGACATGTGTTTGCGTGCGGTACCGGCTAGAAAATAAGTTGAACTGGGTCTATTGGCGGATGATGGAAGTGCTCTTCGTCCGGATGATGTTTTTGTCTCCAATCGGGAAAACGGGCGGGACAAGTGTTTAGATGTATGCTTAGGTGTATCACCATTCACGGGTGGGGGTGCACACTTTTCGGCTGGGGTGGCTCGGATAAGGCGCGTGAAACGCAAGCATAAGAAATATTTGGAAAAATGCGTAGCACTAGGTTACAACTTCGGCACTTTAGCGTTTACTACCTTTGGTGAAATTTGCAACGAAACAATGGATTTTTTGAAAAGGCTTAATAATCACTTATCTAGATTTGATGTTAAGGCTAAGAAATGTAACTATTTATTTCACAGATTAGGAATAGTCATACAAAAAGGTGTGGGAGCTCAGCTTATTGCTAGGCTGCCATCCAGCTACTTGTAGTCCGTAACTCTTCTTATGAATCGTATTAATACATAATAGTTTATGAATATGACCAAAAAAAAAAAATGTTAACATTATTATGTGATGATATGGGAAAGCTACTGACTATTCACTATTTAGCTCATGATTATGTGTAAGTCCAGGGGTTAGATAGTATGTGTGCTTGTGGTAATACAATACGTGTCACCAAACTTAATTAACTAACTTAAGGGAAAAAGAGAAGTGGAATGCTTTTCTTTATTTGTCTACTTTCTGTTAGATCAAAATGGAT
Organism: Papaver bracteatum; assembly: GCA_023529315.1. Classification (NCBI taxonomy): domain Eukaryota; kingdom Viridiplantae; phylum Streptophyta; class Magnoliopsida; order Ranunculales; family Papaveraceae; genus Papaver; species Papaver bracteatum. Next base: position 895,988 of record JAJJWX010002805.1, read on the forward strand.
AAAGTAGGTGCCTATTCATAGCCTGGGAAGAGTGAGTCGGTAGAAAACTCTCGAATTCTTAATGGCTAAGATAAACTAGCCGATCCTTATCTCGGTGAGTGGATGTGAGAACTGACGGAAGTTTTCTAGATTCTTTAAGCTGCAAAATGGTAGGCCACCTTATATAACACGTGTTCATACAACATACATGAAGTTACAAGGCGTCCGAAGAATTCTTATCACTTTAGAATCAAGAAATGCCAATTGTTTTACTAGTTCTTGATGGGATTCCTATAATCTAATCTGTTATGTTATCGTTAGATTTTTTATCTTTGTATATATATATAGAGTAAGTAGTAGTATGCATCATTGAGAGAGAAAACCAAGCAAAAAATAATAAAAATGAGTGACCTACCGCAACCTACATTGCCCAGGCTCATGATACTCCAATCAGAAGCGAACCACAAATACTTGCACTTCGACAAAACCAATCCAAGTTTAGGTGTCCAACGATTCCATGGAGATTACAGCCGCGGCCTCGAGACGAGGCTAGAGGTGGTGCCATCACGCAGAGAAGGTCCAGTGATTAATCGACATATAAGCCAACTTGTCCACTTCCGATCCTTGTACAATAACAAATTCTGGAAGAAAACAAGGAAGTCCAACACAGATTGGATCACTGCCACTGCAGAGACGACCGATGAGAACCCAGACAGCCCAGATTGCACGGTTTTCCAGGTGGAGTTCGTGGATCAGTACAACCCAAATTACCCTAACTGCATCTTAGTCCGCCCTGAAAACAGCCAAGATTATTTAATCGACTTCGACCCAGAGGACGACAAACCAATGTACAGTGGCTTAAAGGTATATACTGGTTCCGGGGTGGGGATGTTTAAAGTCATAGATTGGGAATCCATGGTGATGTTACCCGAACGCATCCGGATCAAGGGCGACAACGGAAACTACCTCAGGGCCTATCCAGACGATGCATATCTGTATTTCGATCCTAATTTGAATAATTCAGAAGCATTTGAGTTCTCTGTGTCTGCAACTCGTGATGGAGGCATGCGACTAAAGAATCTCCAATATGGAAAATACTGGAGGGCTGATGCCCCGTCCTGGTGGGTATTTGCCGACGGAGATTCCTCCACGGATCCCCCCACTGACACTGTATTTATTGCTACCGAACTTGGCGGTAACAAGATTGGTCTCCGATGTTTGGAAGGTAACACTTTCTGCAAGAGACTTACATATGGCACAAAAACTGACTGCCTCGGAGCCCACAGGACATATCCAGATGAATACAGTTACCTGGAGATTGAGGAGCCCGTTATCTCAAGGAAGATCAATAACGTCAAATATTTATTTGATGAGGCAAGGCGATACGAAGAGAAAGCTCTTGCAGTCGTCACTGATGTTGTGAACAACGAAACTGATGAACCAATTGACAAAAACTTAAGGTTCTCACTTCATAATTTGTGTATTGATTGTGTATCTGATTCTTTACAAGGTGACCTATTTATATACATTACAAAAGACATATTGTCAAAAAGGAAAGGAAGAAAAATAAGGGATGTTGTCAAAAAGGGGAGGAAGAAGAAATAAGGGAGGAAGAAAATAATGGCCATTCTAGAAGCCATCCATTCTAGAAGCTAACATGTGTTTCATATTCACAATTAATACCCTCCCTCAAACTCAAGATGGTGCAACACACATGTTGAGTTTGGAAACCAAAAAACTCGAGGGAGTGAAGTCGTGTTTTGGTGAATAAATCAGCGAGTTGCAATTCCGAGCGAACAAAAGGTAAAACAATAGTCTGTTCCTTGAAGTGATGTCGTACAAAGTGACAATCGATCTCAATATGTTTCATACGTTCATGAAACACGTCATTATGGGCAATGTGAATAGCAGCCTTATTGTCACAATACAATGGAGTAGGTTCTGATAAATGAACTCCCATATCTTCAAGGAGCCATCGTAACCAAACAATCTCAGAAGTTGTATGAGCAAGAGCTCGATATTCAGCCTTAGCACTAGACCGAGAAACTACACTTTGTTTCTTACTACGCCAAGAGATCAAAGATTTGCCTAGAAACACACAATATCCTGTGGTTGAGCGTCTATCTGTGATGTCACCAGCCCAATCAGAATCGAATATGCATGAAGACAAAGATCAGAAGTAGATGAGAAATTTATACCTTGATACAAGGTGCCTTTGATATAACGTAATATCCAGAATCTTTAAGACATAATGTGTGGACCTTGGAGCGGGACATAAACTGACTAACTACATGAACTGCATGGCTAATGTCCGGCCTTGTGATAGTCAAGTAATTTAGACTTCCCACAAGCTGACGATATAATGTAGGATTGGATAAAACTTTTCCTTGAAGGGATTAAGCTTCACATTTAGTTCAAGAGGTGTATCTGCAGGTTTACTATCTATTAACCCAAACACGTTGAAGAATTTGGAGGCGTACTTTACTTGTGAGATGAAATAACCATCGGATGACTTATCGACCTCGATACCAAGAAAATACCTTAAAAAACCTAAGTCTTTCATTTCAAAACATGAACTAAGATGAAGTTTAAGAGAAGTAATTCCTTCTAGATCATCACCTGTGATAACCATATCATCAACATACAAGAGGAGAATAACCATACCCTTCTTAGTTGATCGAGTAAACATTCTTTGAATCATAAGCACTTTGATTGAATCCATATTGAAGGATAGCATTAGAAAACTTCTCAAACCAAGCTCGTGGTGCTTGTTTAAGTCCATACAAGGCTTTACGAAGCTTACATACTTGATTTGGAGAATGAACCATTCCTGGTGGTGGTCTCATATACACTTCTTCTCGAAGTTCTCCATTAAGGAAGGCATTTTTGACATCCATTTGATGCATATTCCAATTTATGAGCAGCAGCAACGACAAGGAGAGTACGTCCGTAGTCATACGAGCAACGAGGAGCATATGTTTCTTCATAGTCTATACCATATTCTTGGGTATATCCTTGAGCAACCAAACGAGATTTGTAACGATCTATCTTGCCTTGAATTTGTTTTGATCTTGTACACCCATCTACTTCCAATAACTGTTTTCCTTGGTGGTAAGTCAACCATATCCCATGTACCGGCGTCCTTGTGTCTTTGTGAGTTCTTCCCCCATAGATGTTTGCCAGTTGGACTTAAAGATGCTTCCCTGTATGATTTTGGTTCATGCATAGATAAAATGGATTACAAAGAACAATGATGATCTGCAAACCTGGCTGGTGGTTGACGAGTTCGTGGAGGCAAAACATCATTTTCGGAGTACAAGATCCCCTTACGGAGAAGCAATGTCGGGATTTTCCATAGAGTGGTCATGTGGAGTTTGAAATTTTCAAGAGGAGTGACTTGTGGTGGTTGATGGAATAATTGTAATTTGAGAGTTGGATAGAGATATATCCTCAAAAGGATCTAGATACGTAAACTGTTCTAGAGTAGAAGACTTGCTACTAGGAAGAGACCAAAAAGGTATATTTTCCCAAAATGTAACATGACGAGAAACACCTAAGCGTCGAATTTACGGATCGTAACAGCGATAACCTTTTGTTCAATACCATATCCTAAAAACACACAGATAGCATTCTTTTTCTTGAGTTTGTTTCGTTCTCTTTCGTGAGAAGAACAAAACAAGTTGAACCAAAGACACGAAGCTCGAGAATAATGAGGTTTCTTATCATAGAGACGTTCATAAGGTGATATTCCTCCTGTGACTATAGATGGAATGCGGTTTATTGTGTAAACTGCAGGTAAGAAGGACTGACTCACCCCAAAAATTAGATGGAACCGATCTTTGAAAGAAGTTGGGTTCTAGATGTCTCTATGATGTGACGATGTTTTCTTTCTGCTATACCATTTTGTTACGGAGTTTCGTACAAGATAACGAAGAATAGTACCTTGTTTTGAGAAATTCTTTGAAAGGAGTTGATATGTATTCACCTCCTTGATCAGCACGGAAAGTTTTAATGGATTTTCTAAATTGAGTTTTGACCATTCTAGAGAAATCTGTGTATATTTTCAAAAATTCTGATCTGGAACTGAAAAGGTATAGCCATGTAAAACGAGAAAAATCATCAATGAAGATAACATAATATAAAGCCCCTCCCTTAGAGGCAATGGGAGACTTTCCCCACACATCGAATGAATAAGATCAAAAGTTTCAACTGAATGTGTAACACTATTATTAAAAGGAAGCGCAGGTTGTTTACCCAACTTACACGAAATGCAATAAGGTTCTTTATCAACTTGAATTGTTCCTAACAGTCCTTTATTGATCATATATGTAAGACGGAAAAGAGACATGGCCTAGCTTAGAATGCCAAGACATAAATGGGGACAGGTAGAAGGAAGGGAGTTTGCAAGCTGCAGCGAGTAAGTTCATTCTTTGATTGTTGAGGAACATTGAGAGTTTCAAGGAGATATAATCTACCAACTCTACGGCCTATCCCAACAAGCTTCTCTGTCACGGGATCTGTATTACACAACCAAAGGAGAAGAAATAAATGTTAAAACCACTGATTACACAGTTGCCCAATTGATATAAGATTCATCTTGATCTTTGGAACAAGTAACACATCAGGTATACGTATTTTATCTGAGACTTTAACATGTCCAATATGACTAGCAGCTATTTCGGATCCATCTGCAGTTTGGATTTTAGGTGTAACAATAGGATGCTTGCTTTCAAATACATTAGAATTGAATGTCATATGATTAGAAGCACACGAGTCAAGAAACCAACCATTTGAAAAGGTACTGTGGGAACTGAAAAAGCAGATCTTTGTTGTAGAATTATTATTACCAATTGCAAGGGCTTGTTTGAGCATCTCTTGAATATCAGCAAGATTATTTGATGTAGATGATGATGATTCATGGCTTCTTTCTAACACAGTCTTTGCAAGAATGGAAGGCATAGATGTGTATGCAGTTCCATTTAACCTTCTTCTTTCTCTCATGTTTCTTGAAAATGGAGATGTACGGTTTCCTCTTTTGTATGACCGGGTTCTTTACAATAATTGCATTGAATTTGTGAGTTTGATCCTTGGTGAGTTGGAATTTGAGATGCTTTGATGTTTGTGACATACTCTGTGTTGTTGGTAAAGTGCGGTTCTTGGCCAAGTGACCCAGGCTTCTTGCGGTTGTAACACTTGAACTGTGACATGTCATGGTAGTTTCTCGAGAGTTGATAGTATTATTAAAACCTCCACGCGAAGGAACGGCAAACACAACGGTATCTACGGCTTGATCCTTTTCCGAGTTTCTTCGGTAATAAGCTCGGACAATGCGGCTTCTACAGTAGGGAGAGGAGATCGATGAAGGATTGAAGCTCTTACAGTCTCAAAATCATCTCTTAACGCCATTAGGAGTTGAACCGGTCGTGACTCTTCTCTCGTATTTACTGCCCACGATTCGATATCTATAGTCCAATTGGGTTCCATCGGTGCTAGGTGATTCCATATAATTGACATCTCGAATGAAATTCGAGATCGACGATCCATCTGCTGCTTCATAGAACGAATATCTTGTTCTAGTTTGTAACGTTGAGCAAAGTTGATTTGGGTATACCTTTTTGAAAGAAACTCCCATGCGTCTTTGGCAGTCTCAAAACCAGTAAGTTGCATACTTATGGAGGTGATTCTTGTATTGCTTATCCATGTGAGTATCTTGTGATTGTTGATCTCCCAGTCTTGAGCGCTTTCTCCTTGAGTTCCTTTGTCTTCTTTGCTAGGATCAACTTCTTTATACGTAACAACGCACCAGTAGAGACAACACTTGGCTTCTTGGCTTTACCATCAATATATTTCCACATAGCTTTTCCTTTGAGGAAACTTCTCATAAGGAAGGACCAATGGTTATAGTTTGTTCCATCAAACTTTACGGTGATAGGTTGATAATCTTCACGCGACATATTGAACGATAACAGAAAGGATTTTGGATACTAGAATTTTTGGATACTAGGCTCTGATACCATGACAAAAACTTAAGGTTCTCACTTCATAATTTGTGTATTGATTGTGTATCTGATTCTTTACAAGGTGACCTATTTATATACATTACAAAAGACATATTGTCAAAAAGGAAAGGAAGAAAAATAAGGGATGTTGTCAAAAAGGGGAGGAAGAAGAAATAAGGGAGGAAGAAAATAATGGCCATTCTAGAAGCCATCCATTCTAGAAGCTAACATGTGTTTCATATTCACAATTAATACCAATGACGTCAGAAATAAATCTCACCCACACGGTGACCAATACAACTAATTGGAGCAACAGTACTACGTTGAAACTGGGCGTCGAGACGTCTTTCAAAGTTAAAATCCCACTTGCAGGTGAGACTGATTTTAAGCTTTCTGCAGAGTTTAGTAAAGAATGGAATAAGGGAGGAGCGACGGAGGAACAAGTTCAAGTGGGGACTAAGAAAACAATCACTGTGCGACCTAAAACCGGGGTGAAGGGGATTGTCAAGGGAACACGGCTTTCATATGACATACCCTTCTGGTACACTCAGCACGACGTCTTAAAAAATGGGACTACAAAAGTTTACGAGAAGAAAGATGGCATTTTTACTGCCACCAACGGCTACGGCTATGAGACACATGTTGTCCCGCTTCACTAAGTAAACCTGGCTTCGGATTTATTTTAACTGCATGCGTCTACTTCAATCTGCAAACAATGACCTTACTTTGTTTGCGGTGTGTTTGCTTAAAAAAAAAAAAGGTGTGTTTGTTTTTTGTTGTTCCCGGTTTGTGGTGTGTTGGTATTTCTGTTTGAGATCGGGTAATCCATGTAGTTTTGAATGTGTATAAGGAACTAAATACACCCGCAAAGTCTATCAGTTAGTATATAAGTGTAAGTGTGTGACTGAGTGTATGAGAGGTGTATTGAATATGTGTGCCATGTGCACGTGTGAGATAATGATAGTCTGTGTGTGAGCTGTACCATCATCACTGCTTTAATCTTCATCTTTAGCAAGTTCCGTTGCTGCAACAATTTCGTCTCAGTTCCGTTGTGTCTTCTCGGATCTGTTTCTGGTACGATTTTCGTTTGATGTTTTACTTTCGGTTTTTTAATTCTCGTCAGATTTACATTTCTTTTTCGTTTTTCAATTTCGATTTGTAAGACTGGTGTAAGATCATCAGCAATCTTCAATTTCATTTCAATCGTAAGACTGATGCAAGATCATCAGCAATCTTCAATTTCATTTCAATCGTAAGACTGATGCAATATCATCAGAAACCATCAATTTCATTCTTATAAGACTAGTGCAATGATCACTAGCATTATTCCATCTGTTTTTTGTCTCAATTTTCGTTTTTTGCACAATTTTACATCATTTCTGCTCCAACTTTACTTTGCTTTGTTGTTTTTGAACATTACTTCCCAATTTCAGTTGTTTTTACTTTACAACCTTTTCTGACCTTGTTCGTGCTAAAGAATCAGTCATGTTATGGCTATGTGTTTTGAAATCGATCTTGATTTCTCGATCTCATTTCCTTGTGTTTTCTTGGAAATTTTTTTGGATTCGTTTTGTGTTTCTTTCCTTTGTTCAACGCCAGCGAAAGAACTGCAGTGGATCTGATTCATCTAGTGAGAGTAGATTGGATCACTTTTTTCAGATCTGGTTGGTTTTGATTCAAGAAGTGTGTGTGTGCTAATGGATCACCTTGAGTGCCTGATGCAGTGTTCAGTTTGATGCAGTTAGCGAGTACTTCTCACTTATCAAACTCTGCCTCCTAAAGTTCTTTGGCATGAGCAGTCAATACAACTTGTACTGCACAAGAAAACCACATACTGATAAGCCAAGTTTCCGTATGGAATGTGTTGATAGATTGGTCTTGGCCTACAAGCTGAATCCACCTAAAATCATTGAAGAATATTACGAAAAAATGGATACCAAGGCTTTAATCATTATCCACCACACGCTCCCTGGTGAGAATTTTTTTAAATGGTTTTTCGTCTTTTAAATGCAAAACTATTGGAAGCATAACGGATAGAGAAAAGGAATTGGCTGAACTAAATGCTGTTCTGTTTGAAGTTGCCACTTCACAATTTTCCAATTATAGAGCATCTGTAAGGATATTACCTGGTACGTCGAATCTTAATCACTACCTAAACCTACTTACAACTCATATGCAAGTTGGGAGGATGAATAGTATCAGCGTCTTCATTCCTTTGTCAGCATCAAGAGGAGAAGCGGCAGAAGTTTATAAATTGGTTCCTGAATGTCGTGAGTTATGTGAGAAGTATGCTTATGGAGAAAAGATTGTTCCGCGGATGAGACATACTACTGCACAATCACCGATTGTTTCACAAGTTCCATTGACAGCACACGAGGAGTTCAAAGCTTCCGATAGTACTACAAAGCAACGATTTCCGTCATGGAAAAGCACCCCTCTCACTTCACGGCAAAGGATAATGTTTAAACTGCGACATATTATTCGTAGAGATATGGATAAATGTGTTGTGAATATAACTACTGAGCAAGGGAAATTTTTAAGAATGCCAACGAAGATGCATTTCGTGGATTAGAGATAGTCGAGAATGCCTGTGAAATGGAAGTTACATGCAGAAATACCTTCGATTCTGGTTGTTTCATTTTAAATACTTTCATTTCTGCATTATCTGTGACGTTAAATATTATCAACCTCAAGCTTCCGGGAAACTGTAGTGATGTTAAGCCTGAAGAAATGGGACACGGTTATTATGCTAAACTTATTATAAGACAAGTAGAAAAGTGCTGGGATTTAATGGATAAACTCCTCCAACTTGATAAGACTCGTTTCTCTGTCTTGGGTGGTAAACGGTCGTGCAATTACTTTGTGTGTTATCTTGCAACATGTGGAAATCCATGGGAAACGTTACACCTGATTACCGCATACCGTTGTTTTTCCGCTTCAAGTAAAGATGATGGTATATGTATTCTGGACATTTCATCAAGAAGATGCATTTTTTCTCTTTCGGGGCACATGAATGGAGTACCTCATATTCAATGGAACCTAGCGGGGTCTGTTCACCTTAGGAGAATGAGCACGGGGAAGTGTCCACCGATTGGCTTTATAGGAGGAACCATAACCGCGTATAGTGGTAAAGGATTTAAACTTATGAATTTAAGGGCCGGGTACAATGAAAATTTTGTTCAGTTGCATGCGTATGGATTACATTTGTGGCTTGTGAATTCAAATGCAATTGTCCAGAATGGCGACAATAGAGATGATGGAAGAAGGCTACCAGTGAAAATGTCAAAATTAAAAATTATTATTCAGAGTACTTTACAATCTCTCTTAATGATAGTGGTTGAATTGGAGAAGGCTACATGGACATCTTTGCCAACATATGGACGTGTTAAATACGGAAGTGTTTTTAATGGTTTCGAGACCAAAGCATCAAACACTTATGGGAAGACAGCAACATTCACTTTACGTGTAATGGGAAGGTTTATTTTTCATCCTGAGCACAAATATGGTATAAGCTTTATGGACATTCTTGTTCTTACTCTAGTGCAAGAGTTGGCCATACAAGTGCACAATGCGATAAGAGCACATTTTTTAGACCGTAATGTTCCTTATTATGAGTCAAGCTTATCAAGATTATGGAAGCGGCTTTGGACAGTATTTGTAGAGCGTGATTGGTCATGCTTGTCAAGATTGTGGAAGCCTCCCTGGTTAGCAGTTACAGAGTTCAATAATGTTCTCATGATAAGCTATAACGTTCAACTTGAGGACAAGTTGAAATTCAAGGGGCTGGGAATGTCTGGATGTCAATTCTATTTTTTGGCTAGATATAATTTAGCTTGGTCTTATGATCCAACTTGAGGACAAGTTGTGTCTCAAGGGGTGGGGGATGTTGCGACACCAACACCAATAGGAGAGTCTAGTTATTTTGGGAATTAGCATACGTTTCCTTATTTGGTATTTTCATAGTGTTCAAGTTATGTTCACTATATATTCATAGTTTGCTTTAGGGTTTATATTAAGATCACTCAATCAATATAAACCAAGTTCTTATTTGTGTTCTTCACAGCAGAGATGGTTAATCCCCAGTAAAAAGGATTTTATCTTAGGGTTCTTTTATTCTGTTAAAGTGTTTTGGTTTAGAACCCTAACAGAAGCTGCAAACTGAATGGTATATTTTCTAAAATGTTAACAAAAATGAGAACCAATCAAACATGAGTAAGGCCATATTTAACCGATGAACGAACTCTTTTCGTCATGGAGTTGTTCATCCTCTATACGAGCATAGATCAAAAACAAGGATAACTGACCATTTCCTTCAACATTTCACATGAAGGTCGCCATCTTCAACATTTCACATGAAGCTCTTACAAACAACTTAGACGGTATTCTAAGTCTGTTAGAATTACCTCTAAACATGTTCTAAACATGTAGATTATTCTAGAAACAAAGAATATAAGGTAAGCCTCCATAGGCATAGTTGTTAGCCTCCAAAGGCATAGTTGTTAGCCTCCATAAGCATAGTTGTTAGCCTCCATAGGCATAGTTGTTAGCCTCCATAAGCATAGTTGTTAGCCTCCAAAGGCATAGTTGTTAGCCTCCATAGGCATAGTTCTCTTCTTCTCTTTGTAAGCCTATAAATAGGCATTTGTAGTATCATTTGTAATCATCCAAAAATATCAAAAACATTGTATTAATGTTATCTAAATGAAAACTCATTCAATGAAACTCTTTGTTTTGATTCAATATTGATATGGTATCAGAGCAAGGAGAAGGATCCTTGTATCTAGTGTTGAAACTTCTGCAATGGCAACCCGTCGTCAATATAACATTAAACATAAGTCTGTCACCTGCACTCATTGTAGTAAACGTGGTCATACCAAAGACAACTTCTTTAAGATTATCGGGTATCCATATTGGTGGGATAAATGCGATCCCAAGAAAAAGAATTCCGCTGCAGCAGCACATGTGGTTAGTAATCTAACCTCCGCTATGGAAACAACCAATGGTAAGGTTTTTTTAATATTTCGCAAGTTGTTCCTAATAGCTCATGGATAATTGATTCGGGTTGCACAGACCATATGACTTTTGATTCCAGACAGGTTTCTCCTCTTAAAACATCCATACACAACTCCGTTTGCACAGCAGATGGATCTTTGGCTCCAGTAATTGGAGAACAATCATTAAATCTTACGGATACATTGAGTCTAGATTCCGTTTTAGTCGTTCCCTCTCTAAATTATAATCTATTATCAGTTTCCCAAATTACTAAAGTCTTAAATTGTGTTGTTATCTTTTGGCCTAATTCTTGTGTGTTTAAGGACATTCGAACACGGCGGACGATTGGATCTGGGGTTAGAAGAGGAAAGCTATACTATCTAGATTTGGAGTCAAAAATTTCAGAAAGATTATCTAACGCTTTAGTTGTGAATGGTACTCAGGGGGAGAAGGAGAAATCACAAATTTGGTTATGGCATAGACGGTTAGGGCATGCTTCTTTTGGCTACTTAAGAAAGATATTTCCTAGTCTATTTTCAAAGATTGATGTTTCTAGTTTTCAATGTGAAGAATGTGAACTAGCTAAAAGCCATCGTACTTCGTTTCCATCAAGTTTAAATAAAAGTCCTATTCCATTCATGATTATTCATTCTGATGTTTGGGGGCCGTCTAAAGTTAACACTCTTGGAAGCGCACGATGGTTCGTCACCTTTATTGATGATTGCACTAGGATGACATGGGTTTGCTTGATGAAATCAAAAGATGAAGTGAATAATTTATTTCAGAGGTTTCACAAAGTAGTCAACACACAATACAATACAAAGATTCAAGTTCTTCGAAGTGACAACGGAGGCGAATATTTAAGTACTGATTTTCAGCATTATTTAAAGAATGTGGTATTGTTCATCAGACAACTTGTCCTAATACTCCTCAACAGAATGGGGTAGCTGAAAGGAAAAACCGTCACTTGCTTGAAGTTGTGCGCGCTTCATTAATATCAGCTCATATGCCGTTAACTTATTGGGGTGAAGCTCTTGCCTCTGCAGCATATGTGATCAACCGTACACCTTCCAGCACTATCATTTTTCAGACACCTTTTCAAGCTCTCAGTGAGGCAACAGTTTCACCAACAGTTCCAAACTTGCCTCCACGCATATTTGGTTGTGTAGTATTTGTGCACTTACACAAGAACCAACGGAGCAAGTTATCTCCCCGAGCTTTAAGATGTGTCTTCGTAGGATATGCTGCAAGTCAGAAAGGATATAGGTGCTACCATCCTCCAACTAAACGAATGTACATCACATTGGATGTTAAGTTTCACGAACACGTGATGTATTACTCGAAGTCTGAACTTCAGGGGGAGTATGAAAAAGAAATTCAGACTCTTGACTATGAAGAAGACATAATCGAAGAAGATGTTGTTCTTGAAATTCCAAAAAGAACAGAAAGTTAGTGGGAAGAAATTAACACAGATAATGAAATTGAAGCTATAAATGAAGTTGAATAAGATAATGCATATAGATCAGAAGATAATGCAGATGAAGTTGAAGAAGATAATGATAGATCACCAACCCCAATCCAACCGTTCGCTGAAGATGTTCTTGAACCTGCAAAGAAACAATTGCCAGAACGTCGGAATAGAGGTATCCCTAAATCTATGTATGAACCTGATATTTCATCAAAAGCTAAATATCCCATGAGTAATTATATCTCTAATCACCGTCTGACCGAATCAAATAAGTCATTTGTGAATCAATTATCTACTGTAGTTATTCCTAACAGCGTGCAGGAAGCATTATCTGATCCGAAATGGAGGGAAGATATGATCGATGAGATGAAATCCTTACAAGAAAATAATACTTGGGACATGGTTGAATGTCCAGAAGGAAAGAAAGTCGTGGGATGTCTTTTGGGTTTTTACAGTCAAATACAAGGCAAATGGTGAAATTGAACGCTTTAAGGCAAGATTGGTTGCTAAAGGGTATAGCCAGACTTATGGTGTAGATTATAATGAGACATTCGCACCTGTAGCTAAAATGAATACAGTGCGAGTCTTGTTGTCTCTTGATACAAATTTGGGTTGGCCATTGCAATAGTTTGATGTCAAGAACGCCTTTTTACATGGAGATTTGTCCGAAGAAGTGTATATGCGACTTCCACCAGGAATGATGGAGTCAGAGTTGCATAACGGAAAAGTTTGCAGGTTAAACAAGTCATTGTATGGTCTGAAACAATCTCCGAGAGCGTGGTTTGGAAGATTTACCAAGTCTATGAGAGCATTTGGTTATCGTCAGGAAAATTCAGATCATACTTTATTCTTAAAGAAAAATCGAGGTAAGATTACAGCTTTAATCATATATGTAGATGACATGATAGTTACAGGAGATGATCCAGAAGAAAGAAAGGCTCTCCAAAATTATCTATCAAGTGAATTTCAGATGAAGGATCTTGCTTCTTTAAAATACTTCCTTGGAATTGAAATATCTCGATCAACAAAAGGAATATTCTTGTCACAAAGAAAATATGCCCTTGATTTTTTGGAGGAAATAGGTATGACAGCATGTCAACCTGTAGATACACCAGTAGAGCCAGGTTTGAAATTATGTTCGGATGGCAACCAAGTACCTATTGATAAAGGAAGATACCAAAGGATCGTGGGTAGACTAATGTACTTGGCACATACAAGACCCGATCTTGCATATGCATTGAGTATTGTTAGTCAATTCATGCATAATCCTGGAGAAACACATATGAATGCGGTAATGCGAATCCTAAGATACCTGAAGTCTGCTCCAGGAAAAGGGATCTTGTTTAAGAAAGGTCAAGACTTCAAAAGTATGGAGGCATATGCGATTTCGACTATGGTGGGTCATGTGATGATATGAGGTCTACTTCAGGATATTTTACCTTCGTTGGGGGTAATCTTGTTACATGGAGAAGCAAAAAAAAAGGAGTTGTTTCACGATCAAGTGCAGAGGCTGAATGGCGAGGTATGGCGCGGGTATCTGCGAAGTTATGTGGTTAAAACGTCTGCTAACTGAATTGGGGTATCCTCCTAGGAAACCAATTCGTTTGTACTGCGATAACAAAGCGGCGTGTGATATTGCACACAATCCAGTTCATCATGATCGCACAAAACATGTGGATATAGATAGGTTCTTCATTAAAGAGAAGTTGGATAATGGGATCGTGGAGTTACCTAGAATTAGATCGGAAGAACAGGTAGCTGATATTCTAACTAAAGCAGTTCCAAGTAAAATATTTCTGAAGTTTGTTGGCAAGCTAGGCATGAGCGACATATATGCACCAGCTTGAGGGGGAGTGTTAGAATTACCTCTAAACATGTTCTAAACATGTACATTATTCTAGAAACAAAGAATATAAGGTAAGCCTCCATAGGCATAGTTGTTATCCTCCAAAGGCATAGTTGTTAGCCTCCATAAGCATAGTTGTTAGCCTCCATAGGCATAGTTTTTAGCCTCCATAAGCATAGTTGTTAGCCTCCAAAGGCATAGTTGTTAGCCTCCATAGGCATAGTTCTCTTCTTCTCTTTGTAAGCCTATAAATAGGAATTTGTAGTATCATTTGTAATCATCCAAAAATATCAAAAACATTGTATTAATGTTATCTAAATGAAAACTCATTCAATGAAACTCTTTGTTTTGATTCAATCTTGATAAAGTCATCTTAAAATAGCATTCTACTGACACCATACCCCTTTCTCTAACCCCTAACAGTAATCTTAATAATTCCCCTAGGGATATCCATTCGTTAAATGGGAAAAAGGCTCCTACTAGACACATGTACTTAAGTATACACTAGAACCTAACTGTCGAACAGTTTCAATTGGAAAAACAAAAGAGTTAATTAGTGTTTGGGTCGTAGATTTTGATACCCTTTAATGTTTGGGTCCTAAGTTTGTTCGTTATAGTATTTGGGTCGTATACCCGTTAGTCAAAACGGTCAATGGTAAAAAATCTTAACATCCGTTAATTTCCGTCAGTGAAATGGAGATTTCCTTTGATAAGAATTAGTTAATGGGGAAATGGGGGATGGATGGGGAAAATAGAGAAAGGATCAGATTCGTATTGGAAGAGAAAAGATGCATAAAGAACAGGGAAATCCAATTGAAACTCTAATTCACATAACAAGGAGGCATAAAAATCTAGTCAAATTCAAGTTCCAATCCTTCCATATTACCAGTAGCACCAAGGTTTGCAAGCAGATTAAACACCAGGCTCTCCACTTCGCATCTCTCATTCATAACTACATATTCGATGATCATGAGAACCTAAGCAGTATGCGAGTACATGAAATCATAAATGAGGAAGTTTAGCAATAATATTTGCATTAACGGCATTGTTATCTATTGTTCGTAAAACCATGTGCTTCACATTGCTAGTATAATTCCAATGCAAGTTTCTCCGTACTGTTATCCCGATAGCATTACTAAAAAATAAACAGAATAACAAGCGAAACTAATTTAATCTACCAAATACAGAGGCGGCTACAGAAACAACAGAATGATGAAAACGTACATCATCAAAAAATGGAGAACCACTAAATCTATTTTCCAAGTTCATTTTGATTCTGAAAAAAGAGAGATTAGTCGGGTTGGGTTGAGTTTCATACAGAGTTTGGATATGTAAACTAATTTTTCAACCATTGAAACTGTAAATGAACTGAAGTCCAGCCATCAAATGTTCGACAAAAGTCCCAACCCAGTCTGCCTTTGTGATGTAGAACAGTGAGTCATGACAAGGTCCTGACCATTTTGACTAACGGATCTACGACCCAAACACTATAACGGACAAACTTAAGACCCAAATACTAATTAACTCAAAAAAAAATAGAACCTAATTTACTACTCCCTCCGTTTCAAAATAATAGACAGGTTTGTGTGTAAAGTTGAACATAAACAAGCCTATTATTTTGAAACGAAGGGAATAGTTGACTTGGTCATCATCAATGACTGATTAATACATACAACTGAGAACAAAAGCATTCCCAATTTGTGTAAATACGCATTAATCCTATTTGACTCCGTATTTGTTTTGAATTTTCCTTTATAAAATATCAAAGACGTTTTCATGGTTTAAAAAAGCGTTTGTGGGGCGCGCTTTAGATCGTTTTTTTGTGTTTTAGGTCATGGGTGCTTCACAGATCACGCTCTATAACAAGCCTACGGTCACTTTTAGCATAAATAACAAGCCTTTAACATAGGAAACTTCAGCTCAATGAGTTAGAAGAGATACTAAATGATGCATATGAAAGTTCACGTATTTACAAAGAAAAGACCAAGGCTTTCCATGATAAAATGATTTCCCGAAAGTGTTTCGAAGTAATGTGTTCTTTTATTCCATTCTCGTCTTAAATTGTTTCCAGGTAAACTTAGGACAAGATGGATTGGACCATTTGTTGTTACTAATGTGTTCTCTCATGGTGAAGTTGAAATTACTACTCCCAAAACAGGGCTGGTTTCCAAGGTCAACGACCATCGTTTGAAACCATACTATGAGCAGTTTGTGACGGAGAATCAGGATATGATGACATTGAGTGATCCACTCCGTATGGAGGAGTAATTGGATATGAAAGTCGGGCTGACGAATTTAAACCAAGCGCTAAGTGGGAGGCAACCCACCGGTTTTGTATCTTTATCTTTATCTTTCTATTTTTAAGTATTTTATCTTTATTTTCTTGTTTTTGCATATCATTTGCGGAATTTCCCACCTTGAACTTTACTTTGAATGACTAAATTTTACATTGAGGACAATGTAAAGTTTAAGTGTGGGGCAGCATTTATATGTTTGTATAGTTTATTCGATGCCTTTAGTGAAAAAAAAATATATATAAAAAATCAGAAAAATAGAAAACCAAGGAAAAAATTGTGATTTACGAACTCCGAAATCTAGAAACCTGTGCCTTTAGGATGAAACTACCAATATAAGTTGATGGAACCATCTTGGTTACAGGAGTTGAGGAACCCATTAACTAAAAGGACGTACATAGCTCAGGAATTATAAATAAGTTGTTACCATATCTCGGAATATCACCATATCACGTTTTATTTTTATTTTTCCATATTTATCTATTGTTATCTAAGTGATTTGGTGGGTCACTAAACATCGAATTTTTATTACTGCTAGGATGAAATAGAGTGATTGAGTTACTAAAAAAAAAAAAAAAACCGACCAATTAGACCAATCGGAATAAAAATGACACTTGGATAACAATATGTGTGTGTTCTCCCTGTCTCCGTCGCCTAAACAAGCGTGGAATGCAGGATCCAAGGGAACTATCATGTAATCTGCTGACAAGAAACATGCGCTTGGATCCAAAAGATCTAATCATGCTGTCTAAAAAAAGGGTGAAAAAGAAAAAAGAAAAAAATTATTGTTTAATAAAGTCGACTCCTGGTTCCCTTGTATATGACAGTTGAGTTGATGTAGAATTAAGTTTGTTGATCGCTGGTTCCCTTGTATATGCCATTGTGTTGACACTAGAATTCATACCAGTATCTCAATCCAATATGTCATAGGTTCATCTTGGCGGTGACCTTCAGACAGATATGGGAAACATCGATCACTTGTAAACATTCGCAAACATCTACCTCTATATCCATCTTATTAATCTATTCATGTGTGATTTTGGGTAGTCAGATTCCGAGTATTGTGGTTTGTTCAACTTCCTAAGTAGAGCTTTATTATATATCAATTGGATTTGAATCAAGGTACCTACTCCTGTAATCATTTTAGATTTGTTCATAGATTTTTCACAGGTAGTTAGAAATTGGAGTAAAAGGTTTTATAGGTATATCTCTAGTAAACCTTCAAGAGACTATAACTCGTCCACTAGGGACACCTAAAGGTTTAAAGGCTTGTTATTTATGCTAAAAGTGACCGTAGCCTCAACTTTACACACAAACCTATAAAAGAACTGAAGCGAAAGAACTGCAGTGGATCTGATTCATCTAGTGAGAGTAGATTGGATCACTTTCTTCAGTTCTGGTTGGTTTTGATTCAAGAAGTGTGTGTGTGCTAATGGAACACCTTAAGTTCTTGATGCAATGTTCAGTTGGATGCAGTTAGTGAGTACTTCTCACTTATCAAACTCTGCCTCCTAAATTTCTTTGGCATGAGCAGTTAATATAACTTGTTTTGTATATAAACAAACAGCGCAGTGAATGCTGCTGCTTGTTATTTTCTTTGCTTTTCAAGAGTGTGTGAAATAAATAATCCCAAGAAGATAGTGATCTTGTTGTTTAAGTGTGGTTGAAGAGTTTGTGAGAGAAACTTGGAAATCCTACAACGTGTGGCAGACTTTGTGTTAGTTATTGCTTGTGGCAGAAGCATAACAAAAGAAAGATTGTGAGAGAATCTTGAAAAGATATGTGAAGGTTTCGTAACAATAGTGTGACTGGAACAAAGAAGAAAAGAAGAAAAATAACAAGGTTGTAAAGAAAAAGAAGTTGATCACCAGGAGGTGATGAGAGAGTGTTGAGTTTGAGACGTCACAAGGTTATGAGCGTGAAACAAGATTGTAGGCGAGTAAAGTTTATAAGTTGAGAGAAGAAATCCCAGTGGGGATTTGGATAAGAGTTGTGTGAAGCAATCCCATTGGGTATTTGGCTAGAGTTGTGTGAAGCAATCCCAGTGGGGATTTGGCTAGAGAAGTGAAGAAATTCCAGTGTGGAATATGAAGAATTGAGTGGAAATCCTACAACTGAAGTGGGTAAACAAGAGATGAGTTTGAGCTACAATGCTCAGTGAAGAAATTATGAAGATGAGCTACAATGCTTAGAGAAGAAAGAAGAAGATTTTTATGAATGTTGTTCCGCTGCGAGTAAGAAGAATGTGAAAGAAGTTTGTGATTGTTTCTATGATAGCAAATGAAGAAGACTGGTTTATGAATTGAGTTTGTTGAATGGATAATGATGACGAAATTCTGGTATGAGAAAAGACAAAAACGTGTTAACGTTTATCAATGGAAGAAGAGAAATAGAAAATGATAAAAGACATGGACGTGCAAACGTTTATCAATGGAAGAAGAGGGTTACAGAATTATCGTTGAATGATATATTGGTTTAAGGGAGGATGTTGGAAGTTAAACCAAGATATAGTGATTTGGGTCGTGGATCAACATCATATGTTGATCCAGTCCTAATGGATCAACTACTGTTGTTTATGCAGTCAAGTTGGATCAACAGGAGCTGTTGACACACTGTGCGATATTTGGAAGTTGGAGTTAACTAGAAGAGCAAGTTGTGTCGGTTGCCTGTTTTAGAGTTTTACTATATTTAGAGTTTCTTTGTGTTTCTAGAAGTGTGCTTTATTTAGAGTTTGATTTTATTTTATTGGGAAAGTACTTTGAGTGATTGTCAAGTTTGTGAGACTATAAGTAGGCTATTAAGCCATGAGACAATACACACCAAACTGGTTATCAATGTAATCGTTTATTTGCTTCCATGTGTGCTCTCCTCTTTCTTGCTCGATCCTACAATTATTGCCTAAACTGCAACACTTGATGGAAAAAAATTCGCCATGCGATGTCTCAAGAACGGCTTGTTTTGCATGAGATACACATGATATGCTAAAGACAGCTGCATCACCATACATCACAGCTATCCGGATGAGTTCAGCATGGAGATTGAGGAGCCTGTTTTCACAAGGACGATATCACCTTTCTAATGCAAGGCGTTACAATGAGAAAACTCTCGCACTTATCACTGATGATTCGATCAACAAAACTCAACATGCCCAAACGTCACAAATAAATCTCAAGAAGACAGTTACCAAAACATCTATTTGAGTAACAGTACTACCTGGAAAGGGGGCATCAAATTGACTGGTACCATTGGTGTCCCCCTCATAAAATCGGGTTCGCTTGAGATTTCCGGTGAGTGTAGCCAATCTTGGAACTGGGGAAAAACAGAGACAGAAAACGTTGAAGTGGGGTCTGTGCGCACTATCACTGTGCCACATATGAGTAGAGTACTGAAAGCGAGTCTGATGGAAACATGGTGTTCGTACAACATACCCTTCTCGTATACTCAGGGTGACGTCCTGAAAAATGGGACAACAAAATTTACAAAAAGAATGATGGCCTTTTTAATGGCAACAATGGCTACGATTACAAGTATGAAATTATTGAGCTTCCTCTAGAGTGAAGACCCCTTCATCGGTGGTGGTGACGATGGTGATGGTTGACCTTCACTTGCTTGTTTGGCTTTGTTTATTCTCTTGTGGTGTATTATTGTTAATAATCAAACAATCGAATAGAGATGCGAAAGTTCTTGAATAAGATTTGTAAAAACTTAATCTCTATCCGATTAGATATGCGGATGCGAGACTTGAGTCTGTCAAGCACCATGGCCAACTCCCACTCGTTAAACAAACCACAATCAGCAGGAAGTATGTATCTAGCAGCAACATCGCTAGGTTACTACAGGTGCACATCCAAAGGTCATATATACCACATGTGACCCAAATATAAACTTTTTCTTCTGCCAACCTAAAACTCTGACAAGTACCTCAATTGTCGAGTTTACAAACACTATACTGGAAGAACATGAATTGGTTTTGCATCTCTGTGCAACGATGATGAGGATAAAAGCTAAGTTCAAAAACAGACCTCTGCATCACTTCATGACACAAGTAAGTACATCCCGGGCACGAGAATAACAGAAAAGAACCCGTGATCATGAATTTGTCGAGTTTATCATATTCTAACCTTTTTTTCCTTGTCTTTAAGTCTGAACCTGTGTGGCTTGTTAGAATTACCTCTAAACATGTTCTAAACATGTAGATTATTCTAGAAACAAAGAATATAAGGTAAGCCTCCATAGGCATAGTTGTTAGCCTCCAAAGGCATAGTTGTTAGCCTCCATAAGCATAGTTGTTAGCCTCCAAAGGCATAGTTGTTAGCCTCCATAGGCATAGTTCTCTTCTTCTCTTTATAAGCCTATAAATAGGCATTTGTAGTATCATTTGTAATCATCCAAAAATATCAAAAACATTGTATTCTTGTTATCTAAACACTCAATCAATGAATCTCTATTTTGGTTCAATCTTGATATGGCTCATTGCTGCTCACGCTCTTGCGGAACTGCACAACAAAATTGAAATGGCGCACCGAAGTAAGATTTTCATCAGTATCAACTATCAACAACTAGACCGAAGGTATTAGGTTTGGAATACATCCATCCGTAAAAAAGCTCTAGCGCAAGACGCGGGAAAACATCGCCGGGTGAATGAGAAAGCCAACTTTGTACATGGATATGGCAATGACTCCCAGAGGGTCCCACAAAAGTATCCTGCAACAAGCTTGCACTTGCACTTGCACAAAAGTTTGTTTCTATCTTAATTTTTCTTATTAAACATCGAGCAAACGACCTACATGACCACAGTGCTAGTGTATACAGAATTTGATTGTAATCCAGCTTGTAATCCGACGTTTCGGTAGTTAGAGGAAAGACACCTCATTTGGGTTCCGAATAATAAACCTGCATTGGGATACTCATGACAAGAAATTCCTGAGTCGGCGTTCTCCAGATCTGCAGCGGCTGGTAGGATCGAGATTGAAGAAAAAGGGGTAACCAAATCATCTTCATCGATGATGGTAACGCACGCTCCGACGGGATATCTCTACACAGAATAAAAACTTTCTTTATTCATCGGCAAATAAAGAAACACTTGTTGATCAATAAGAACATACAGGTTTGATCTTCTTGACCTGAACGACTCAGATGGGGGAATTATTGCAAGAGTCAAGCCTAGCGCGTTTGGCTGGAGAACCTGGACGGCTCGAGGACGATTGACTTCTGATCGACATGATGAATAAAGTTGGACTTGACGAGATGAAATCTTTGTTGAAAAACTGGGAACACGACACAACTTCACCGGCGTAAATATTGTGCAAACCCTAAAGGAAGAGAGAGAAACGCAGGCTGAATAGGCGGAACATGATGAAATCAGGACCGGAAAATTAGCCTCAAACGAAACGCCTCATCAAAACCCCAATGAAAGCTAGGCGGGATAAGAGGGTGTGATACTTTAACGTTTGAAAGAGGGAAAGGATTTTCCATTGGAATCGAGTAAGAGGCAATTGGGCCCGCAAAGAAAAATCGCCACCGTGTCGTACCGCAAGCGCATCCCTTGCCCCACCAAACTACACCTTACCGTGATCGCACCGCGCCAAGTTGTGTGCTCCATTGCCTTTGCCCCACATGCCAAACTGTCCGCTCCATTGCTGCGGCCCTACCACGCCGAACCATCAGTGCATGCCACGCCTCAGAAAACCGCGCCTTGGCATGTCCACACCATGCACAGCCGCTCACTCCGTTGTCGCGGCCCCTATCATACCAATCCGTCCATGCTATGACTTTATTCTCCGACACGAACTCACCTAGACAGCGTCATGATATTCTTTAAACCCAGCCAGGATGATGAGTTTCCGAACTAAGCCGGCTCCTCACCTCACCATTTCACGATCTACACAGCAGTTGATGGTGGGTTTTAGCTTAGGGTTAAAATTATAAAACACTAAACCCTAGCAGATAATGATGTCATAACATTTAAGGTAACAAGCATTTACTAGGCACATTTATTGAAACCTTTAATGTGTCTCTAAATAATTATTTGGGTATCTTTTTCAAATTAGGGTTACGACAAGCTAAACCTTAATTCCCACGTGTGCCAATGGCAAATCATACCAGCCACACCGACCGCGCCAAAGCGTGCCAACCATGTTAGCCGCACCTCTATGCCAATGGAAAATCATGCCAGCCACACCGACCGCGCCAAATCATGCCAAGCATGCTAGCCACACCTCTGTGCCAATGGAAAATCATGTCAGCCACACCGAACGCGCCGAAGCATGCCAACCATGCTAGCCGTACCTCTGTGCCAATGGAAAATCATGCCAGCCACACCGACCGCGCCAAAGGATGCCAACCATGCTAGTCGCACCTCTATGCCAATGGAAAATCATGCCAGCCACACCGACCTCGCCAAAGCATGCCAACCATGGCCGCACCTCTGTGCCAATGGCAAATCATGTCATCCCTACCGATCGCGCCAAGTCATGCCAACCATGCTAACCGTACCTCTGTGCCAATGGAAAATCATGCCATCCACACCGACCGCGCCAAAGCATGCCAACCATGCTAGCCCCACCTTTGTGCCAATGGAAAATCATGCCAGCCACACCCACCACGGCAAAGCATGCCAACCATGCTAGCTGCACCTCTGTGCCAATGGAAAATCATACCAGCCATACCATCCGCGCCAAAGCATGCTAGCCGCACCTCTGTGCCAATGGAAAATCATGACAGGCACACCAACCCCGCCAAAGCATGCCAACCATGCTAGCCGCACCTCCGTGCCAATGGAAAATCATGCCAGCCACACCTACCGTTCTATGCCAAACGCATCTCGCCATGGCCCCAAACCGCGCCACCATACTTGCCTTCACTAAGCGGCTATAAAAACGAAGACGTGCAATAATCAACGGGTGTCATTCAATCCCAGGAGAAAATCCTGGCCGTCTAAGGTTACCAAACGACCTTTGCACACAAAACCCAAGCTTGGTCACGCGCCTAGACCAAGCTAGTCACGCCATGCTCCTATGGAAAACCCTTGGCCCCGCATGCCAAGCCAAAACCGCACCTAACCCAAGCTTGCCACGCCATGTTCCTATGGCAAACCCTTGTCCCCACATGCCAAGCCAAACCAAACCTAGCCAAGCTAGCTGTGCCATGCCAAACGCACTCTTCTGTGGCCCTAGCTATGCTAGTCACGCCATTCCAAGCCAAAATCCCTTGCCTTGGCCCTAGCCACGCCATGCGCCTATGGAAAACCCTTGGCCCCATATGCCAAGCCAAACCAAACCTAGCCAAGCTAGCCGCGCCATGCCAAACACACTTTTCCTTGGCCTTAGCCATGCTAGTGACATCATGCCATGCCAACGACATGCCAACCTAGCCGCGCCACCACGTTGGCACTTACTACGCGGCTACCAAAACGAAGGCGTGCAACAATCAACGGTTTCCTTTCAATCCCAGGAGCAAATCCTAGCCATCCATGGTTACCAGACGACACATGGTAACCTTTGGCCTGAAAACCTAAGTTTGGGCACGCCTAACCATTCCATGCCAACGGCATGCCAACCTGTTGGACTTTCCTACGCGGCCACCAAAACGAAAATGTACTATAATCAACGGTTTCCCTTCAATCCCATGAGCAAATCCTAGCTATCCAAGGTTACCAGGAGACACATGGTAACCTTTGGCCCGAAAACCTAAGTTTGTCCATGCCAAACCATGCCATGTCAATGGCATGCCAACCTAGCGGTGCCACCATGTTGGCCTTCCTTACACGGCCACCAAAACGAAGACGTACAACAATTAGCGGTTTCCCTTCAATCCCAGGAGCAAATCCTATCCATCCAAGGTTACCATACGACACATGGTAACCTTTGGCCCGAAAACCTAAGTTTGGCCACGCAAACCATGCCAACCTAGTCGCACCACCGCGTTGGCCCTATCTACGCGACTACCAAAACGAAGGCGTGAAACGATCAACGGTTTCCCCTCCTCTCAAGATGCAAAACCTCGACCGTTGAAGGTCACCAGGCTAGCAAGTTTCCCGAGCTTGACTTTCCAAGACACAACAACATGCTACATGTTTTCCAAAAACATTCGATACATCAACACAAACTGAGGGATGCTCATTAGGGTATTGGTTTGGTGGTCTATATCGTGCGGCATACACAAATGCCCGTTTCAAGATAATATAATAAGAATAAGACGGTTAGCAAATGCAAGAAGCAACGGTGAAACGCTCTTTCATTATGGAACATCAATTCTATCAAATTCCACTAATACCAGGAGTTACCACCTCTTCCCATTTAACTCATCCGTTTTCTTTTCTTATGAGGCCAGAGTACGTTTCTTCTTAGACTTGTATAAATAGGCTTACATATTTCCACCAGAGACACAAGTTTTTGGTCCGGGAAAAATACCACACTCAGAAAGGAAACTCTTGCTAGATTTCTCAAACCTTTCACCTTCTGATACAATTCAAGTACTACTCTTCCAGAATTATTCTGGTCTCAACACTCTCTTCGCTTCCCTCCCTAAACCAACCCTTCTCCTCCATTTTGTGACCGAAGCAAGTCTGGAACGGCCATTTCATGGTTTAGGATGGACTTGTACAGATTGATCTCTCGAATCTAAAGAACTCCCTTGAAGTACATTGTTTAGGGTTTAAATTATTTCTCACTTTCACACCCGCAATTACCGAAATCAGCAGAAACCATTTTCACCTACAAACAATTGGTGACCATAGTGGGAGATCGGTCTATAGGTCCCAATATCAGTCTTTGAATACGTTTCTGTAACAAGGAAGGATGGTTGGTCTTTGGACTGAATCTGTGTCCTCGGATTCCAGTCAGGAAAATGTCAACGTTTCAATTCCCAACAACACCGCCAACGAAGGAGTTCCAAGGCTGATTGACCTAGCAAGAGTCCACCAGCGAGTCCGCGTATTGGCTTACTGGTCCATGGGATTCACACCAGAAACATGGGGATGATGAGAGATGAAATCAACGCCATACAGGATTTCCTCATCGACTTGACGGTAGAGCTGAGCGGTTCGCCTGCCTCAGAAACTTTAGAGATGGGGACTGACGTCCCGAATAATCGCTCTCAAGCCAACAGCTTCACTACCAATCAGAGACCCGTAAGCCAATACGCGAACTCGCTGGTGGAAAACTTATGCGAACTATTACATCTTTCAAGGGATCAACGGATGGAGAAGTTCACCGCCATCAATCGGATAACGTTAAGCGTGCCCTTGATTCCTCCACGCTCGGAAACAACAAAAATACAGGATTCGTCCATTAATAATATCGCGTTCACCGACGACGACATGATGGCATAGGAAGGCCATAACCGCGCCCTACAAGTCACAACCCGAATCAGAAAATTGGAATTCAAAAGGGCCCTCATCGACACAGAAGCGTCCTCCAATGTTGTCACCCTTAGGACGCTTAGGACGGCCAAAGTACGACCAAGCAAGGTTACACGACAACCTACTACCATGACCAATTTCGAAGGTAACCAAACCAATACATATGGGTACGTCAATTTGAATCTATCGGTAGGACATGTCCAGTCAAAATTAAGATTCAAGGTAATTGAAAAGGAGCCGGACTACCACATGATACTGGGGAGACCATGGCTCCACGGCAATAGGATCATTCCTTCGACATACCACCAGTGCTTGAAAACCACGCTAAACGGAAAAGTCATTCGCATCGCAGCGTCATCATCTCCCTATGCGTCAATCTATGGCATGGAAATTTTTGAACCAAGACAGGGGCCGCAAGTCACAACCAACAAGGCTCACCACACCCCACTGCCGAAATGGACGACCATTGAAGAAAGCGATAGTCCTATACAACCCTGCGGAGAAACTCATCCTCACATCACACCTTCATAAGAGAGGCGCACTCGCCTCCGTACACAAGACCATAGCCTAGTTCCAACCAAGCGAGGAAGGGATTTCATTACGGGTCACGAAGAAAAAGGGAAAACCGTATATAAACGCCGTTGTTAGCAATTAATATGGGAGACTACCACACAGTCTCTCCGCCCAATAGAATGCCAGCCTGGTGACGAGCCACGAGAGGAGATACATGACGTACTACAACAGCTACAAGATGACACCAATTCAACCAAGAACGAGCTTAAAATTGTTAATATCGGGAATGAGGAATATCCTCGACCAATCTCCATAATCTCGACTCTACATACATACGAGCGCACAAAGTTGGTAGACCTCCTCAAGGAATATCAAGACGTGTTCACATGGAAGGATGAGGAGATGCATGGCCTAGACGAGAAGATGGTTACTCACCACTTACATGTGATATCCGGATCCAAGCCGATGAAGCAGACCCCAAGATAATTTCGGCACGATATTGAAGAACAGATTAAGGCAGAGGTTCAAAAGTTATTGGTGGATGGTTTTATCAAACCAATCCATCACCCCACCTAGTTGGCAAACATAGTTCCGGTAAAAAATAAGAATAGTAAAATCAGGTGTTGTGTCGATTTTAGGGATCTAAATAAATGTTGCCCTAAAGATGATTTTTCGCTCCCCAATATCGACATGTTGGTAGATTCCACCAGTGGACATGGCATGTTTTCTTTCATGGACGGGTATAGCGGATACAACCAAATAAAGATGTACGAGCATGATGCAAGAAAGACGGCTATTCGAAATCCTCTAGGAAACTTTTACTATACTTTGATTCCCTTCGGTTTGAAGAACACTGGCGCCACATACCAACGCGCCATGACCACCATTTTTCACGACATGATGCACAAGAAAGTTGAGGATTATGTAGATGACATAGTAGTCAAGTTAAAAACTCAGGCGGCCCACACAGGGATTCTACAACAGGTGTTCGAAAGATGTCGCGAATACAAGCTAAAAATGAATCCGTTAAATTGTGATTTCGGTGTCTCCTCGGGCAAGTTCCTAGGCTTCCAAGTAACCGCTGAGGGGATCAAAGTTGACCCAACCAAAATGCAAGCCATCCTCACAATGCCACAACCGCAGAACGTGAAGGAACTCCAGAGTTTCATTGGAAAAATAAACTACATTTGTCGCTTCATACCCGGATTGGCTCAACTTATTGCTTCGTTTACCCCCTTACTAAAGAAAGGAGTAAGCTTTGTCTGGACCACATTACAACAGGAAGCGTTATGGAAGATTCAACGAACGTTATCTCACCCGGACATCATGATATCATCCATGCAAGGAAGACCGCTACACCTCTACACCGCTTTCAGTGACACTACTGTCGGAGCTCTCCTCGCCAAAGAAGATGACGAAGGGATTGAATACCCCCGGACTTTGAGAGATGCCGAACTCAGGTATCCCATAGCAGAAAAGGCATGCCTAGCCTTGGTCTACTCCATCTAGAAATTCAGGAACTACCTGCTGTCCAATAAAGTGGTGCTGATATTCAAATCCGTTCCTGTGAAGTTCCTCCACTCAAAACCTGATCTGATAGGAAGGCCAGCCAAATGGCTCCTCCGGATGTCAGAATTCAACATAATATGTGCTTCCCTGAGGGCCATCAAAGGACAGGCAGTTGCAGATTTGTTAGCGGCATTCCCAAGAGAAAATCCTGTAACATTAATGCGAAGACCTCCCTAGGGACTTTCCGAAAATATCTTTCATCCAAGAGGAAACCTGGCTATTGTTTTTCGACAGCTCCGCCACCCCTAACACCGGCACAGGAGGGTCCGGCGTGGTTCTAGTATCCCCAACTGGTGAAGTTTTCTCACACTCCTTCAAGCTAGACTTCCCCTTCACTAACAACTCAGTAGAGTATGAAGCATTTATCATTGGGTTGTCCACACCTAAACAATCCGGAGCCACACGTCTAGAAATAAGAGGGGACTCTAAAATACTGGTCAACCAAGTAAACGGAGTATATGCGCTGAAGGAGGTAACCATAGCCCCATATAGATCCTAAGCGCAAAAACTGTTGAACTACTTCTCCGACGCAACAGTAAACAATATCGGTTGCGGCAACAACCAACATGCCGACTGCCTAGCAACATTAGCATCGAAACTGCGATTTGAAGGCCTTGATGAAACTCTGACGGTGAAAAGAAGGACCGTGGCTTTAACGTGGCTTTCACATCCTGAAAAAGATAAAGTTGATGACAGGAGAACACCTATTATCCAAGAGCTTAGCAGTTCACTCTTTCAAGGAAAGGTCAGTCTTAAAACTTTGAGTGATTATTCATGCTTCAAGGGGTACTCTATCATCGAAATCCAGACGGATCTTTGTCAAGATGCCTCATAGAAGAGGAAGCACAAAAACATCTCAATCGTATCCATGGTGAGGTCTGCGGACAGACATTGGTGGTAACCCTCTATCGTCGTTTACAACGCCTTGGCTATTATTGGCCGGAGATGGAGGTCCAAGCTCGGTTACTTCAAATAATCTGCTCCAACTGTCAAGCGTCGCTGCATCAATTAGAAATTTTCAACATTAGTCACACCGGGGACTGGAAGAAGCCATACATCAGTTACCTCCGCGACGGGACACTCCCCACCAATGAGAAGGAGGCATCCAAGGTAAAACAAAGATCCAAGAGGTTCGTATTCCACGAAGGGATCTTATATCGTAAAATATTTGGAGGGAGTCTTCTAAGATGTTTGAAGGAGGTAGAGGCCCCAGTCTTGCTGAAGGAGATGCACGAAGGATAACACCAAGGGAAGCGAAAGTTATTTCTCCAAATACACGAGAAGTGCTACTGTCCGACCATGGAGGACGACGCAACTATTTTCTTACAGAGGTGCAAGGAATTTCAGGTCCACGGGAACCTTATTCATTTACTAGAAACCACCCTGCATTCAATAAGCAATCCATGGATTTTTCATAGCTGGAGACTCGACATCATTGGGAAGATCAACCCACCATCCTCAAAACATCACGAGTATGTAATAACATCAACCGAGTACTTTACCAAATGGGTCGAAGCCATAGATTTACGAGGAACGAACGGAACCACGATTGCGACATTCATTAAGGAGTACATCATCTACCGTTTGGGCGTGCCTAAATATACTATCACCGAAAATGGCACCCCTTTCGCGAACAGGAAAGTACGAGAGTTTCTCGAGGAATACGGTATTAAAAAGTCTTCTCCACTGTATAATACCATCAAGGGAACAGGCAGGCTGAAAGCACCAACAAAACTCTGATTTGAATCCTCAGTCGGACAGTGCAGGATAATCCTCGAACATGGCATGAGCAACTGCCCATGGAACTCTGGCCGTACCGGACATAACCAAGAAGTTCCACTGGGGTCTCTCCTTATTCTCTTGTCTATGGCGCAGACGCTATATTCCCGGTGGAAACTAAAATCCCATCAGCCAGGATTTCCGAAGCAAGCGTAGTTCGATGGAATGAAGTTGAATCCTTAAGTGCCATGATTACAGAATTGGACACTGTAGACTCCAGGAGGGCCAAAGCAGAAGAACACGCATGGGCATACAGAAACAGGGTTTCCAAAACATACAACAAGCCCGTGAAACCTCGAATTTTTCAAATAGGAGACTTGGTACTGAAGACTGCTAAATACATTCAGCAAGACGCATCGGTACCAAAATTCTCCGCAAAATGGGAAGGTCCTTATATAGTCACGAAAGCATACAACAGTGGGTATTACAAAGTCATTAAGGGGGACGGGGGAAACTGGAAGCGGTCATCAATGGGAAATGGCTAAAGGCATATTACGCCTTAACACCGCCTCACCCCACCGTATCACAAGCACGAATAGCCAGACATCTTTTCACTTTATTCCATACCGTATTGAGTTTCTATTTCATTTGATTGAAACAAATCAATAAACTTCTCTTGTTCTTTCAAAGAAAAATAATGTAAAAACATAAATGCTCAGAAAGAAACTCAAACATATTACAACCACATAACTCAGAAAAGCCATTCCAAAAGATGGTAATCTCTAGAAAGAGTCATCTTCAAACGACTTTGATACCTCTTAGTCTTGCTCTTAAAATTACGGATTGACTCTTCCACCTTCTGTGACTCCACGGACAAGGCTTTATTCTCTTTCAGAGTATCTTTTGTAGAAGGTACCACGCCAGCAAGAATGCCAGCCATGTCGACCTTCACAATTTCAAGACGATGCCGCAATCAACTAACGTTGAACTTCAGAGATTCACAGGTAGACACCATGTTCTCCCACTTTTGAATAGCTGCTTCCACGACGGCACAGATAGACATATTTTCCATTTCAACAACCATTGGTAGGAAACAATTCACAATAGAAACCAAATCAGATGAACAATATTGTACCACGTTCCTGGTGGAAATATGGTCGTATATCTTCTATATTTTTGTGTAAAGAGTTACGAATTCTTTTCACACAAGGAACCCCCCAACGTTCCGGTAGTTAGAATAAAGGCACCTCATGTGGGTTCCGAACAACAATATTGCATTGGGATACTCATGGCAAGAAATTCCTAAGTCAGCATTCTTTAGATCTGCAACAGCTGGAAAGATCGAGATCGAAGAGAAAGGGGTAACCAAGTGATCTTCATCAATGACGGTAAAACATGCTCCAACATGATACCTCTACACAGAAGGAAAACTTCCATTATTCGTCGGAAAATAAAGAAACGTATGTTGATTAATGAGAACATACCGGTATGGCCTTCTTAACCCGAATGACTCGGATGGGGGAATTGTCGCGAGAATCAAGCCTAGCACGTTTGGATGGAGAACCTGGTCGACTCGAGTAATATTCGCTTTTGATCGACATGATATAAGTTGGACTTGACGAGAAGAAATTTTTTTTGAAAACTGGAAAACGACACAACTTCACCAGGCGTAAATACTATGGAAGCCCTAAAGGAAGAAGGAGAAACGCGGGTTGAAAAGGTGGAACATGCCAGAATCACGGCCGGGAGACCAGCCTCAAAAATAAAATGCCTCATCAAAACCCCAATGAAAGCTGAGCGAGATGGGAGGGCGCGATACTTTAATGTTTGAAAAAAAAAAAATTTCCCCATGGGCGTCGAACAAGAAGAAATCAGACAGCACAGACAAATCATAACCATGTCAAGCCGCCTATGCATGTCCCACCTCATCAAACAATGCCTCACCTTGCCACGGCCCCGTCCAAACCCTTTCTCCATCATCGCGGCCTCACCACACCTAGCCTCCCTTGCATGTTCCACCATGCCATTCTCGCGGACCTCCTTGCCAAGCCGCCTGCTCCACTATTGCGACCTTATTATCCACGCTT
This sequence comes from Papaver bracteatum, assembly GCA_023529315.1. Taxonomy (NCBI): domain Eukaryota; kingdom Viridiplantae; phylum Streptophyta; class Magnoliopsida; order Ranunculales; family Papaveraceae; genus Papaver; species Papaver bracteatum. The sequence goes on from JAJJWX010002805.1 coordinate 927,815, forward strand.
ATTTACCTAACCAAGACCACGCCACCTCTTGGCCCCCCGAGCCAAGACGCCCACTTGCATCGCCTTCCAAGATCGCGCCCCCTTTTTCCTAGGAGATGTATGACCAGACCAAGCCGGTAACTTTTATCTCACCACTCCAAGGTCTGCATTCCCAGTACAACTTACGCAGGGCCGCCAACACAGGAGGCCAAAACTCACTTTACCACTCAAAAAGGTTAGTCGGATTCTCCTGAGCATCTTTGCAATGATTTAAACCTCGATTATGTCCTTGTCTGTCACCATCATATGCTTACCTCGCAACAAGGCACCTCTTCCGAGCTAAGCAGGGGACTTAATGTTGATAGTAGTTTTTAGCTTAGGGTTAAAATCGTAAAACACTAAACCCTAGAAGACAGTGATGTCACAATATTTAAGGTAACAAGCATTTACTAGGCACATTTAATGAAACCTATAATGTGTCGCACTACGGGAAAAAACAACGTTTACAACACAATCTAAGAGTTGTATTACCCCTACGACAACTCCATTGCATGCATTATGGATGGGGGTATTGTAGAAAGTCCAAGATTTTCTACAATACTTGACTAAGAGTTGTAAATGGTGTTGTGATTCATGGTTCGACAATATTTTTCCAAAGTTGTGATTCTCTTTCGATTTTTTTTTATAACCTAACACAACTCTTGCTTGTGTTGTAGGACTATCTTGGACAACAAAGGATGTGTATCATAGAAATATATAACACAACACTTGTATAAGTTGAAGGACAATCTTAGACAAGCTAAGATGTGTATTGTAGAAATATGTAACACAACACTTATTAAAATTGCAGAACTATCTTGGACAACCTAGGATGTGTATTGTATAAATGTGTAACAACTCTTATTAGTATTGTGAATAAGATTTGCACTACACTTGTTAGAATTGTAGAACTATCTTGGACAACTCCTAATTTGTGTAGTTGAAATATGGAACACAACCCTTATCAGTAGTTGTGTGCATAAAACATTTTCGAAAAATTTTTATAGCTGAAACCAAATTGCCGAAAGTATTTCACATTCACATTAAACGAGTGTAACACATTTACATTCATTCAAATGATCATTTATTTAAATTATAATGAAATGAAACATGCATCGACAATCCATTTATTTATTCATTCAAATTCTCATTTCTGTAAAAAATGAATAGTCATTGTACAATTCATCAGTTAGCACTTAACTTTAAAAAAAATATTCAAATCTACAAGTCCTAGCTAATAGGTTCTAATTTGTATTGGATACAATTGTAAAGCAAACCAGCAAATCCTGAATCTCCATAACTTGTAGTCTGCTTTTTGCCAGATTGGATAGATGCAGTTGGAGGTTACTTAATAATTTACACCTGTGGAATTTCCAAGAGATTCAAACAAGTTAGTTGTTTTCTCGAAAAGTACTCCAACAAAATCCCTTCAAGAAAATGAATAAGATTGCAGCAGATAGCAAGCAAGTGACAGATAGCAAGCAAGTGACAGAAGTGCATGTCATACAATAAAAAAAAAATATTCAAGTTCAGTTCCAACTTCCAAGGGAACTACCTAATTTCATTAAGGCTCTCCACTGCTTTCTTTGGGAACATCTAAATGGACTGTGACTGAAAAAACACAAAGAGACAAAAGAAAAAGAATTAGAAATGAACGAGCCAAACATAGGTGGATTATACACATGGAACACAAACCAAATGCAATAAACTAAATTTTAAGCCAACTACATAAAATTTAGAAATATTCAAGGAAAATCAGATGTATTTCGACATACACAGAAAAAGAAACATACTGCAAACACTATGAGTTTGATAAAAATGTTTAAAAATGGAAAGAAAGAAGTTTCACATGTTATCCTCAATCAACTCAAGTAACAGGCTTTACAGGTTATCTAAGCAAGGATAAAAAATCCCCACTTAGTGCTATCACATTCCAAGGAGAGCAAGAAATCACATCAACTTTTATTCACTGCAAGAATCGCTTGGAACACGAGCATTAAATTTCAGTTTCTTCTGACAGCCTTGTGCAACTTCAGAAAAGGAGAGGTTCAGCTCCACCTGTAGAAGATAAAAGAACCTGTTCACGAGACTAACCTTCAAACATTTTGGCATATCACATGTAACAGAGGCAAAAAGGGTTGTTTTTAACTTGTAGTCTGTCTAGAACCCATCAGTAGTCTGTCTTACCATCTGATAAGATATGACGACTAACCTCTGGAGCAGGTCAACTATGACGACTAGAGTTTATAACAAACGATCTCTGTCTCATTTTATAAACGCATCCATTCCCATTATTTACCTCAAAGGAAACGCGAAACAACAAACATAGGACCTACACGTTATTAACACCAGGTCCACGAAGTCACAACACAGTAAACACAAAAGCTGTAGCAAACTTGAGCTCGATAACTTACTAATTAAATTAATCTCAACGATCAGAGCAATTTAGCCCCTAGCTTCAACAATTTATCTACAAGACAACAGTAACTAGTTTAGCAATGCTTTAGTTCAATCACAATTGGACACCTAATATTAAATATTTAATATTCTATTAAGCTGTGATGTATAACATTCCCATTCTCACCATGTATAGTATTTCCATTCTCACGATGACACGTAGTTAGGTTCACGACACCGTGCCATCAAGGGGACATAAAGATTTAATTTCTAATTGGACAACATAAGAAAATTAATGGTAGCATAAACATGGTAGAACAATTAAATCAAGATCTTTGTCATATAGTCTACCATGACACCAATAAGTTAACAGATTTAATTAGATGTATAATGGTACTTCTAATTAGAACTACATGGTAGAACAATTAAAAGTAAAACCATGGTAGAACAATTAAACTTCATAGTCTCGGGCTTAACCAATAAGTTAACAGATTCAACTAAAAGTAAAACCATGGTGTCATGGTAGTTCAACTTGGTTCTACCAACATTCGCTCACATCATAGTGAAAAATAATCACATCATAGCCTCCACATAAACATCAAAATATATACAGAAAGAGACAGGTTTAACACCGATACTACTATTTACGTGACTCAAAGGAAGTGGCACAAAAGTTTGGATGCTCTCAAGGAAATTTTCCCAAGAACATATACAAAGGTAAGTGACTTTTGCTTCAACTTACATTATCTATAGCATCTCACTGAGTGTTCTTACAAACTGTTTGTAATGCCTCCATGCAAAGTGAGAATAGTTACAAACTGTTTTTAGTCCTTTGATGCAAAGGGACGGTGAAATTGCTTAAACTTAGCTTGTACTTAGTCATGCAGTTCATTACCTCTATTTATTTCTTATTTAAGTGGTTGACTCTTCTTCCTTATTCTGTATATTTGCAGGACAGCATAATTTCTGCAGAAAAGAAAGCAAAGTTTCTAAGCTCAGAAAGTTTAGAACTTGAGAAAGCTATTGATTTCCACATTTGCTCGGAAAGTGATGTGTCTGTGCCATCCATCTCTGGTTTGTTTTATGCAAATGTTGCTGGAAAGAGAATTGCTGCAGGGAAAACCCAAATTCTTGTTCCAACGGAACGAGACACCTGTTCCCAATCCAAATTCAAACAGCAATCCAATCCCACATCTCCGGATTTATTTATTCATTTTAACTCTAATCAATTACCGAATCAGACACCACAGATCCAGTTCCTCCTCTTACTCACCAGCTTCACAACATCAACCTAATTTTCAAATCAAACATACCCATCTCTAATCCTTCCACTAAAACTTCAATTTCAATTTCAATCACTTGATTCAATTACATCAAGAACCCTAATATCTATTTCGGGGAAAGAACAGAAACCCTATCATCTTAATCTTCATTAAAATTCACACAGAAACACTAACTCCTTTTTCTTTTATACATCCTCACGAATTAATTTTCCTCAATTTCACCTCTCGATTTTCAACAGAAGAACACTAGAGAAAAAGAACGAAAAATAAGAAAGAAGAAGAGAGAATAATAAAAAGAGAAAATGAGTTTCAAAGAGCCATTGCAATTCCATCGGACTACTTGTTAAAGATCTAACCAATCTACAGTGGGAAAGGATTTTGTGGCGGTAGTTAGGTTTTTTGTGAGTTAGGGAGTAGAAAATCAGATAAAGAGCTTGGGAGGCGCAAGATGAGAGAAGAGAGCGAGAGGAGGAGAATGAGTAAAGAATTAGTGTTCTCGATTCCCAAATGATGGACGGACCAGATTTTGTTTGATCCACTCATACGGATTGAGAAAACAATATGACGGTTGATATTGTATATGTGATGCTCATACGGATTGAAGCATTTGTGTTTTACTTTGTGCTAATATGAACTCATGTATTTTGTTTATTATCAACCTTCGACGTGAAAAAAAAATACAAAAAAAAATATCAATAAATTGAGGACATTGTTATTGCCATTCTGATATAAAAAAATCCAAAAAATGTATAAGAATGAAGCCGAAAAATAAGAAGTGAATTCGATAATTGGTGTGTTTCTTTGTGCTTTCTCTTTGTGCTTCGGGTTTTAATTTCGACTAGTCACATAGGTCATGAAGTAATTTTGACTAGTCATACAGGTCATGAAGTAGCTTTAGTTCACAATGGTAGACTCAGGTTATAAGATTACTAGACTAGAGATGGATAAAGAATCTCTGGGTGGGTTCTGACTTCAAAATTAGTAGGATACATCATCGAAATCGATAAATATGAAGCTTTGTGTTGATTCGAACTTCAAATGTGGTATAAGACATACAAAATATGAACCAAGAAGCTCTGATAGGGTTATGACTTCAAACTTAGCATGATACATCATCGAAATCGATAAATATGAAGCTCAATGTCGATTTGAACTTCAAATTCGGTACAACGACAAACAAACTATGAACCAAGAAGCTCCGGGAGGGTTCTGACTTCAAACTTAGCATGATACATCATTGAAATCGATAAATATGAATCTCAGTGTCAATTCGAACTTCAAATTATGTATATTCGAAATCGATAAATATGAATCCACCCATCTATAGGTAAGATTCCATCGGAATATTCCCCCAAAACCTTAAACACACCCCTTTTCATCAACTTCGATACTGAACTTGGCTCCGAGCTCGAAACCCGGCCGCGAGTGGTATACTATAAGTTGGAAACTTCGTAAGAACGATGAATCCATCCATTTATAGGTAAGATTCCTTCGGAATAATCCTCAAAAACTTAAACAAACCCTATTCTGGCATATTGTATGCATACCCTGTCTCCGAGGCGAAACCTGGCTGGGAATGGACTACTATTGTTGACACCCCAATTTCGCACCTTCCATGAAAAATATCAGTTTATGATTTGAAGCCAAATACAAAGGACAATTCATGTTCAAATTTCACGGGCGTAGAAGAAAAAAAAGAAGGCACCGAAAATTTGGAAAAAAAGAAAGAATGAGATATTTTGCGGCGAACAGTGACAAACTATTGTAAATAGTTCCAAATAGTGACGCGAACAGTAACACGAACAGTGAACAGTGTCGGCGTGACCCACAAATCATTCTCATATTTGTGAACTGCCACAAATGTTTGAAAAACAAGTCGAAGAAAAATGGAAAAGGAGAAAAAAGGACGTGGGACCCACGTATGTTTTGAAGAAAAAAAAATTTCTTCGCAAAGGACAGTTTTCTGGCATGTTTTATATGCGGATTTGGCGCAAGAAAAAGCGGAAGGTTGTCGGAATTCACTTATATAAATAGGGGTCGAAGGTTACTTCAAAAACAGAACATTTTTCTCGGAAGAAAAGATTTTCTCGCAAGAATCATTTCTTCTTTAAGATTATTTCCAAGAGACAGAAAAGTGGAGTGAGATACACATACTTCTTCCTTTATTTTAACAAAGGTTTCCACCCAAACCACAATCCAAAAATCTGGGTTTCCACCCAAACAAAGAAGAATTATTGTTTCTCAAATAGAAAATATTTCTTTTCACATGTTCCAAATCTCCGTGTATTGTGTCATTTAATCAAAGAGAAATCAAATTTTCTTCCTACACAATAGTTATCATTGTCTTGTGCATTTATAGTTCATTTTGAGAAAACTCAAAAAATAAGAAGATTAAATCAAGTATTGTCTTTAAGTTTTTAAAATATTAGCATTAAATTGCTAGTACTTTAACTACTTTCAACATACTTAAGGGAAGCAAGCAACCGTCGTAAGAATCCTTTCAAATTTAAATATCATATTTCAAGTATATTGATTACCTATCTCTTCGGTAAATTATGTAGTCATACGGGAAAGGAATGGTATTCCATTTCGTAGTAACACCGCGACTACTAGTTTGCGTTACATAAAAAAATTATGTTTTATTATTAATTTTCTAAGTGGGATAAATCAAAGTGTGGGTATAAAGAGGAATTCCCTCCCACATTAGACCCCATTGTCAAAAAATAAGGTTGGCATTAATCCTATTTTTATTGAGCTAATCTGCAGGTTAATTGTTTAATTTTGAAATTTCATTCAAATTTCTTCACAATAAAACCAAGGTTTCCACCTAAACCACCAAACAAGGTTTTCCACCCAAAACCACCAGAAAAGAAGGTTTCCACCCAAACCACAACAAAAACAAGGTTTTCCACCCAAAACCACCACAAAACAAGGTTTTCCACCCAAAACCACCACAAAACAAGGTTTCCACCCAAACCACCAAAACAACACCATCAAAAACCCAAACCACAACAAAGGGATAAAAAAAACCAAGGTTTCCACCCAAACCACCACAAAAGAAAAACCATCATAAAAGAAAGAAACCACATCTCCATAGTAGAAGTTCCACCCAACTTCTAACTATGTTTCTTTTCTAAATAGCTCATGCATAAAAATCTATTCTCAATAAACCATAAACATTTCCCCCTTTAACCATGAAGTAGAGGCCAATCTTACGATTGGGCGGCTGATGGGTGCCTAACACCTTCCCATCCCGTACTAGAATATCCTTACCCAGACTCTCTGATAGCAGACCAAAAACATGAAAGTCATAACTGGTTTTGTTTTCCTCAAAAGAATTCAAACTAGTTAAAAGGGTCCTGACTCCCTTTAGTCAGGTGGCGACTTCAAAACATCTCTTTTCCTTGCAGAGTTGCCCCCCCCCCCCCCCTTACTAACAAACTAGTAAGAAATTATCTCTGCCAGACCCTGTACATTAAACATCCACGAACGGATGAGAACATGGACCTTGACCCATAACAATTATGGACAAAAGAATAGACCGGCACCTCGACTCGTGCTAGGCAACACCCGATTTCTACAGTGGCGACTTCACTGGGGACATAGAATAGACCGGCACCTCGACCCGTGCTAGGCGACCCCCGATTTCTACAACTATAAGTCGGAAACTTGGTAAGAACGATAAATCCATCCAGTTACAAGAAAGATTCCTTCGGAATATTCTACGTAACCTTAAACAAACCATATTTCTGCATATTGTATGCAAACCAGAGTTAGCCCGGGAGGGTTATGACTTCAAACTTAGCATGGTACATCATCGAAATCGATAAATATGAATCTCAGTGTTGATTAAAACTTCAAATATGATATAACGGCATACAAACTTGGTAAGAACGATGAATCCATCCTTTTACAAGTAAATTCTTTTGGAATTTTCTCCGAAACCTTAAACAAACCATAATCTGGCATATTATATGCATACCCTGGCTCTGAGATCGAATCCTGACTGTGAATGGACTACTAGAAGTCGGAAACTTGGTAAGAACGATGAATCCATCCAATTGCAGGTAAGATTCCTTCATAATATTCTCCAAAACCTTAAACAAACCCTATTTCGGCATATTGTATGCATACCATGGCTCCGAGGTCGAAACCTGGTCGTGAGTGGACCACTATAAGCCGAAAACTTGGTAAGAACGATGAATCCATCCTTTTACAAGTAAGATTCTTTTGGAATTTTCTCTGAAACCTTAAACAAACCATATTCTGGCATATTATATGCGTACCCTGGCTCTGAGATCGAATCCTGACTGGGAATGGACTACTAGAAGTAGGAAACTTGGTAAGAACGATGAATCCATTCAATTACATGTAAGATTCCTTCGGAATATTCTCCAAAACCTTAAACAAACCCTATTCTGGCATATTGTATGCATACCATGGCTCTGAGGTCGAAACCTGGTCATGAGTGGACCACAATAAGCCGAAAACTTGGTAAGAACGATGAATCCATCCATTTACATGTAAGATTCCTTCGAAATATTCCCCGAAACTTTAAACAAACCCTATTTTTGTATATTGTATGCATAACCTGACTCCGAGATTGAAACCTGGCTCTGAGTGGACCATTATAAGCCGGAAAGTTGGTAAGAACGATGAATTCATCCATTTACAGGTAAGTTTCCTACAGAATATTTCCTGAAACCTTAAACAAGCCCTATTCTGGCATGTTGTATGCATACCCAGCTCCCGAGAGTGAAACACATCCAGGAGGCTACTATAAGTCGGAAAGCTTGGTAAGAACGATGAATCCATCCTTTTTTTTTTTTATCGATTTACATGTAATATTTCTTCGGAATATTCCCCAAAACTTTTAACAAACCCTATTATGGAATACTATATGCATAACCTGACTCCAAGATTGAAACCTGGCCCTAAGTGGACCATTATAAGCCGGAAGTAAGTTCGAAGCTCCAAGAGGGTTTCATAGTTCAAACTTAGCATGATACATCATCGAAATTGATAAATATGAATCCCAGTGTTGATTCGAACTTCAAATGCGGTATAATGGGATACAAACTATAAAGTACGCAGCTCCGAGAGTTAACTACTTTAAGCCGGAAACTTCAAAACAACGATGAATCCATCGATTCATATGTAAGATTCAATCGGAATATTCCACGGAACCTTGAACACATCCTTTTTTGGCAACTTCGAGACTTAACCTGGCTCTGACTGGACTACTATAAGTCGGAAACTTAAAAACGACGAATCCATCCATTTACAGGTAAGATTTCTTCGAGATATTTTACGAAAATGACCAGAATACCCTTATTGGAAATAGGTAAAGTAAATATTATAAAATATGAAAATGACCATATTACCCTTAATGAAAATAAGTTCAATATATAAATATTATGGAGGCTGTGAAAAATGACCAGATTACCCTTATCGGAAATAGGTAAAGTAAATATTACAGAATGTGAAAATAACAATATTACCCTTAATGGAAATAAGTGCAATAAATATTATGGAGACTGTGAAAATGACCAGACTACCCTTATCATAAATAAGTAAAGAAAATATTAAAGACTATGAAAATGACCATATTACCCTTAGTGAAAATAAGTGCAATAAATATTATCGAAACTTTAATTATGACCAGACTACCCTTATCGGAAATAAGTAACGTAAATATTAGACTTTGAAAATGACCATATTACCCTTGATGGAAATAAGTACAATAAATATTATGGATACTGTGAAAATGACTAGACTACCCTTATTGGAAATAGGTAAAGTAAATATTATAAAATATGAAAATGATCATATTACCCTTAACGAAAATAAGTGCAATAAATATTATGGAGACTGTGAAAAATGACAAGACTACCCTTATCGGAAATAGGTAAAGTAACTATTTCAGAATATGAAAATGACCATATTACCCTTGATGGAAAAAAGTGCAATAAACAATATGGAGATCAGTAAAAATGACGGACTACCCTATATCGGAAATAAGTAATTTTCGGAGAAGGCTTATTTGTTGCGGCTTAGTCACCTAAGCATTATATTTTGAGCATTACATTTTGTTTTACAACACTTATGAAGGGTTGTCATAAAGTTAGTGTATAAAGAACCACAAACTTGACATAACCCGTGATATTGTAGGATGGTTAGTGGTGTAGGTTTCCATGCTTGAGGCTCATGATCAAATCTCCCCTACCTCATTTTTTCCAACATTATATATTTTTACTTCAACAACACTTATAAGTGTTGTTATAGGTTTCTATTTAAAAAAAATGAAAAAAAACCAAAACTGGTGAACTTAAAGGATGGTTGACGAGCTAGATTTCCATGCAGTAGGTTCATGTTCGAATCTCCCCTCTAACATATTTTTCATTATCATATTTTTGTGTTCTTCAACAACACTTGTGAGAGTTGTGATAGGATAAGTCACTACACTTATAAAACATAGTTGTTATAGCTAAATGTCGTCACAACACTTTTTCTTAAAGAGTTGTCGTTTGTTTTCTTAGCGCAACCCCTTGGCCCTAAATGTTGGTAGTGATGATATACGACAACTCTTCCTTTGAAACCAGTTGTAAAACATAGGACTTTCTACAATGTTTAGAAAAGCGTTGTAAAACCCCAGTTGTAGATGTATATTTTTCCCATAGTGACGTCTCTATATAATTATCGGGGTATCTTTTTCAAATTAGGGTTACGACAAGCCAAACTCTAATTCCCACGTATGCCAATGGAAAATCATGCCAGCCACACCGACCGCGCCAAAGCATACCATCCATGCTAGCCGCACCTCTGTACCAATGGAAAATCATTCCATCCACACTGACCGTGCCAAAGCATGCCAACCATGCTAGACGCACCTCTGTGCCAATGAAAAATCATGTCAGCCACATCGACCGCGCCAAAGAATGCCAACCATGCTAGCCGCACATCCGTGCCAATGGAAAATCATGCCATCCACATCGACCGCGCCAAAGTATGCCAACCATGCTAGCGGCACCTCTGTGCCAATGGAAAATCATGCCAACCATGCTAGCCGCACCTTTGTGCCAATGGTAACGATCAACGGTTTCCCCTCCTCCCAAGATGCAAAACCTCGACCGTCGAAGGTCACCAGGCTAGCAAGTTTCCCAATCTTGACTTGCCAAGCCACAACAACATGCTACATGTTTTCCAAAAACATTCGAGATATCAACACAAACTGGGGGATGCTCATTAGGGTATTCGTTTGGTGGTCAATAGCGTGCAGCATACGCAAATGCCCATTTCAATATAGTGTAATAAGAATAAAACGGTTAGTAAATGCAAGAAGCAACGGTGAAACGCTCTATATTTATGGAACATCAATTCCATCAAATTCCTTCAATACCAGGCATTACCACCTCTTCCCATTTAACTCATCTGTTTTCTTTTCTTATGAGGCCAGAGTACGTTTCTTTTTAGACTTGTATAAATAGGCTTACCTATTTCCACCAGAGACACAAGTTTTTGGTCAGGGAAAAATACCACACTCAGAAAGGAAACTCTTGCTAGCTTTCTCAAACCTTTCACCTTCTGATACAAGTCAAGTACTACTCTTCCAGAATTATTATGGTCTCAACACTCTCTTCGCTTCCTTACCAAAACCGACCCTTCTCCTCCACTTTGTGACCGAAGAAAGTCTGGAATGGCCATTTCTTGGTTTAGGTCGGACTTGTACAGATTGATCTCTCGAATCTAAAGTACTCCCTTGCAGTACATTGTTTAGGGTTTAAATTGTTTCTCACTTTCACACCCGCAATTAACGAAATCAGCAGAAACCATTTTTACCTACAAACAATAGCAAATAAAAATATTAGTCGGAGTTTCCTGACCATCTTGCATGTCCTATGTTTCGATTCTGTCCTCGTCTGTCACCATCATATGCTTACCTCGCAACAATGCACCTATTCTGAGCTAAGCATGAGACTTAATATTGATGGTGGTTTTTAATTTAGGGGTAAAATCGTAAAACCCTAGTCAGACAGTGACATCACCGAACTTGAGTAATAATGTCCAAACCAAGTACATTTACCGAATCTTTTAATTTATCTTTGAGAAAATTACCAAGGTACCTTTTTTTAATGCTAATTAGGGTTTCGACAGGCCAAAACCCTAATTCTCACACCGCATGTGCCAACGGATAACTATGCCAGCCACACCTACCGCGCCAAGGCATGCCAACCATGCTAGCCGCACCCTTGTGCCAATGGAAAAACCATGTCAGCCACACCTACCACGCCAAGGCATGCCAACCATGCTAGCCGCACCCGTGTGCCAATGGCAAACCATGCCAGCCACCGCGCCAAGGCATGCCAACCATGCTATCCGCACCCCTATGCCCTTGGACCCGCCATGCCAAGCCAACCGCACCCTGCCTTGTTCCTAGCCAATCTAGCCGCACCATGCGCCGATGGAAAACCCTTGGCCCCACCTCGCCTTGGCCCTAGCCAACCTAGTTGCACCATGCACCCATAGAAAACCCTTGGCCCCACCATGCCAAGACAAATGCATCAATACCTTGGCCCCGCCATGCCAAGCCAACCACACCCTTCCTTGGTCCTAGCCAAGCTAGCAGCACCATGCGCCCACGACAAACCCTTGGCCCCACCATGCCAAGCCAAACACACCTTGCCTTGGCCCTATCCAAGCTATCCGCACCATGCGCTCATGGAAAACACTTGTCCCCACCAGGCCAAGACAAACACACCTTGCCATGGCCCTAACCGCACCACGCGCCCATTGAAAACCCTCGGCCCCACCATTCCAAGCCAAACGCATTAAACCCTTGGCCCCACCATGCCAAGACCAACATCACCTTGCCTTGGCCCTAGCCATACTAGCCGCACCATATGCCAATGGCATGCCAACCTAGTCACGCCACCATGCTGGCCTTCCCTACGCTACTACCAAAATGAAGACGTGCGAAAATCAACGGCCCCCCTTCAATCTAAGGAGCAAATCCTAGCCATCCAAGGTTACCAGACGACGCACGGTAACCTTTGGCCCGAAAACCTAAGTTTGGCCACGCCAAACCATGCCATGCCAATGGAATGCCAACCTAGCCTCGCCACCATGCTGGCCTTCCCTACGCACCTACCAAAACGAAGGCATGTGACAATCAAAGTTTTCCCTTCAATCCCGGGAGAAAATCCTAGCCATCCAAGGTTACCAGATGGGCATGTGACAAGTTTCACGCCATGTTTTCCCTTCAATACCAAAATGAAGAAAATCCTTCAATCCTAGGAGAAAATCCTAGCCGTCCAAGGTTACCAGTCGACACATGGTAAACTTTGACCCAAAACCCTAATTTGGTCATTCCAAACCGCGCTAGGGAATGGCATGCCAATAAAATGCCAACCTAGCCGCGCCACCATGCCATGCCAATGGCATGCCAACCTAGCCGTGCCACCATGCTGGCCTTCCCTATGAGGCCACCAACGAACGAAAGTGTGCGACGATAAACGGCTACCTTTCCTCTTAAGATGCAAATCTCGTCGAAGGTAACCAAGCCAGCATGTCTCCCAAGATGGACTTGACAGGAAACAACAATATGCTACATGTTTTCCACAAAAACATTCGAGACATCAACACATGTCACAGCACAATGGTTGAGCATTCACTTAACGCACACGACGTGCTGGGTTCGAATCATACCACCCTCTACCGAACAACAAGTTTAGTTAAGAGCATACAACACTCAAAAAATACTTGCTAGATTACCATTTGTTAGCCTTCCAACTTTTCTGATACAAGTCATAGTAACATAACTACTCTTCCAGAATCAACTATTCTGGTCTCATCACTTTCCTTGCTTCCCTCCTCAAAACCAACCCATTCTCCTCCACTTTGTGACCGAAGCAAGTCTGGAACGTCCATTTCTTGGTTTAGGCCGGACTTGTATAGACTGATCTCTCGAATCTAAAGTACTCCCTTGCAGTACATTGTTTAGGGTTTAAATTTGTTTCTCGCCCGCATACCCGAAATTACCAAAATCAGCAGGAACCATTTTCACCCACAAACAGGTTCGTAAACTAAAATTGTTAACAACCGTAACTGAAGAAAATTCTCAGATATAAGAACATACGGTTGGTAGTTGAACTATTACCAACAGTAACACCATAAAAATCTCCAGTTACGGTTAGTAGTAGATTTAAAATCAACCGTAACTCACATAAACCCAGAAACTTCACCTTCAATTTTCATCTAAAACCCTATTTTTTTACTTTCTCTTTAACAAGTCCTAATCAATATAGGAAACGAAATTAGACACTACAAAAATTATATACATAAAACTACTAAACAATAGTTAAATAAAATATGCAAGGGTTGAAGAAAATTATCCTTTTCCGTATCGTCAACCCCCACTCGTTTGCTTCAGAGCAACTCATGCTGATAACGTGTTGTAATTTCTTTATCCCATACTGAATATTAATCCATTAATAATCAAAGATTGTTGGAAAGTACGAAAATGTTCATTTAGTGTCAGAAAGTTAGAAACAAGAACTAACTTCTTATTCAGTACGGATATTATTATATATACGCACTATCACTAGTACTAGACAAAGGATGTGGGAGGAAGAAAATGAGACTTTTATTTCTCTTCTTGTTAACTCATTACATAGGACTGATGGGATATTTATAGCATGTACAATGTGTACTAAAATGAATCATAAAGTCCCCTAATCCTCAGGTGGGAATGCCTCATCAACATAACATTCAGTTCTGCATGACTCCACCTATCAAGGGAGCAACTGGGTGCAAAAAGCAGAAATAACACGCAACCTAAGAGAGATAACTGATCAGGTTTTCTCTCTCGTTTATTGTCCAGCTGGAAGAATTTAAGGAATTTACATTTCCATAAACAACAATAAACTTTAAAATAAATTCTGTGAATATAGACACTATCTCAACATCAGTTCCACTCCTGCAAAGACGACCGACAAAGATCAACAACAATAAACGACATTTCAGATGCACCTATCATGTCTGTCACAACGATAACAGAGATTTACCAGGCTTATAGAATGGTTATTTACCTAATCATTATGCTACCATCCCATATTTCTCCAATTCTAGTGGTATGGGGTTTACCAGATTCTCAAACCTAATAACTATTGTGGTTCCCATATTCAATTATGCCTACCACAAATGTATTTTCCTTCTTTGCGAAAGATAAACTTATTTGCATAGGTACTGCTGCAAATTTAATTCACCAAATTCAGGATTTTAGGTAATAGTTCAGGCGATGAAAAGACATGATATCAACTCTAAAATATCATTTAAAGAAATGCCGCACTCATTATCGCTCGACTTTTTGTATATCTACTAAACACAATTAAAATATGCATCTCTCATTGTCGTTGTAGCATCATATACAAAGTGCAAATTAAGCACTAGCTCTTTAAAGCTCGTCGATGCATAGGCGCATATTATGCACGCCGTAAAGCTAATAGGAACACATAAGAGCACAAAATATGCGACTCTCCTTATTGCTCGCCGAAAAATTCTATACGGTGCATATACCTTCTCTAAAAATCGAGCTGAACTATTTACTACAAAAATCATTGATGAAACAAGGAAGAAAACATTCCAAATATAATATATACGGTTCTAGCATAACACCAACAAATATCCAATTTCGTTCTTTAGGCTTGACGAATTATTTATTTATCAAATTTGAAATATGAACATATTCTTCATATCTTAAAACAAATTGCCTTAATATCAATTATAGGTCATTTCAAAGACCATTGATAGAAACTGGTTAACCCGTTGTCCATTTTTCATCGCATTCCGACCTTAGGTGGAACAACTTTGAATTCCGTGGATTAATATAGCAAAGGAACAATTCCTCGCTCTGCCGGTATTAAAACCATTAACACCACAAAAATCACTGGTGTACCAACAAAGGTAATTCTATTATCTACGCTATCCAAAAGGACGCGAAAAATCCTTCTGCTGGTTGGCTAAAGCGAAAATTAGCAAAACGCTACAAAACTCAAATATTTGGTTGAATTCGAAAAATTGAATAATTCCACAAATAAGCTCATATCCAACCGTAAATCTTAGTTACGATTCGTAAAAGATGAACTACCAACTGAAACTGGTTAAATTTGAAGAAAACCCAATCGTAAAACCAGTTACGGTTGGTAACTAATGCTCGATACAAACCGTAATTCAGTTACGGTCAGTAACCAAATGCTCGATACCAACCGTAACTGAGTTACAGTTGCTAACCAAATTCTCGATACGCACTATAACTTAGTTGCGGTTCGTAAACTAAAATGGTTACCTACCGTAACTGAAGAAAATTCTCAGATATAAGAACATACGGTTGGTAGTTGAACTATTACCAACTGTAACACTCTCAAAATCTCCAATTACGGTTCGTAGTAGATTTAAAATCAACCGTAACTCACATAAACCCAGAAACTTCAATTTCAATTTTCATCTAAAACCCTAATTTTTACTTTCTCTTTAACAAGTCCTAATCAAAATGAGAAACGAAATTAGACACTACAAAAATTATATGCATAAAACTACTAAACAATAGTTAAATAAAAATGCAAGGGTTGAAGAAAAATATCCTTTTCTGTATCGTCAACCCCCACTCCATTGCCTCAGAGCAACATTCATGCTGATAACGTGTTGTAATTTCTTTATCCCATACCGAATATTAAGCCATTAATAATCAAAGATTGTTGGCAAGTACGGATAGATATCCGGCGGATATTGGCAAATCCGTTAAGGTTAAGGTTAAGCATTATCGGATATCCGGTATCCGATAATATCAAGCGGATACCAAAAATTCCAATTCGATAAGGTTAAGGTTAACCTACAGGATATCCGATTTTTATCCGTTAAAATCCGGTTTCGGGAATATCGATTAATGTTGAAATTTAATGAGTTTTAACTTTTAAGTCACATCACATATGAAAAAAAACTACAAGTCTTCTTCAACAATGCCAACAACAGGCTAGACTGCTAGTGATGAAGACTATGAAAAAACAATGTCTTCTTGTTCACGATAAAGCAGACTTAAAAACACTACCGCAAGAGTCACAGACTTGACAACAATGCACAGTAGTGATGATCTCCCTTGGCTTCCTGGTTGCATGTTGCATCATTGCATCAACTTCAGTCTTGGACTTCCATATCTGCATTCGCAAATAATCAATTAGAAAGACAGTAGTAACAATGCACAGTAGTGATGCTTACTTATATTTGTATGGAGGTTAAGAAGCAGCCACCCATTACAACTCAAACTGGGACAACGTGACTCTTTGCATAAGGCTACAACTCAAACATGAAGCACAAGGTAGTTACTAATAAAAACAGATTACAATGGATCATTATTGGTAAATCAGGAAACACACAATCATCTGCACACATTCTGGGACCTTAAATCTCAAGGGATAACTATATGTGAAACAAATTAGTAATTACTACCAGACATCAACAAACTGTTATGAGTGAACAATAAAGTTCGGTTATGCTCATAACTCATGACATACGAAAGGAAGCCAAGCAACCTTTCCTGCAGATTTGGTAAATCAGCACTGAACCCATTTCATCATAATTATGTTCTTGTAAACTACATGATAAAATAAATTACCAAGCAAAGGAAAAGAATATTTACCTGCGTCAAAGAAGCCTGGCAGCCAATCACTTAAGCATAGCAATGCTTGGACTAATTCAGGACTTAATGAAGCTCGGTGTGTTGTTAGAACCCTTCCACCATCGCTGAACATGGACTCCGATGCTACACTGGTCACCGGAACAGCCAACACATCCCTTGCTATCTTTGATAGAATTGGGTACTTACCGGCACTTAGTTTCCACCAACTCAATATATCAAAATTGTATTCATCTTGGGGTGACACAGTTGGAAGAATTGGTTCTTCTAAGTATGTCTCTAACTCAGATTTATGAACATCATATTCATCATTTTCCAACAAAAAAGTAGCATAATCTGGGTTACTTAACTTACTTGTACCTGGGCCTCTTACTTCCTTGCGAGAGACAGAGCTGCTAAAGAAAGGAGTAGCTGAAGTGTTGTTCTGAGATTCATACGCCTTGAAAATTTTGGTCAAGTCTGTCCTGAATTTCTCATACTCAACTGCTGCAAGTTCATTATCCCCAAAAATTATCTTATATGTGAACCTTACCCATCTTGCCTTGTACCTTGGATCTAGAACCACTCCAATTCTCATAGTTAAATTACATTCACTCCAGTATGTATTAAACTTTTGTCTCATTTTCAACCCCATTGCTCTGACATACTCAAAAGTACTATCTTCCCAACGTTTGATGCTTTGGTTAATTTTATATACCCCATTATAATAAAGATTTGCAGTTGGATACTTAATCCCTGCAAACTCAGTTGAAATATCATTAAAATCCTCCAAACAATTACAAATTTCTATTCCTTGTTCCCACTTCTCACTTGATGGCAGAATATTGAAGTCAGAATCTAAATCACCAAGTCTTTCAAAACCTTCTCGCAGTTTAATTGCATTCTTAAGCATCATAAAAGTGGAGTTCTACCTTGTGTCCACATCTAAACTAACTTCTCCAGACAATCTACATTGTGTCAAGGCTATTTCAAACTTCTCTTTTCTAGCTTGTGAAGCCTTTACATACTTAACACAATCTCTAATATCCTCTATGAACTCGTGACTACTTTCATGCCATGCAATACAATTAAATGCAATATGTGGTTGCTACACCTCATGTGAAACAATTTTCCTTGAAGCAACAAACAATTCTTACCATCTAGCCACTTCATAAGATTTCTCATCATCACCCCATTATTTGGAGCATTATCGATGAGTCAAAGCCAAAAATTTCCTATCAATGTTCCATTGAACTGTGCAACTTTGATAAAATCAGGAAGAACATCAGATGTATGCGGTGACGGCACTACAATGTAAGATAAGGTTTTGGATATCAAGTTCCACTCATCATCTATAAAATGGCATGTAACACAACAATAACCATCTTTAGTGTATTTGGCAGTCCACATATCAGTTGTGAGACTACATTTGGAAGTCAAATTCTCTAATTGTAATTGCAATTCCTCTTTCATTTCAGCATAACACCTCAACACATCAGCTTTACTTGTATTCCTACATGGCATTCTAGCAGCAGGGTTCAAAGACTTAACAAACTCTCTAAAATAGAAATGCTCAACCATGTTAAGTGGATAATCATGCTTAGCAATCAT
This sequence comes from Papaver bracteatum, assembly GCA_023529315.1. Lineage (NCBI taxonomy): Eukaryota > Viridiplantae > Streptophyta > Magnoliopsida > Ranunculales > Papaveraceae > Papaver > Papaver bracteatum. Next base: position 946,790 of record JAJJWX010002805.1, read on the forward strand.
TTTAGCAAGGCAGTTCTAGTAACTATAGGATCATACTTGTAATTAAGTAATTTCACTTGGTTAGTACCTGCCTTTTTAATTGCAGTGGTAATCTTCATTTGTCTGGCTTGTTTTCGGGCTTCTTGGGGCAGAATTTTAGATGTTGAGCCAATAGGGTAGTTCCTTGTTCACTACAAGCATGTACCAACTTATGACAATGATGACAGTCACCATAAAGAACAGCAACTTCCTTACCCGGATTATCTTTATCAGGCTCTACAATGATTTTCCTTGTGAATTCATCCCATGACGGTGACCTTGTTGTGCGCAATTTCTTCCTTAAAGCAATAACAAGTGGATGATTTTCATCTCACATACGCTAATGATCTCTTATTACTCGAAGAAGGTGTTGTTGAAGCAACACTTTGATCTCCTTGTTACGGTTTCTCGGAGTTGGGTTGACTGCTTGAAGTTCCAACTCTATTGGACGCTCTTTGACTTTGAGGACATTACGAGAACACACAAATTTACATCATTCATCAAAGACACACATATTACGACCGAGAGAAAACAGTGGGAAAAAATAAGAAGAAGAAAACAACATATATGAGCATATTACAGCCAGAGAAAACACATAGCAATTTTCCATCCTTAATCTTCACAACTGTTCTAATTAGTGAGTCATATTTGTATATCATTGTTCTTCTAAAGCTAGTAATAGCATATAACAGCAAAGAGATTAGCCCAAATTTCATGAACAAGACAATGAATCAATGATAAAACCATGAAAAAACCATGAAACTGAAAACCCTAGAAGACTAGGGATTTAAATCGAAATGAAATCGCACTTTATCAAACCCTAACTACCAATATTAAGTTATTCTTCGACCACATGTTGTAATTTAGTTTAAACCCATCTCAAATCTTTCATCCATACATAAATGATAAACCCTAGTTTTTTTATTGCAACATAGAAATCGAACAAATTAAAAGAAAAAAAAATTACAACCTAAAGTTGGGAGCGAATCATACACAGAACTTCGATTGAGTGATTAAATTTATTGGAGAGGGCGAGGGGAAAATTATTGGGAGCGAGATTGAGCGAGGGAGAAGTACGTGAAGAGAACCGAGAAGAGAAGAAAAAAATTGAAGGGTGAGTTAATCTAATCTTCTCGAGTCCTCCTCGACTAGGTCTAGTAAGGTGGGTGGGTATGGGTCCTATGGGAAATTACATGTACGCCCCTTCACTATCGGATATCGGATATTAACCAATCGGATAGAGCCCAATCCGATTCCGATAGGTTAAGGAGAAATATCCGACATTTTATCGGATCCGGATATCCGGTATCCGATATAACGGATAAAATCCTATAGGATTTCGAATAATCGGAAACGGATACCGGATATCGGTTATCCATTGCCAGCCCTAGATACTGTTCATTTAGTGTCACAAAGTTAGAAACAAGAATTAACTTCTTGTTTCAGTACGTATATTATTATATATATGCACTACTAGTACTAGACAAAGGATGTGGGAGGAAGAAAATGGGAATCTTATTTCTCTTCTTGTTATTTGTTAACTCATTACATAGGACTGATGGGCTATTTATAGCTAACATGTATAATGTGTACTAAAATGAATCCTAAAATCCCACGTGTAAGCCCATATGGCGGCACACCGAATGCCATGAGTTATGTTTACCAGTAGTCATACTTATCCAAAATATGTTTATCTTTAGGCCTTGTATAGGAACAATCTGGATAGTTTTCATGGTGGGCCACCCATAGACAAACGTGTCTATATAACAGAAACAATAATATTGTGTTTTATACACTATGTTCGAAGGTTAGCTAGGTGAACGGTATACATGCGAATTCATGAATCGGGAGCTCCTCCGGAGGTGAATGTTATCTATGATAAATGAAGAAAGGTTAGCTAGGTGAACGGTATTGCCTTAATAGGGACAAATTGAAGACAATTATTTAGCTATGCATACAAAACCAAAATTAGTAACAATTATGTCACCTCAATTATTGCCTTGAAATTATTTCCTTTATTTTTTTTTTTTTTTTTTTATCATCAAACCATAATATTTCATTCCATAAAAGAAACAATTACATGATGGTTTTCAAGAACAACAAGTACATCAAAAATAAAGAAACAAATACAAGTAAGATGCAACGAGAAAATAAATCGCGAAGAGAAGAGCGATCTACAACAACGACAACACTCAATTCTTGTACAAAGAGATTGGAGAAGGAATGATATTCGAAATTATAATTCGACCATTTTGATATGTTTTCTTCTTTGAAAGGAGATGCTCCTATGAGAGAGGAATAATTTGCCCAAATATTCTTCATGAATAGCGAGTAACCCTGAAAACCAAGATCTATTTTTCTGATGAAGAACTTGATCTTGACCACGTTGAATCGCCGATGTACTTGTATCCAAGATAACGAATCACGAACAAATCTAAGGAAATAAACACTATGAAAGTGCAGATAGAATCGCCCTAATAGCGAAAATAAAATCGCCCTAATAGCGAATAAAAATCGCTCTAATAGCGAAGAAGTTTATTAATCAACTTTTAAATCACGATTAACTACTAAAACAAAAAATCTTTGCTCAGATCCAGTCCCTAGAGAATTAAATCTGAGCAAAGAAAGAAAAGATGAAGAGGTGTTTTCTAAGGTTTGGAGAGAATGAGAGAGAAGATAAGAGGAAAAGATGAAGAAATTATTTCCTTTATTGATAAACAAAAATGTTTCTCTCTTCTTTTATTGTCAGAAAATCAGGAAAACAATAATATGAAAATCAGGAACGGTCCGCATATTTTGTCACTACCTATTGCTACTACTCGTCCACCACGTGTCTACATTTTTATGCATATTGTTGTGAAAAATGGTGAACTCTTTTTCAAGTTTAACCTTCATCAGGCAGGACAACCAAAAAAAAATATTCAAAGAAATATAGTAGGAGCCCTAGGTGTTTTTGATTTCACCAAAAAATAAATATTATCTTTTAATCGGCTTATGATTATCCAAAAAGATATATGTCATTGGCGCTAGGGGATAGATTATTAAAATTGATTTTATTTTCTTTCAAAGATGCTACATACACCGCATCGGTGTACCGTGATGGGCATCTCAAGAAAATCCAAGGGCCATTAGGGGCTCCCTGGAGTGATTAGCAAGGGTGAGCCATAAATGTGGGGCCCACATTTTTTCATGTTTCCTTTTCTCTCCTTGGTGTGTGCACCGATGCGGTGCATTTATTATTTTCGATTTTCTTTTCTTCTTTTGTACACCCAAGTAATAATCTAGTAATTAGTACCCTCTATTATCAAGCATGCACAACACACGGTGCCTTCATAAGAATGCACTTAACCTGGATAAAAGAAGAAAATGTGGCGACGCTTGGGAACCCTGGGAATTTGTTCCTTCAAAGATAAAACCCAACATTCTATTATTTCCCTTTTCATTTTATTCCTAACAAGTAACAAAACCTAACATTGTAAAAACACCATTTGAAATAAGATAAGCTTTTGATGTAAGAAGAACTAAGAAGTCACATCAGGTCTCATTTACATTGGTGATATTTTTATTTGATTTGATGATGATAGTGTGCGCGTGGCACTTTATCTTTACCACAACGTGTTACTCATTCTTTTTTTCTTACATCACATGATTCCTACAGTACCTCTTCATCATTATTGTCTCATCATGTAATCGGGCTTATCATCATGTAATCGGGCTTATAAATAGAACGTGATTTCTATCCAGAGGAACACACAACCAAGAAAATCAAAAATACAAACTGAAACAAAAAATACAAAAAAATGGTCGAGAGTCGGAGAGAAATGGAAGCATCAACAACGGCAGCCGCAACAGCAGCAGAAACTCCTACCACTATTACTTCTCTTAATGATGATACTACCGAAGAGTTCGTGCTCGTGCAGGAGGTGCCATTAGAAAGTCAGGCTCCTCTTGTTGATGGAGGAGAAGTAGGAGTGGATGTTTCTTTGAATACAGATGAAGCAGCACCAGCAACTCCTACTACTCTTAAGGATGATGATACGACTACTCAAGAATATGTGGAGGAGATACCAGTAGGAAATCGTATTCCACCTGTTGATGAAGGAGAAGTTGGAGTTGTTACTACTTTGAATGAGAATGATGAAGATGTGCATGCCACCATGGCAAGTACACTCCCCACAACTGTCATCATCCAATCCAACCACAACAACATATACTTGCGCTTTGATGGAGAAAATCCAGGGGTACCTAATGCTCTCCGGTTCGACGGAGATTACAATTTCGGCCTCGAGACAAGGTACCAGCTGGTGCGATCTACCACTGCAACTGGACTCTTCCATATCCGGTCTTTATCTAACAACAAGTACTGGGAAAATTTAGGTGGGCCCAACAGATGGATCATTGCCAGGTCTCCCGAACCCGAGGAGGATCAGTCCAGCGTTCGTTGCACACTCTTCCGGCCTGTTTTCCCGGTCTCCAACAGCAATCACGTCCTTAGGCTCCGCCATGTCAACACCGGCTTCTACGTCAGGTTCTTTAATGGTAATAACCATTTTCGCGGTGCCTTGACTTTATTGCCTAAACAGCAACCCACCGACAAGACTGATGAGTTCACCTTCCTTGATTGGAAACTTGTCGCGGTGTTGCCTGACCGTATCAGGATCAAGAACATAGATAACCAGAACCACCTCCTGGCTCGTACAGATGCTTATTTGGACTTCAGAAACACAGCCGATAATTCCTCTGCGTATGACTACAATGTTATTCCGAGTCGCAATGGAGGTGTCCGCCTGAAGAGTGTCATCCGTGGCACTTACTTCACGGAGGATAGTTCGACGTATATAAAGTTAACGCAGGCTTCCCCAACTGTCCATCATACCAATACCGTGTTTATACCCATGATGCTTCCGGATAACCAAATGCTCTTTCGATGTTTGAGGAGCAACAATTTTTGCCAAAATCACTCAGTGCCACTTAGGCCTGCGTGGCGTGACCTCCTGGCCGCACGAGCAAGTTTTCCTGCCAATTCCAGCTACATGGAGGTTGAGGAGCCCGTTTTTTCAAGGACGATCTTTAATGTCAGATATCGCGTTAATGACGCAAGGATCTACAACGAGAGAACTCTTGCACTCATCACCGATGATTCAACCAACAGAACTCAAAATCCCATGACGTCAGCACTGAACCTGAAGACTACAGTTACGAATACATCTACTTGGAGTAACAGTGTAAGTTTGAAAGTGGGTCTCAAGCTTAGCGGTTCGGCTGGTCTCCCATTCGTAACTGATGGTAAAATTGAGATTTCCACTGAGGTTGCCAATACTTGGAACTGGGGAGAAACGCAGACAGAAAGTCTTGAAGTTGGGAATGTGCGAACTGTCACTGTGCCACCGATGAGTAGAGTGGGGGGGAGCCTGATGGCAACAAGGATTTCGTATGATCTGCCATTCTCATACACTCAGCGTGACTTGATGGCAAATGGGACTACACAAGTGTACGAAAAGCACGATGGCATTTTTACTGGCGCCGATGGCTACGCCTATAGGTCTGAGGTTTACGATCTTCCTTTCGAATAAAGCTTGCTTCGTTGTTGGTGGGTAATCCATCTATTTTATTTTTATTTTCATTTGTTTGCTCTTTTTTTTTTTAATCTTTGTTTATGGTGTGTGTTTGATTTTCTGTTATTTGTTTGTGGTGTGTGTTTGCTATTCTGCTCGAGATCGAGCAGTGAATGTCTCTTATGTGTGTTTTGCTGTAATTTTTGAACTTCATGAATAAGATTTGATATTGCGTTTTTTATATGAACTTAATATTTGTTCAACTGTTAACCCGTAAATATCGTAGTAACTTGACCCATTTTAATTTACCTACTAATTGACCATAAAATAAAAAATATGTCAAAAAAAAAGAGAGGTTAAAGCCGAAATACTAAATAAAACAAAAACTTACTAGAACACCGTTGCCACGGAGGTGAGGGGCGACCGAAGAAAAACAAAATCCCACTTCAATGGGACTGGTAGAAAAAACAAAAATACAGATAAATATGATCACCGGTATAATAAACGTCTAAATAAGAAGCAAAATGGTGTTTGCGATGGAAAGCTCAATTTCGGCATATCACAGTACCGACAACAACACTATATGCTCAGCCATGTTAATTGCGATGAAAATAGTTTCTGCTGATTTTGGTAATTGCAGGTGTGAAGGTGAGAAACTGTTTAAACCATAAACAATATACTGCAAGGGAGTACTTTAGATTCAAGAGATCAATCTGTACAAGTCTGGCCTAAACCAAGAAATGTCCGTTCCAGACTTGCTTCGGTCACAAAGAGAAGGAGAATGGGTTGGTTTTGGGGAGGGAAGCAAGGAGAGTGGTGAGACCAGAATAGTTGATTCTGGAAGAGCGGTTGGGTTTCTATGACTTGTTATCAGAAAAGGTAGGAGAGCTCACGAGGAGAGCTAAGTAAGTATTTCTGAGTGTTTTCTTGTTTGAGTGAACTTGTTGTTCAAAGGGAAATAGGTAAGACCTATTTATACAAGTCGAGGTAGAAACGTACCCTGGTCCACCAATGTTCCATAAAGTGGTTAACGCATGAAACTGTTAACGTTATGGGATTGATGTTCCATAAGGTTGTTAACTCACGCCTTTATGTCCCATGAACGTTTCCCACATAACTCCGTATTTACTAGGCGCCTCACCCTTATGACACTTCCTTATGAAGGGCGTAGTGTACGCCGCACGCTGTAGACCACCAAACCAATACCCAAAGAGAATCCCCCATTTTGTGTTGATGTCTCGAATGTTTTTGGAAAACATGTAACATGTTGCTTTGGATTGGAAGGTCGATCTCATGGAACTTGATATCCTGGTGACCTTCGACGGTCGAGATGTGCATCTTGAGAGGAGAGGAAACCGTTGATCGTTTCATTCCTTCGTTTTGGTAGCCGCGTAGTGAGGTCCAACAGGGTGGCACGGCTAGAGTGTGTTTAGACTTGGCATGAGGGTCCATGGGTTTTCCATGGGCGTATGACATGGCTAGGGCCAAGGCGAGGGTGCTTGGCTTGGCGGGACGTGACTAGCATGGCTAGGGCCAAGGAAAAGTGCGTTTGGCATGGCGCGACTAGCTTGGCTAGGTTTGGTTTGGCTTGTAAAGTGGGGCCAAGGGTTTTTCATGGGTGTATGGCATGGCTAGGGCCAAGGCGGGGGAGCTTGGCTTGCCATGACGTGACTAGCATGGCTAGGGACAAGGCAAAGTGCGTTTGGCATGGCGCGACTAGGTTTGGTTTGGCTTGGCATGTGGGGCCAAGTGTTTTCCATGGGCGTATGGCATGGCTAGGGACAAGGCGAGGGGGCTTGGCTTGGCATGACATGACTAGCCTGGCTAGGGCCAAGGAAAAGTGAGTTTGACATGACGTGGCTAGCTTGGCTAGGTTTGGTTTGGCTTGGCATGTAGGGCCAAGGGGTAGCCATAGGCGCATGGCGTGATTAGCTAGGGCTAGGCGCGTGACCAAGCTAGGGTTTTGGGCCAAAGGTCGTGAGGGGACCTTAGATGGCCAGAATTTTCTCCTGGGATTAAAGGGCAACCGTTGATTATTGCACGACTTCACTTTGGTAGCCGCATGGGTAAGGCCAGCATGGTGGCGCGGCATGAGGGGCCATGGCGAGACGTGTTTGGCATGGCGTGGCCGTCGTGGCTAGCTTTGGTTAAGTGCGTGACCAAGCTATGGTTTTGGGACAAAGTTCATGAGGGGACCTTAGACGGCCATGATTTGCTCCTGGGATTAAAGGGAAACCATTGATTGTTACACGCCTTCACTTTGGTAGCCGCATGGGGAAGGCCAGCATGGTGGCGCAGCACGAGGGGCCATGGAGAGACGTGTTTGGAATGGCGCGGTCGGTGTGGATGTCATTATTTTCCATTGGCACAGAGGTGCGGCTAGCATGGTTGGCATGCTTTGGCACGGTCGGTATGGCTGACATGATTTGTCATTGGCACAGAGGTGCGGCTAGCATGGTTGGCATGCCTTGGCGCGGTCGGTGTGACTGGCATGATTTTCTATTGGCACAGAGGTACGGCTAGCATGGTTGGCATGATTTGTAATCTTAACTATTTATTTCATTTACCTTTAATCTGACGGTCCTGATCCTAAATTCCCATTCTAACCTAATTTTACTCTCAACAATCATGCCCATTCTTTACTGCCGTCATAGTTTGAGCTTCAATTTGCATGTCATTTGCAAAAAAATCCCCAGTCCAATTTATAAAGTTACTGTTTATTATTATTACAATCAACTGATCGAGATTAATTAAGATATCTTCTTTTGACCTTATCAATTGGAAGACAAGAAACACAAAAGAAAAAGAATACATATGCTGAATGTCCCTTTCTCATTCTCACAAAGTTTCATACCTTATTCGTTTAAACACACCACTGATTAGTCAAAGCATCTACTTTTATGATAATACTTCTAGATCCAGATCAAGGGTTGGATCAAAGCATTTAGTTTCAATCTGGGTTTCGATGGGTTTGTGTGATATTACTCGAACTGGGGAGGCAGGTCAATGAAGACGGAGACGGAAGAGACGATGAAGAAGAAAAGGGAAGAAATGGTTCTCTCTCTATCTTATAAAAATACGTGTAGATCATTGGTATGGTTGCATTAGATATCCACACACGTGTGTAATTTTTAAAAGTTATTTTGGGATTTTTAAACATAATTCATTTATTCCGACACACACGCACGACGCACGAACTCCTTTAACGGAGAAGTTACAGAACATCCAAGTTAAAGGGGGTTTCACCTATTAGTAATTTAAAAAGGGGTAATGCAAATTAGCCATCTTTTCTGAGGGGAACACAAAATCCCCCTAAAATTTAAAAAGTAACTTTTGGTCAGTTTGTTTGAGTAGCGAGAGCACTATGCAAAAGTAGAGTGATGCTACAAGTACCGGGGCTGGGAACCGTGAAAACCACCGCATCTCACAGCCCCTGGGATCCGCTGGAGCTCGGAGGGGGTGGGTTATGGGTCCCCATTTTTTCGTGAGGTGCGGTGATATTCAGGGATTTGATCCGGGTGAAAGTAGCATTGTTGAAAGTAGAGTAAGTAGTAAAGAGTCTTAAGGACTATGATAAGATTTTTGGCAATAAAAAAAAAATTAAAACAAAAGGACATGCATAGAAAAGTAGTATAAATGATCAAACAGACCATGGTGCTATGGATTGCGATATTGGATACATTTAAATTCATTGACAGTGGAAAAATTCTTCATAATAAGGAGTTGGTCATTCTGTGATTTGAGTGTACGACTCTGGTTGTAAGAACACTTCTGTGTTCTCTTTTTTTCTTCTTTTAATATAATTTTTTTTCTTTCAAAAAAAAAAGAAAAAGAAACAGTAAAAATGAAGGTTTTTTACTCCCGTTCAAGTAGCTTGTAAGCAGGGATGGATCCAGAAATTTTCATAGGGTAGGAATATAATATCAGTAGTTGTCAATGCTGTCGAAGGCCGCGACAAATTTTTTAAACGGGTTAAATAAACAATGGTTTTATTAAAATTTGCCTATAAAATACTAGATATATGGACAAATATAAGATTAAAAACCATCAATTTTAATCACGGAAAGTGATTGTAGATTTTTTTTTTATGGTTTATAGAAGAAAAATGTTAAAAAATGAATACGATAAAGAAATTTTATGTTTAAAACAAAATTTTGGGCTAAAAATTGATTGTGTTACAATTACAAGGATTAATTATAAATAGGGAATGATGATGGATTGGTGCCCAGTTTGTTGCTCGGCTACCAACCAACTCTCTTGTAATTGAGAATGATGATGATTAGAAAATAAAAAAAAAAAAAAAAGGGAAGGGCTAATTACTAATTATATAAAAATTACTTATACAAAAAAAAATTAAGGCTAAATATAGGGATGGGCTATAGCCCGGGTTAGCCCCTTGCTTGGCCCGTCCCTGCTTGTAAGCTCCCTTAAGTGACTCATACATGCAAGCAAGTCTAGGAATCGGTGAGCCCTTCAGGATGAGTGGGTGAACTCAGTTTTACTTTTATTGTGAAACATGAAGGAACTCGAAAAATTCAAAATGAGCATTTTTTTTTTCTGTTTCAGTTTTCCTTTTTATTGTGAAACACGAAGGAAATGCAAATGAGCATTTAACAAGAACAAATATCCAGTACAGCTAATACGTTCATGGCAATTAGCTATACCCCATTCTGTTGGACCCAAAGTTTTGTATGTTTATGGCAATTAGCTCAGTTTTTCTTCATCCGTGGTTGATTTGTTTGAGCACCATCAAAAGTAGAAAAGACTATGATAAGATTTTTTGGCAAAAAAATTAAAAAGCAGAAGCCATAGCATATAAGTGATATGGACCTCAACGTTATCTCCTTTATTGACTTCGGTCACTACCTACTAGCTACTGCTAATGTTGTTACTTGTTACTTGTCCACCAACGTGTCTACTTTCTCATGCATTTGTAGAAAAAAATAAATAGTGAGCTTGAAATTATTGCCTTTATTACTACCTACTACTAGCTACCGCTAATGCTATTACTCGTCCACCCCCAACGTGTCTACTTTCTCATGCTATTACTCGAACGTAAGAAGTTTGCAGACCTTGAAATTATTGCCTTTATTGATATATAAAAATGTTTCTCTCTTATTTTATTGTCTGAAAGAAGACAACACACATGATGAATACCAATTTAAAAGCGAGCCATTGCAGAATAATGAAAATGAGGAACGGTCTTGTCACTACCTATTGCTACTACTCGTCCACCCACGTGTGTACTTTTTCATGCATATTGTATATATAATTTGAGTGGGAATTGCTGGCCTCACATTGAAAGTTAGGCCAAAAGCTTAAATTCTAGAGGTTCTGGCCCTCAGCCAATAAAAGTTTAGGATTTTGAGATCTTTTCGGTATTTATCGCACAAAAAATGGGGTAGGTGGTCAATATCCGGATATCAAACACAACCAAACCGAGACCCTTATTCTATTATCTTCGTTTTTCTATTCTCATCTCTTTTCTATTCTGAACAGTGAGCAACATCCCGATTGATTGCATCAGAACATAATAACCAAGCATAATAACCAAGTAAACAAGATATATATCCTCTTCAGTTTTGCATCCGATTGATTAACAAGTAAACAAGATATATATCCTCCTCAGTTTTCTTTAATCTTCACCGTCCAAAACATAATAACCAAGCCGTAACTCTATTCTCAACCCTTCCTTCCCCTACTCTCTCTCATATAACGCCCTAATCATTTTAAGATTGGATATGGCGAAAAAAAATATTTACGAGAGTTTGATAAAAAAATTCAAAACATGGGTTTCGTTCAAATAATCCAACAGCGAAAAGCCCTAATTTCACTTTCAGATCAAACTATGGCGACAGAAATCCATCCTCCCATCACAGGGAAGGAGCTATGTAAGCCACACATAGATCACAATTATCATATCTTGGCATTCCAGCAACAAGGTAAACATGCGATTTTTACAGCATTTAATAGAATAACGTAAAAGAAAAAGAGTAATTCTAAAACACTAATTTTATTTTATAGGTGTTGTATTTTACATTGATCTCCAATATTTCTTATCTTTTTGATGAATCGGAGTATTAGTTATACAGTTAATGCATTTACTAATACATGTAAAAGAATATGGTCCTTCAAAATTATCTTTTCAATCACTACATGTAAAACCAGTTTACAGAAACAATGTTGTGGAAGCATTTGGATAGTTTCATGGAACAACCGTTGGTGGCAATGCATTTGAAAAAGTAACCACTGTCTCTTATTGTGAATTTAATTATATCTTGCTTGTAAGGAAGGAAGAGTTTGAACTTGAAATTTTGTTGGATCGAAAGAGTTTGAAACCCCTTAAGGATCACATAAATGCGTATGATGATACATATTTTGTTCTTTCATAGTTGGCGAATGATATTCCACTGAAAATTTTGATATTTAGGTAAGCCAATTCCTTCATTTTGTGATTTTGAACACATCCAACTTCTTAGTTTCTATTTCAAGTTTCTAAAGAGGGCTATTCACACAGCATTTGATTTGCATAAAAGACTTTAGTCTTTTTTCTACAGGGATGGAGAGTTGTGTATGCTTGGAATTACTATTGGAGCAACACAAGGTGCTCAGCTAGGTAGATGTCAAGACCAGCAAGAAGAAGGGGGGGTAAATAACTGTAAATTTATATGATTGTAGAATATTCCTTACTATGAGATTCTATTGTTTGATATATCTTCAAATAATGGGAGTCGCTCTCTCTACAATCATTAAGTTGTGTCACGTTATCTGTGACAATCTTTGAGCAGAGTACAAGTCTCTTGGTTATGGGGATCATGGGAATTTATGCAAGTAATTATACATAACACTATCCATGTCTACTCAATTGGTCACTTTGTTTTCTTCTTCTTCAATCTACTCAGCAACTAAGGGAAGTTGTGGCATCACCTTGAAGTCGTCTCAAATTTGTTAGACCTATGCAATTGCTATCACTTTTGAATTCTAACCGTTATGTTTCGATTTTTTTACTTCAAATGTAGTGGATAAAAAAATGGATTTCCCATTTTTTGGTATAATCTCTTAATGAAGTTAACTTATGAATCATCATGGACTGAAAATATTCCCGGCAAGAACAGCTGGATACGACGTAGGGTCGTTATTGCCCTGATCACTCACGACAAGTGAGCTGTAAAACTTGAACGTTTGATGATTGTTTTGACCGTGCATGTACCCTTGGCTTTTCTCATGTTTTTTTGTTTTTTTTTTTGCAATTTCCCTAATTCTCTTAGGACAAAATTATGTTATCCTAAGGGATGTTGTACTATTAAAATGACGTCCATACCATGCAGAATACTTTTTTTTTTTTTTTGATAAGTCAAGAAACTTAAAACTACCATGAAGAATACACTCACAAGAAGTCTGGCTGTAAAACTTTAATGTGTATTCTGATTGTTTGAACGTGCATGTAAGCTTGGCCTTACTCATATTTCTTTCTTAATACAGGTTACCTAAAAGGAGCATATTGGTTGCCCAGTTGTTACTGTGACAGTGTGACATATGATCTATCAGTCCAGGTTGGTTTTGGCACAAATCTGAGAAACCCAAGGAACATACGTTTGTTTTGATTAGGCAGTTAGCGGTGATTTTGAGAGTATAAGGTTCCATAGAAGAGTTTCATTTTGACATTTCAACTTAGCGGGTACTTTATTATCAACATATCCTTATGGGATGTTGAGATGATGATACCTCTTTTCTTCACGGGTTTGGATATGCTTTGAACTTCTAAATGACATTATTATCAAGCATATTGTTGAAACTGAATTTCATGAAATGCATTGTATTTAAGCATAAAATTAGTTAAGCATATTTTTGTATCTTTATTTTCATATTTCCAGAATTATTTGACTGAGTTATAGCCTTATAGGGTTCTTTAAGCAGTAACCAAACAAAACTAAAACCATTTCTCCTATTCTGTGTGGAAGTGTGTATATGTGTTTTTACCTAGAAACCTCTCTGAAGTCTGATCCATCGTTCTCAGACTCCATCTTCGATTATATTTTCAATTTTTTTTAATTAAAATCACTTCATTAATAACCCTTCTCTTATTCTTCCTCTTAATCACACAATTCGCACCATCTCTGTCTTTCTCTTTTGGTATACTTGCTGATTTTGTTTGTGTTTTGTTGTGTAGGAGGGAAAGATCGCTGTGATTGTTTAGTGGTGATGAAGATTATTGTAGATCTAACCAAAGAGTTTGTACAGTGAAGATGCTTCATGTTACCATCCAAAAAAAGTACTGTGTATGGAATGGGAGTTATAGCCTTATACGTCCAAGCCTCATCTTTACCATCTTTGGTCCAAAGACTCCATGTGATGGATTGGAATTCAGCATTCACGGCCAACTTTAAAGCGGACTTTAAAGATGCGAATACCAAATAGAGAAACAAGCTTAAGAATCCCAAAGAGAGAAATAAAGATGTGTGAAGATTATTCCATGTGCAGTACACTTGGTTAGTAAGGAAGAAGCACGCCAACATGCAAGTCCATAGAAAGAATAAATAAAAGAAATCTATATGTATAATGATGTATTACTAAAAGTCAAATCCAACAAATGACGTACCTGCATTACCCTAAGTGAAATTGTCCATTCCTTTACGGCACGATACTAGCACTAAATTGTGTGTATATGTCGCGCAGTTAACCCATATTTTCACGCGATATTTCATTGTAGCTATACGTACTAGATGCACAAGATTGGCACCTGACATATTGAGCATATATATACGTTTAAGTAAGATAAATTGAACACATTTACAGGACGTGGATAAGTTTGGTAGTAAATGGGACACTTAATCTGAACCCGTGCAACGCACGGGCGCAATACTAGTTGCCGTTAAAAATGGTGAAGTCTTTAAAACTTCGTTAAAGAACCGAGTTTTAGTGACATCAATGGACCGTAAACTTTGCCGAGATGAGTTAGTGACTCGTGAGGTTTTTTGCCGAGTTGGAGAAGACTTCCAATGATAAGTAGTGGATATGGACCTGGTGGGAGATTTCTTTGCAACTGAATTGATAACCAATTTGATAAATATACATGAGAGCACAATTAACAGGAGAATGCACAATGGTAATTTTCACAATGGTAGTTAGCGCGAAGAATGCACAATGGTAATTTTCACAATTAGCCTCTTCAAGTCCCACTTTAAACTTGATGTCATCTTCTACTGTAAACTTTATGTGATTTCAGAATCGAAATAGTTATACCTTTTTCATTCGTATCAAGTAATCCGTTGTATACCCCAACAATTCTTCTACAACAATTCCTTTCTTTTGCCATTTCCGGACCATCTGTAGCCATTATTGGCAAACGCAATCTTTCTAATTTTTGTTGATGTTATGTATGTTCAATGTTCATTTTTCTTAAATAAATAGATTGTGGAAAAACTAAAAAAAAAAAAAAAAAAACATAAGTATTACATCGGGTCTAAGTTACTATATCCAGAATACTCTGGGCACTGCTTCTGGTGCCTTGTTTTCTCAAATTCCTCGTAGCATACATGCAACACCAATCATTTGCGGAGTGAGATATTTGCGCAAATTTGGTCAATGTATCCCTTGCCTATAATAATAATAACAACACGTCAATTTTTTCAAGGCATCCAGTTTTAAATGGTATGAATCTAATAGATTTGAATTATACCTCAATCTTAGATATCACCTTCTTCTCACATAACATAACAATTGAGGAATGACAAATCATGGCCACTCTTTACATAGGCATAGTTAGCCAAACTATGTTTTGCAACTGTCTTACGTGAAAATTATTATTATTCCATATTTTAGTTAGCTCATATCGAAGCTGAACTAATTAGTCCTATATAAAGTTAATCTTAATTTTTTGACCTTATCTCTTGACCAAATTACTGAAGTATTCTCAATCATGTTCTACATTGTGTGATCTACCCGTCTGTGTCTACTCTAGCTTCTAACCCAGTGAATGAAACCTATACATATTGATCCGTAATTTGATATTGTTGATTTGTCATCAAGAGGTCGCATGATTTGAGAATGTAAAATATAAAAAATATTCTATAAACATCGGAGGAGAAATTTAGATTTATGATTTAGAGTTTTTTATGATGATTTTGATGAACAAACATAATTTTCAAACAAATATTTTAGAATGCAAATACATTTTCCCCGTCAATAAGGTTTTATATCGGGAATTCAGTGAAAGTTGTTGTCTTTGTAGGTAGTTGTCGCGAAACAACTCGACATTGATGGTATTTCAGGAAAAATAATGTAATAGTACTTGAGAGAGCGATAATGTTCTCTTACGCGGGTACACCAATTGCTTTCATATAATATGGGTGATCGAACAATCATGACCATATTATCTTATACGTTCCGGTATCATCCTCGAAATATATGGTTTTTGTCCTTATCAATCGTGCTAAAAACAAACAATTACATCTTTCGCAATACAATGTTGCATGTTTTGTGAAGATTATTTTTTTACCTGGTCAATAAAACTCACTAAAAAGAAAAAACTATTATTATACACTACTATTACCAACACCCACCACCATAAAAACCATCCTCCGCCACTATTTTTTCCACCAATAGTAATGTTACCGCCTCCACCATTCACAAACACCCGCCACCGCTTATAGTAACCCTACTTCCACTACCATCATTAGAATTAATATAGTTTTTAGTAAAATTATTTATTAATAAAATTATGTATTTATGTTAGATTATTAAAGGGAAATTTATAATAGAAATTTAATTAATCATTATGAATCAATGAGACACTAATTAATAAAATATTTAAAAATGGTTAAGTTGAACAAACACCATCGGTAAATTTATCTTTGCCAAGGACAAATCCTGACCACTCTTTACATAAAAAAATCGATAATAAATAATTTCATATGTTCTGATCTTGATCCGTGTCTTTTGTTTAGTTATTACATAACATGACAATTGATTGGACCAATTTTTTTAAATGGACATATGTTTTACCGAGTTTAATTTAACATTAGAATGATCAACCACGTTTTATACTTTATAATATAACGTTACACATTTTGTGGCGTTACGAAATTAGCATAATATGTTTTTGTTCACCAATGCCCGTCACCACCGTAAAACCATATGAATCCACTTTTTTTATCCACCACCACCTAGTGGCGGAGCCAAGGGTTGACTAACCTGGTTCTAACCCCTTAAATTTTTAATAACTACATAAATTTTTTAGTTTATTTTATAAATAATACTTTGTCTATATATATTTATGGTTTAGTCCACCAAAGTTTACATGTTTCTTTTTAAAAAAAAGTAGGCATCCTCAATGTCAATTTTTGACTCTACCACTGCCGCCCATCCCATGTAGGTTGTTGGACGTAATTCTAATTTTCAATCACAAATACCATGTATGAGGTTTAGATTGAGAAAAATTTCGTCAATTGATTAGTTTCATTTTTTTTTCCGTGTATATATTATTTTTTGTATTGCAATCTATTTTATTTTAATATTAAAAAATCATGATTTATACGATATAGTGCCAAAGATAACAGGGGTACCATTTGGGTAATCCAACTACGATCATGAAAATATTATCTTGTATGACATCATCCCTGAAATATATGGTACCTTCATTTATCAAAAGTGTTAAAAACAACCAACCACATCTTCCACACTACGATGTTATCGATGTTGTAACGAAAACATAAAATTAATATTGTCCATCACTACTCATCAGCATTCACCGTCACTACTTCTTCCACCACAAACCAGGGGCGGAGCCAGGATTTTGAGGAGAGAGAGAGAAAACAATTCTTGGCAAGTTGGATACATGTGAAAAATGGACTTTGTATCCAATTTTACGATAAAAGAACAAAAATAAATATAATTGTGCTTGGCTCCGCCCTTAACCACCACTAATCTTTCGGCCTCCACCTCTTCTACTACTCATTGTCGCAGAAAATGTCTATTGATATTATTTATCAAAATTACATATTAATAGAAATAAATTTTATAATTAATTAAGAAAAAATTTATATCTAAAAAATGATTAGTCATTTATTATGAGCAATTAGTGAAACACTAATTAATAAAGCGAACAAACCACCACTGTTGATTTATCTTTTCTATCAATTCCAACCAAGGTGGAACACTGGTTAGAGGCCACTCTTATGACACAATAGGTCATGAGTTCGAACCTCCCCGTTATAATTTCTGAAATTCCATATGTTGACTTGAGTATTCATTTTTCATACATAATATTAGAATTAACGCCACACGTGTGGGTTGTAGGGGGTGGTCTGAGGAACCACAACCCTTCATTTATCTTGGTCTGGACAAATCCTAACCACCACTAACAAAGGCAAACTTATCCTAGCTATGTTTTATACTAAACCATAAATATTATCCCGTAACGGCACGGGATGTTTTGTCTCTTATACGATATTGTTCACATTCCTCTTGCTTCATTTTATTCGTGAGTAATTATTTTGATATTCAAATAAGTTTTGGGAAACAAAATGGGTTACCCGATCTTTTTATTTTTTACTTAAGCATGTTATTCCAATTTATTATCTGGACGGAGTAACAATGTCATGCCAACATGATAATAAAATAAAAAATACAGTAAATAAATTTTTTTCCCATTTATTATTGCATCATATTATAATTTCAAACTTCAAAAAGAATATTTCATATAACAGTACATATACCTAAATTGCCAATCCAACTCCATGATGTTTAGGATTACATTTGTTCCGAAATTATTGATAACTAAGGCTCTAAGGAGTGAAGCAAAAACCCATAATATTTTCCCTACTATAGATAAACACTATTTATTTATTTTTGCAAATGTGAGAGTTATGAAAATGAAGAACCCTTGGCTATTGGAAGGCTGAGATA
Source organism: Papaver bracteatum (assembly GCA_023529315.1). Taxonomy (NCBI): domain Eukaryota; kingdom Viridiplantae; phylum Streptophyta; class Magnoliopsida; order Ranunculales; family Papaveraceae; genus Papaver; species Papaver bracteatum. Next base: position 965,269 of record JAJJWX010002805.1, read on the forward strand.
TACACATGTGAGTAGAAAAATAAACTTATAATAGTAAATCAAAACATGTGTAAGATTTTTTCTCAATCATATTGATAACATAAAATTGAAGAAATTTGTGGATAAAAAGATGGGAATTTTAATTTTGTGCCACACTTCCAATTAGGTGTTCAAGAAAATGCCACACTTTTTTTCAGAGTTTATAAAATGCCACAACTGTTAGAGTTTCCGTCTGGACCCACCTAATTGGTCAAAAGTTCGGTGACCAGGTCAAGATTCTTACACCTGTCTATATATCGACGGCTCCAGATTATCTTCACGAGATCACTACACGTGTCATGTGTTAGTTTACTATCCTATCCTTCATCGAAATGAAACCACACCCAGGCTTTGACTTTCTCATTTTTCATTTCGTTCTCTCTGTCTCTGTTTACCAGCGGAGAAGCTTAGGTTAGAGAAAACTAGGGTTCTACAGAGGGATTTGGTTTAGGTTTTGAATCTGAGTAAAGGGTTTCGGTAAAGTTCAAGATGATGAAGAAGAAGAAGAATGGCAAGAACACCCAGTTGTATGTTTTACTAAAACCCTAACTTCGTTATTCTCAATTTCTGAAGAAACCCATCTCTTTTTCATCTTATTTTTGTCTTCTTTTCATTTTGTTACTTAAATCGATGATGTTGTATGTTAGGGTTTTGAATCGAAGCATGAGTTGATGTTTGGTTTGATTGTTTTGTGAATTTTAATTAGGGTTTAATTTTCTCTGAAATTTTTCTGTCAATTTTAATTAGGGTTTGATTGTTTCATTAAAGTTCATAGTGAATCGAAGCATGAGTTCAATTTCTGAATTTTTTTTTTAATTATGGTTTTTAATCCTGATATGTAATGTAAGTAAGGCTTAATTTTGGGGGTTTTGTATGATTCGGGTTTAAAAGTTGGATTTGAGATATTAGTGTTTAAATTTATGAAATTTGTATGATTAGGGTTTAAATTGTTGGATTTGAGTGCTTAGAAATTTGGGGGTTTACTGAAGTTTATTTTATTTGTTTACTTATGATGCAGTGATGAAACATATTATCCATATAGAGACATCAGCGTGTTGGTTATGGAAAATAATATAACCTTGTTCTTCCCTCACATGGATAGAGAAAAAATTGACCTCAAGGAATTTGAGCAGATGTTGCGTGTTAAATTGCGCCTTACTGAAAATGAAATTTCTAGTTTATATTGGATGATAGAACCATGTTTGCCTGAGATTATGGATAGTAATGAGGACTTGTTTAAGTTTTGGGAGCATGAAATAGCTGATGATAAAGGATTTATATGTTTACATTTGAATATATCAAATTATGAATCTGGGAATGGCAATGACTTAATTGAGGCTGCAATGGAACAACCAGTGATTGTTAATGATGAGACTCCAAAGAAGTTCCATAAGAGGATTGCTAAAAAGCCGGTTTCAAAGGAAAAGTCTGTAAGGAGATCACAATAAAAGACTGTAAGGAGATCACCAAGGTTGGAAGGTCAGTCAAAGGTTGAAATTTCAAATGGATCATCTAGGAAATTATTTGTGGATCTGTTAAATGAAGTGGAATCTCAGGGTTATTCTTGCCTTAGTCAAGCCAGTGTTGTGGGTTCTAGAAGTGTACCAATTCAAGTGACTGAAAACTTTAACCATGATTACTGGGTTGATGCAGTCAACAACAACAATGATCAACAACAATGATTCAGGGTAAAGTAGTGAAGATGAGGAGGAGAATGTGGTACTAGAGAACATTACTGTGGATGATTGTCACCCCATTGAAGACCCAAATGCTCCACCAATATATGACAGTGATGAAGAGGATGATATTGATTATGAAGATATTGTCAAGACATATAAAGTTGGAGATGAAAGCACTGATTCAAGCAGCAGTGAAGAAGATAATGAAGAAGGTATGGAAGTATTAACCCTTTAATGTTAATGTATATTTACCCTTTCTTTAAATATACTAACACTTTCATGTTGTTTGTTAATTGCAGTTGATGGTGGAATTAATGATATTAATGATTGTACTGAAGACATACTTGGGTTGGATGCCAAACCAAAGTTTAATTACAAGAAATGTAAAGAAGACTTCAATGTGCAGAGTGATGAAGAAGAAGAACCTTTATTCCCTGTTGAAGAAGAGGTGGCTCCTGTTGATCCTACTAAGATTGAGGTAAAGTATGCTTTCAATAACAAGAAGGCATTTAAGAAACATCTTAGGGGTTATTGTGTAAAAAATAATTATCAGTACAAGGTTTACAAGAGTGACCAAACTAGATTAAGAGTCAGATGTAGGTTTAGGGAAGAGTATGGATGTGAATGGTTTGTAAATGCTAGCATAAAAAGGCATGAGCCAACTTTTATTGTTAGGAAGGTTAATCTAGAACATACTTGTGTTGGAAATCCAAAGAGTTTTAACAGATCTGCCAATCCTGAGTTGGTAAAAGAGGTGGTACATGATAAGTTAAAGGAGACAGCTGGGGCCTTAATTCCAAATCCTAAACAAATAGCAAGAGACTTTTTTGTTACTCATAACATAAATATACCATATATTTGTGCATGGAAGGCAAGAAATATTCTTTTAGAAGATCTGTTTGGTAATTATGAAGACATCTACAAAGATGTACCCATCTTTTGTGCAATGGTGGCTCATACTAATCCAGGGTCTGTTGCTAAATACACTTATGGAAAAAAAGGTAAACATTATGTTCAGTACCCTTATTTATGCTCTTCCCTTTGTTTATTTATAAGTTATGCTCATTTAGTTACATAGTTTGGTTACTTAATGTGCAGATAAGACATTCATGAGCATGACTATTTCATTTGCTGCACCAATGAGAGGATTTCAGAAAGCAGGAAGACCAGTCATAGGGTTAGATGCATGCCATCTAACTGGAAAGCGTGGAGGTGTTCTAATGGCTGCAACATCACTTGATGGTCAAAATAATCTTGTGCCTTTAGGCATTAAGGTATGTCAGAGTGAAACTAAGGAGAACTGGACTGGGTTCCTCAAGGATTTGGCCCCAACAATCAATGCACATCGTGCTGGAAGAATTACCTTTATTTCTGATAGGCAAAAAGGCTTGTTGGAAGCTGTTCCTAAGGTTTTCCCTGGTGCAAGAGTTAGATATTGTTTCAGGTAATTAAGTTTAGTCCCTTGTATATGTTTTAATTTCTATTGGTTCAAGAACTTGAAGAAGTACTAACTATTCATTTGCATATGCAGGCACTTATACAAGAACTTCAAGAAGTACTACAAGGCACCAACCTTGCACAGCTCATTGTGGAATGCATGCAAAGCTTACAAAGAAAAGCATTTCAAGGTTTGTGCCTCTTTTGTGAAAAATACCTTATGTTTCTTGATTGTTAGTTTGTAGGTTTTATATAAAGTTGTGATTGTTTTTCAATATAGGAGCACTTTGACGGTATATGCAAAGAAAATGCCAAGGCTGGTGAATATCTTAGGAAAGAAGATCCAAGTACTTGGTCTAGGGCCTTTTTTGATCCCCTAAGCTGTTGTGAGCATATGAATAACAATTTCTCTGAGTCTTTTAATTCCATGGCTTGTAATATGAGAGATAAACCTATTATCCAACTAGGAATGATGTATGGTCAGTTAGTCATGGGTTTGTTATTCAAGAGAAGGGAAGAATCTGCTAAGTGGAATGAAAATGGTTTGGTCCCTGCTGCTATTAAATTGATAAATAAGATGCTTGACTTGGTTGGAAAGTTTGATACAGAAGGCAGTGTGGTTGGACAAGTTTATTTGGTAACTAATGTGATCACCAAGAAAATATTCACAGTGAATATTGTAGACAAATAATGCACTTGTTTGCAATGGAAACTAAGGGGATTCCCTTGTCAACATGCTGTATGTGCATTGAAACTGCTCAGGCCAAACTGGAAAGAGTAAGTGGTTATTCAATTACTTTTGTGTAGTATTCATTTACTTTTATTATTCCTAGTACACTGACACAACTTTGTTTTATTGGTTGAACAGTTATTGTGCTCCTTACTATTCTGTGAAATATTATAGGACCACATATGCAGATGTTGTCACACCATTAGAAGACATAACTGAATGGGAGTGGGAAGATAAGGTAGATTCTTTATTAACTGTGGTGCATTAACTTTTGAAGATATTATATATTTATTTTTCTCTTTTCCCTATTTTAGAATCAAACCCTTTAGGGTTTCATTACTTTAACTTTATCATTTTTTTTCTCTTCTTCTGGCAGCCAACCATGAACATCAACTTAAACCCTCCTCCTTATCAGAGAAAAACTGGAAGACCAGCAAAGAAGAGGAAGAGAAGTTATGATGAACCTGAAACTGTGGTGAAGAAAAGGAAGTGTGAAAAATGTGGATCTACTGCTGGTCATAACAAGAGAACCTGTGATGGTGGTGATGTTGGTAAAAACCAAACTGGATTCAAGCCAAGCACGGAGTATGATGCTGCAAACTGCACCTTTACTAGTAGAGATCAGCCTGAAAGTAGCACTGCAAGGGGGTAAAGCCAAGGTGAACAGATCCAGAGGTACATCATCATTTGTTGGTGAGTCATCGGCAGGACCTAGCACTCAAGCAAGACCACCAACAGGACCTAGCACTCAGGGATCTACACAAGATAATCAAAATGTCAGTCATAACTTTGCTGGTATTGGATCTGTCAGCCAAAATCTCTCTGTCACAAAAGGAAAGAAAACCAAGGCTAAGAAGAATAGGAAGTAGAAGTGTGTTTGTTTATGTTAGATATGTTGTGGACAACTATGCAGGTGTTGGTTAGTTTTTTTTGGGGGATGCTTTAGACACTGATTCTGGTCTGGACATGTATATGTACCAGAAATCAGTTTTATTTTGTTGGATAATCTTACTTTATGAATGGGAATGATATTAGTTAAGAGCTAATTTTCAGATTATATGTTAATTGTCTTTTCAAGTTCCTTACATATAGCATTGAGATTGAAACTTGAATAGATAACCCTATTTTTTGCAGCAATGAAAAGGTGGTCTGAAACCCATCTAAAAGCTTCACAATCTGTGCAGATCAGGTAAGCAATGTTTTTGTTGTGTTCATTTTTACATATTCTCAGATGCATTGATGATTTTCATTGTTCTTTGTAGCATTCTTGTTTATGCAGGGGGCATTCTTTGTAGCAATGGCTCTCTTCTCCACAAGCACAACAACAATTCTCTTTAGGTAGCTTGATCATCTTGGATTTGAGTGGATCAATGGCAGAATCAAACCATTCAAAGTAGGTGCAGGTAGGATTTGAACACTTCAAGAACATTTCTCCATCTGTTTCTCTTGTGTTTGATCTTAGTAGTTGTCTTATACCATTACAAGGTATATGCTTGCATCTATAATACATCCAGGGACAAACCTTGGACTCATGACTTCCTTGTTCACATGTTGAACATAGATCTAGAGAAGTTTGATGTCCAACTTTGTCTTGCTTCTTTGGTGCTCTTGCTACTACTCTTCGCAACTGTTATTACTTGAAAAGTTTATCACTCTTTTGCTCATTTTTATGTGTGATTGAAAAGCTAATGTTATGAACTTCTGAAAGAAATAGAGTAAAGAAGGGTTTGGGTTCTTCACTGCTATATATACAGCTTGAAAATGATGAATATGACCTGAACATGACGTCATTTTTTCTCTTAGATTCGTTCCACGTGTATTCCGACCGTTATCAAATGTTGCACGTTTTTTTCACGTGCGCCGAGTCGCGAGTTAACTCAATGCTCAATCTCTGGTTAATTCGTTCCCGTTAACTCGTTCAGGGGCTTAAATGTCATTTTAACCTGCTGATTTAATTCCACGTAAGCACTAACAGACACTAACGACGGATAACTATTTTCTCAAAAAAAACGTGACGGAAAAAGTCAAGAGTGTGGCATTTTATAAACTCTGAAAAAAAGTGTGGCATTTTCTTGAACACCTAATTGGAAGTGTGGCACAAAATTAAAATCCCCTAAAAAGATTCCACGCCAACTATGCTAAGTAGTGCATGAATGACGTTCTCACATCTAGTGTTACTCAAGTAATTTGGAGTTTTAAAGAGAATAGTCATATTGATATTTGTATCTACATAAATTCAACTAACCTTCCGAAGAAAAATTATTAGTTTCCAGGTAGAGCCGACACAAACTTCTGTCGCCTTCAATGTATACAACACACATTGGGTTTAATCGGCCTTGAGATTAAACAAATACCCCAACATTAGTCAAATAATGTCTACAAATACGGGATCGAAACAAAGTGCTAACGGGAAAAATGAGAGACTAACATTAGTTCTACAAATAAAATACCATATATGTATCAAAGTTTGTTAACCAAACATGTATTCAAATTAAAAAGTCATCAACTTAATTAACAAAAAAATATAAAAGAACCCAAGTTAAATCAATACTTTCATAAACAAAACTTATAAGAGAATTTTGTTAAATACCTTTAAAATGAACAATTAATTGGGGGATATGGGAATTAATTGGGGGATATGAATTACTTCCCCCAACCCATGGTATGTGTTAAGGAGTTATTTTTTGTTATGAAAATACTAAAATACTCCCACAAAATTAAAATCAAAAACTTAAAATCAAAAAACAAAATCATATCCCCCATTTCCATCTCCACTTCTTATTAATCTTATTTAGGGGTAGAGCTTTGAAACCTAAATATTCCCCATTCCCTTTAAAATTCTAAACTCTCCCCACTCTACATCAAATTCTCTTCTCTTCACTTTGGAAACGAATTTTTATTTTATTCGGAAGTGATGAAGATCATCTTTGAAAGTGATGATGACCATGCCGGAATTGATTCTCGAGCATGCCGGTATCATGTTCCGACATATGGTCTTCATCAATTCCGGCATGGTTTTCATCACTTCCTTTTTGAATTTTTTCTGGTTTTAATCACTTCACTGCCGGCATGGTCAGTTGATATGAAGACCATGCCGGTATTGCTTTAGGCATAGCATGTTGCTTTATTTTCTATGCCGGAAAATCATCAATTCCGGCATGGTTTTCATCATCAACTGACCATGCCGGAAGTGGAGTAACTAAAACCAGAAAAATTAAAAACGGAAGTGATGAAGACCATGCCGGAATTGATGAAGACCATATCTCGGGGACATGATACCGGCATTCTCGAGAATTTCCTATCAATGCCGGTATTCAAGTGAAAAAAAATGAACATTACGGATACTTTTCATCCTGTTCCGGCATAGAAATTTAAGCAAAATACTATACCGGAACATGATCCGGCATGCTCGATAATTTCTTGTCAATGCCGGTAGTCAAGTGAATAAAAAATCAACATTCTAGGTACTTTTCATCTTGTTAGGCATAGAAATGTAAGCAAAATACTATGCCGAGGAGCAGGTGCGGCATGCTCGAAAACTAGATTACCATGCCGGTACCTATTCAAACCCTGAAAAAAATCAACATTATGAAGATCAAAACTAGAAAAAAATAGTAACGAGAGGGATACGCCCCCCCGAACCCCTCCTGGATAGTGGCAAACAATTTTTGAAAATTTCCGACAAATGTCGGCATGGTTTTTTGGTTGAATACCATGCCGGCACCGAGCTTTTTCAGCTGCAACAATGGTGAATTCAAAGGAAACAAATCAAATTTTCAACCTCTTAGCAGCAATTCTCTCATCACAATCATCTTCCATTTAAAAAAAAAAATTCCACTTTTTTTTTTCCTCTCCTTCTACTCCTCACTCACACAAATTAAAATCAAAACACACACTAAACTATCCCCCAAATACTTAAGCATATACTAATTATTATTAACTACTAAACATGATTAGTGAGGGCTAGATTAGGAATTAAAAAAAAAATTACATAGGGGGTCACCCAGAATTGCTATTGGGACACCGTTTTTGTCCTGTAGCTATATCCCCCAATTAGTTTCCATATCCCCCAATTAATTCTTCTTTAAAATCACTATTAGAGATTTAATTGCATGCCTCGTTAAAAACTACGGTAGGACGAAATCACCAGATTAATCTGTAGAAATTTCACTGGATATGTAGCAATTCAGAGAAGTTTACATTGGTGGTGATGCGTTCCATCTAAGTGTTGTTCGATTGATTATTTTTTTAGAAGGTTTCGGTTTTCATTGGAGAAACCGAGAGGAGCGTTTCATTATATTCATTATCATTCGAGAAATCCAAGACCAACTCGCCCTCGCTTACGGGATCTCAATACAACCTTAGATTTATCTATTGGATGGAGAAACCTTGATACTAAATATGTAGTTTTTAGTGTTATTTATTATATAACGTGACATCCAAATGTTTTTTTCTTCTTCTTAATTTTCATGTATTTTAACTGAGTTTATATTAGCATTAAGACGATCAACCACATTTCTAATTTATAGTGTTATCCTTTTGTCGCAGCACATAATTAACATAGTCAATTACTACTCATCAATACCGGCCAATACCACAAACCACCAGATATCACTTCTTTCTCCACCACCACCATTTTCCATCCCTCGTAGAATATTGGGTACACTTATAACTTTTAATCCCACACGTCATGTATAAAGTTTAGATTTAACAAACTTAGGTCATCAATTAATTTATTCAACTATATGTTTTTTGTTAATATTGAAAATCATGCGTACGAACGGTTACCAAAGATAGCAGTGGTACCAAAAACAACCATTTTGTCTTATATGATTTGGTATCATCCCAAAAGTATTTGTTATCCGCCTTTTTTGATCGTGTCAAAAACAACCAACTATACTTTTCACAATACAATGTTACCCGTCATGTAATTTTTTTTATTATTTTTGATTCAAAAAGAAAAAACCAATACCACCGCTGTTAAAACCATCCAGCGCCACTATTTCTTCCACCAAAACTAATGTTATCGCCTCCACCACTTAGTAACACCTTCCACCGCTTCCACCACTTACTTCTTCCTCTACTACCACCACCACCACTAATATCTATTGAAATAATTTTTGTCAAAATTATTATTTATTGATGGAGATATGTATTAATATTAATTAAGGGATATTTATGATGTAAAATTAATAAATCATTTATCATGAGAAATTAATGAGACATCAATTAATAAAACACTTATACTAATTAATATTTAAGTTGAACAAACCATGACCATAGATTTATCTTCTCTCTAGACAAATCACTTATACTAATTAATATTTAAGTTGAACAAATAACCACTGTTGATTTATCTTTTCTATCAATTCCAACCAAGGTGGAACAATGGTTAGAGGCCACTTTTATAACACAATAGGTCATGAGTTCGAACCTCCCCGTTATAATTTTTGAAATTCCATATCTTGACTTATGTATTAATTTTTAATTCATAATATTGGAATGAACACCACGTGTGCGACTTGTAGGGTGTGGCACGGAGAACCACGGCCTTTGATTTATCTTTGCCAAGGATAAATCCTGACCACCACTCATATAGGCAAAGTTAGCTAAACTGTGCTTTATACTCTTGACGTGTTGATCAATGGTATGGTTGCATTAGATATCCACACACGTGTGTAATTTTTAAAAGTTATTTTGGGATTTTTAAACACAATTCATTTATTCCGACACACACGCACGACGCACGAACTGCTTTAACGGAGCAGTTACAGAACATCCAAGTTAAAGGGGGTTTCACCTATTAGTAATTTAAAAAGGGGTAATGCAAATTAGCCATCTTTTCTGAGGGGGAAACACAAAATCCGCCTAAAATTTACAAAGTAACTTTTGGTCAGTTTGTTTGAGTAGCGAGAGCACTATGCAAAAGTAGAGGAGTGATGCTACAGGTACCGGGGCTGGGAACAGTGAAAACCACCCCGTCTCACAGCCCCTCGGACCTGATGGATCTTAGAGGAGGGTGGGCTATGGGTCCCCATTTTTTTTGTAAGGTGCGGGGACATTCACGGGATTTGATCCCGGTGAAAGTAGCATTGTTGAAAGTAGAGTAAGTAGTAAAGAGTCTTAAGGACTATGATAAGATTCTTGGCAATAAAAAATTAAAAATTAAAACAAAAGGACATGCATAGAAAAGTAGTATAAATGATCAAACAGACCATGGTGCTATGGATTGCGATATTGGATACATTTAAATTCATTGACAGTGGAAAAATTCTTCATAATTAGGAGTTGGTCATTCTGTGATTTGAGTGTATGACTCTGGTTGTAAGAACACTTCTGTGTTCTCTTTTTTTCTTCTTTTAATATAATTTTTTTCTTTCAAAAAAAAAAAAAAAAAAAAGTAAAAATGAAGGTTTTTTACTCCTGTTCAAGTAGCTTGTTAGCAGGGATGGATCCATAAATCTTCATAGGGTAGGGATATAATATTAGTAGTTGTCAATGCAGCCGAAGGCCGCGACAAATTTTTTAAACGGGTTAAATAAACAGTGGTTTTATTGAAATTTGCCTATAAAATATTAGACATATGGACAAATATAAAATTAAAATCCATCAATTTTAATCACGAAAAGTGATTGTAGATTTTTTTTATGGTTTATAGAAGAAAAATATTAAAATAAATGAATGCGATAAAGAAATTTTATGTTTAAAACAAGATTTTGGGCTAAAAATTGATTGTGTTACAACTACAAGGATTAATTATAAATAGGAAATGGCTAATTATTAATATGGGATGATTAATTACTAATTATATAAAAATTACTTTACAAAAAAAAATCCAGGCTAAATAGGGACGGGTTATATCCCGGGTTAGCCCCTTGCTAGGCCCGTCCCTACTTGTAAGCTCCCTTAAGTGACTCATACATGCAAGCAAGTCTAGAAATCGGTGAGCCCTTCCGGATGAGTGGGTGAACTCAGTTTTACTTTTATTCTGAAACATGAAGGAACTCGAAAAATTCAAAATGAGCATTTTTTTTTATTTATTTTTTCTGTTTCAGTTTTCCTTTTTATTGTGAAACACCAAGGAAATGCAAATGAGCATTTTTTTTTTCTCTTGTTTATGATCGTTGAAGAAAGGATTTTATTTAATAAGAACAAATATCCAGTACAGCTACTACGTTCATGGCAATTAGCTATACCCCATTCTGTTGGACCCAAAGTTTTGTATGTTTATGGCAATTAGCTCAGTTTTTCTTCATCCGTGGTTGATTTGTTTGAGCACCATCAAAAGTAGAAAAGACTATGATAAGATTTTTTGGCAAAAAAATTAAAAAGCAGAAGCCATAGCATATAAGTGATATGGACCTCAACGTTATCTCCTTTATTGACTTCGGTCACTACCTACTAGCTACTGCTAATGTTGTTACTTGTTACTTGTCCACCAACGTGTCTACTTTCTCATGCATTTGTAGAAAAAAACAAATAGTGAGCTTGAAATTATTGCCTATATTACTACCTACTAGCTACCGCTAATGCTATTACTCGTCCACCCCCAACGTGTCTACTTTCTCATGCTATTACTCGAACGTAAGAAGTTTGCAGACCTTGAAATTATTGCCTTTATTGATAAATAAAAATGTTTCTCTGTTCTTTTATTGTCATGATGAAAGAAGACAGAATAATGAAAATGAGGAACGGTCTTGTCACTACCTATGATGAATACCATTTTAAAAGCGAGCCATTGCAGAATAATGAAAATGAGGAACGGTCTTGTCACTACCTATTGCTACTACTCGTCCACCCACGTGTGTACTTTTACAAGAAGTTTAGATCCGGCGGAAAGCATCGACTTGCGTCTCTTCTAGAAATAAAGACCCCCCTTCGTAGCGCGGTTGAAAATATTCCAACATGAAATAGGGATAATTACTTTAACACAAGGGGAGGAAGACGGCTTGGAAGGCGAGGCGACGGCTAGATCAATCTACATGAAGCTTTCCGACAAGGACGCGGACTGGGAGGGTCATCACCTATTAACAAACAAATATGTGCCACCTAAAGTTACTTTCATTTTCTGGGCTTCAATGAACGATGCAATCCCAACAAGGTCCATGCTGCAACACATGGGAGTAGTTATTCAATCCGGTTTATGCTTATTCTGCAACGATGAGCTGAAGACGAGGGACCATCTCTTCATCAATTGCAGGGTGATTAGACAACTGTGGTTGTATTTCCTAAAGGCCTTCAAGGTTCAATGGGTGATGCCTAATAACTTCATGAGGTGCATTTGGAGCTGGAGATTAGAAACAACTACAGCAAGGGTGAAGACGGTATGGAAAACTACTCCATTCGCAATATACTGGGAGGTTTGGAACGAGAGGAACAAGAGGGTGCATGGAGGAAGAGCTAAGACGAGCTACGAGCTGGAAACCGCAATTAAACAATGGATTTTACTGTGGACTTCGTCTACTGATACGTTCAAGGACTATACGGCGAATCAGGTTATAACAAATTGGGAGGAGATTATGAATTTGTAGAAATTAAGGTTTGAGTTTTGATTTAGCGGACTGCACTTCATTGTAAATACCGTTTAATTTTTCCTTTCAATATATCATTCCTTTCTCAAAAAAAAATAAAAATGATAAGTAGTGGATATGGACCTGGTGGTGGGAGATTTCTTTGCAACTGAATTGATAACCAATTTGATAAATATACATGAGAGCACAATTAACAGGAAAAGATTGAAGTAATCCATTTGTTTTTTCTCTCTCAAACCTAGAATTTCCGATTAAAGAGTGATAGACTATGTAAGAGCACTGGAAGTACATATATGTACACTAGTAGAGAAGGATTGAATTTTCTAGAGTTTCTAGTCGCACTTTTTACTGTTTTAGATATTTACCAAGAAGTCTGCGGAAAGTGATAAAAAAGGTAAGATAGTACAACTGTGTGGCCTCACATTTGACATGTCCAATACAATCTTCTGCAGAGCGTTGGGACACACAGAAAAGTAGAGAGGAAATAATGGATCCTAATAATTGCCATTTTGGTTACGCGTTATTGACTGCTTTCGGTGGTCTGTAGTTAGTTACTCTGGATTGAATGCTTCCCCTACTATGCGGGAAACCGCATCTCAATCATTGCCAGTACGTTCGGATGATAAAGTTTACGCATGTCAAGGATACATGATAAAAATGCAAAATAAACATGTTTTTTTATTTTTTTATGATAATATATAATTGAAGAAAATATTTTATAATCTCCAGCACACTAGTGCTTAATTAGGTAAGTTTTACTTGAGATTATATGGTCCCTGTAGCAAACTCAGGAGTGACAAAGACACTTGCGGTTCTTTTGAGCACCACGTTTTTATTTTATTTTTTTGATACGATTATTTACAAAACAAGAAGCCAATTTTTGCTGGCCTCACCATGGTATGAATACAATGTTTTGGAGCTGTCTACGATTTTCAAACGCCTGGAGCTACACCAAAGATAAGATAATGAAAAGGAAAGGGTAAATGATAATGAATTTCGGTTCCTTTCGTCGTCTTTCAAATTCAAACCCGACCTGTACTTGTCTACTTACTTGATCATCAGTTATCTTCCCTGATGTTCCATTTTGTTCTCAGATCATATTTCTATATCTAACGTTATTTATGATAAATGAAGAAAGGATAATATGGTCCGTAGGATAGTATAGACCTTTCTAATGGGCTTAAAAAGTTTTGTATCTTCGTGGCAACGTGATCTATTTTTCTTCTTGAGATAATATGATTCGACAAATTGAAGACAATTATTAAACCATGCATACAAAACTAAAATTAGTAACAACTATGTCGACTTCGAGCGTAACAAATTTGCAGACCTTGAAATTATTTCCTTTATTGATAAACAAAAACTTTTATCTCTTCTTCTATTGCCTGAGAGAAGACAACACATCACGATGAATATCATTTCAATAGTGAGCCATTGTAAAATATGAAAATCAGGAACTGTCCTTCTATTTTCAAGGCTTGAAGGTGAAATCTTTTTCAAGTTTAACCTTCGTCAGGCTAGACAACCAAAAAAATAAAAGAAATACAGTAGGAGGAGCCCCGGATATTTTTGATTTGGCCAAAACTATTTTTTTCTTTTCTAATTGGCCTATGATGATCCAAAATGGTATCTGTTATTGGGGTTATGGATATCATCAATATAAATTTTTCCAACTCGTCTTGTATGGTTTCTTTTATGTACACTCAAATAATTTAATACCCCTTCTAGCAACGATGGATATTTCAGAGAAAAGAAAACAACAGATCAACACAAGTGCCTTCATGTGAATGCACTCCACCTGAGTTAAACTAATCAATCAAACCAGTCGTATGCCTTCACAAGGAAAATGAGGCAACGGTTTCGAACCCGGTGAATTTGTTCCTTCAAAGATAAAAATCAACATTCTATTTTTGCCCTTTTCATTTTGTTCTGAACAAAAGAGTAAAAAAAAGAAACAGCGTTTGAAATAAGACAAGTATGGTAGTTGCATTTGATGTAAGAAGAACTAACAAGTCACATCTGGTCTCATTAAGTTTGGTGATATTTTGATGATGATAGAGTGCGCGTGGCAGAGGATAGCGAGCACAACGTGTTACTCATTATTTCTTTTTCTTACAGCACATGATTTCTACACCTCTTTATCATTATTGGCTCATCATGTAATCGAGCTTATAAATATCACATGATTTCCATCCAGAGGAACACACAACCAAGAAAATCAAAAATACAAACTGAAACAAAAGAAACAAACAAACAAAAAAAGAAGAAGAAATACTCGAGAATCAGAGAGCAATGGAAGCATCAGCAGCCGCAGCCGCAGGAACTCCTACCACTAATAATTCTCTTAATGATGAAACTACTCAGGAGTTCGTGCAGGAGGTACCATTAGAAAGTCAGGCTCCTCTTGTTGGTGGCGAAGAAGTAGGAGCGGATGAAGTTTCTTTGAATAAAGATGAACCAGCAACTCCTACCACTATCACTGTCGATGATACTACTACTCAAGAGTATGCGGAGGAGATACCAGTTGATAATCGGATTCCACCTGTTGATGAAGGAGAAGTTGGAGTTGTTACTACTTTGGATGAGAATGATGAAGATGTGCATGCCACCATGGCAAGTACACTCCCCACAACTGTCATCATCCAATCCAACCACAACAACAGATACTTGCGCTTTGATGGAGAAAATCCAGGGGTACCTAATGCTCTCCGGTTCGACGGAGATTACAATTTCGGCCTCGAGACAAGGTACCAGCTGGTGCGATCTACCACTGCAACTGGACTCTTCCATATCCGGTCTTTATCTAACAACAAGTACTGGGAAAATTTAGGTGGGCCCAACAGATGGATCATTGCCAGGTCTCCCGAACCCGAGGAGGATCAGTCCAGCGTTCGTTGCACACTCTTCCGGCCTGTTTTCCCGGTCTCCAACAGCAATCACGTCCTTAGGCTCCGCCATGTCAACACCGGCTTCTACGTCAGGTTCTTTAATGGTAATAACCATTTTCGCGGTGCCTTGACTTTATTGCCTAAACAGCAACCCACCGACAAGACTGATGAGTTCACCTTCCTTGATTGGAAACTTGTCGCGGTGTTGCCTGACCGTATCAGGATCAAGAACATAGATAACCAGAACCACCTCCTGGCTCGTACAGATGCTTATTTGGACTTCAGAAACACAGCCGATAATTCCTCTGCGTATGACTACAATGTTATTCCGAGTCGCAATGGAGGTGTCCGCCTGAAGAGTGTCATCCGTGGCACTTACTTCACGGAGGATAGTTCGACGTATATAAAGTTAACGCAGGCTTCCCCAACTGTCCATCATACCAATACCGTGTTTATACCCATGATGCTTCCGGATAACCAAATGCTCTTTCGATGTTTGAGGAGCAACAATTTTTGCCAAAATCACTCAGTGCCACTTAGGCCTGCGTGGCGTGACCTCCTGGCCGCACGAGCAAGTTTTCCTGCCAATTCCAGCTACATGGAGGTTGAGGAGCCCGTTTTGTCAAGGACGATCTTTAATGTCAGATATCGCGTTAATGACGCAAGGATCTACAACGAGAGAACTCTTGCACTCATCACCGATGATTCAACCAACAGAACTCAAAATCCCATGACGTCAGCACTGAACCTGAAGACTACAGTTACGAATACATCTACTTGGAGTAACAGTGTAAGTTTGAAAGTGGGTCTCAAGCTTAGCGGTTCGGCTGGTCTCCCATTCGTAACTGATGGTAAAATTGAGATTTCCACTGAGGTTGCCAATACTTGGAACTGGGGAGAAACGCAGACAGAAAGTCTTGAAGTTGGGAATGTGCGAACTGTCACTGTGCCACCGATGAGTAGAGTGGGGGGGAGCCTGATGGCAACAAGGATTTCGTATGATCTGCCATTCTCATACACTCAGCGTGACTTGATGGCAAATGGGACTACACAAGTGTACGAAAAGCACGATGGCATTTTTACTGGCGCCGATGGCTACGCCTATAGGTCTGAGGTTTACGATCTTCCTTTCGAATAAAGCTTGCTTCGTTGTTGGTGGGTAATGATAACCTGAATTAGGTTGATAGTGTTCTTACATTAACTAAAGAATGGAATTCTTACATCACAGATTACAATAGTAGTTAGTGTTTATATAACACACTAATTACAGCTGAACACAGGCTGGCATAAACCTGTGGACAGTATTCACTGAAAGCAACTGAAGTGTGTGAACCACACAAAAGAAGTAGTTATCCTACACCACAAATAGAGACCTTAACCTACACTGCATTACTGTCATGCATTACACTGCATTACTGTCATTATCCCCCCTCAAGCACAAGGGTGGTGACACCACATTGAGCTTGGACCTGAGGAGAGAAAACCTTGGACCATGCAACCCCTTAGTAAAAATATCAGCTATCTGTTCCAATGTTGAAACATAGAACACATCAAGAGCTTTCTGCTGCACAAGTTCTCTTATAAAGTGATAATCTAGATGAACATGTTTCATCTTGGAATGGAGAACAGGATTGGAAGCCAGAGATATGGAGCTAATGTTATCACACCCAAGTCTTGGAATTGCAGGTAGAGAGAAGTGTAAGTCATTCAGCAAATAGCAAATCCAAACAATTTCAGAAGCACTATGTGCTAGTGTTCTGTATTCAGCTTCAGTGGAGCTTCTGGCCACTGTTGTCTGCTTCTTGGAAGACCAGGAAATAGGATTGTTACCTAGAAATATGCAATAGCCACCAGTGGACCTTCTATCATCTATATTGCCACCCAATCAAAAGATCAGAGAAACCAAGAAGAAATGATGTGCCCTTGCTAAATGCAATTCCATGACAGATAGTTCCTTTGATATATCTTAAGATTCTTTTGGCAAGCAAGATGTGAAGTGGTTGGATGTTGCAGATGTTGACATACCTGGTTCACTGCATAAGAGATTTCTGGTCTTGTCCAAGTAAGATAGTGCAAAGCTCCAACAATAGACCTATACTCAGTTGGATTCTCAAGTAAAGTACCATCAGATTTAGACAATTTGATATTAGCTGCAATAGGTGTGCTACATGGTTTTACTCCCTCCATGTTAGTTCTCCTGAGTAGATCAATAGCATATTTGGTCTGACTGAGAAATAAAACATCACCAGTTCTCTGCACCTCAAGACCCAAAAAATAGTGGACATCTCCTAAATCTTTAATTGGAAATTGTTGTTGAAGTTTAGAGATAACAGATTGAAGAAAAACTGTGTTGGAACCAGTCAGAAGAATATCATCAACATATACTAGAGCCACTGAAATCTGATCACCTTGCTTATGCACAAATAATGAAGTATCTGATACTGAAGGAACAAACTGCAACTCAGTAAAAGCAGTTTTGAGAGTGTCATACCATACTCTAGGTGCCTGTTTCAAGCCATAGATTGATTTATGTAGAAGACAAACATGATGTGGCTTATTAGGGTCAACAAAACCAGGAGGCTGACTCATAAACACTTTCTCTTTTAAAGCTCCATGAAGAAAAGCATTACTTACATCTAATTGATGTATTTTCCAGTTGTATTGAACAGCCATTGAAAGAACAATTCTAATGGTTGTTGGTTTTGCCACAGGACTAAAAGTGTCAGCAAAGTCAATACCTTCTTGTTGATGAAAGCCTTTGGCTACTAGTCTTGCTTTGTGTTTGTCTATGGTACCATCAGGATTCTGCTTCACTTTGAACACCCATTTACAGCCAACAACATTTTGATCAGGAGAGGGGTCAACAAGAGACCATGTACCAGCATTTTGCAGAGCAGAGTATTCATTATTGAGAGCAGGAAGCCATACTGAACTTTGCTTTGCTTGTCTAATATTAGCAGGAATAGATGTGTCATATAGTAATGCAGCAGGCATGGGATGTTTTGTGGCAAAGTATGACTTTGGTTTGAGTATGCCATTCTTACCTCTAGTAATCATGCTATGATCATTTACATGAATGGAATGTGATAGTGGAGGAGTAATGGAATTTGGAACAACATTAGCATGTGAATTGGAAGTGACAGTGATAGATGGAGTGGTAGATACTGAGGGAACAGATGGAAAATGAAATTCTGTAGGTGGAGTTACTGTATTGCTACATAAAGTGGATGAAACTAAAGAAATGTATGGAAAATCAGCTTCATTGAATTGAACATGTCTAGAAATGTAAATTTTATCAGTAATAGGATCAAGACATTTGTAACCTTTATGAGACTGACTGTAACCAAGGAAAATACACTGCTTGCTTCTAGGCTCAAGCTTAGTTTTGGTGTAAGGTTTTAACCATGGGAAACAAGCACAACCAAAAACTTTAAGAAATGAGTAGTCTGGTTTTTTGTGAAATAGAAATTCAAAAGGAGAGACATAGCCAATTGACCTTGCTGGAAGTCTATTGATGAGATAGTTAGCTGTATGAAAGACATCTACCCAAAATTTGAATGGTAGGCCAGACTGATGGAACAAGGTTCTAGCAACACCTAGTATGTGTTTATGCTTAACTTCAGCTACTCCATTTTGTTCAGGGGTATTTGGACAAGTTATTTCATGAGTAATCCCTTTGGATAGAAAATATTCAGCAAGTAAAGTGTTTACAAACTCTCCTCCTCCATCAGTTCTAACACATTTGACAGTTAAGGAGAAGAAATTTTCCACATAAGCAACAAATGCAGTAAAAACATTTTTGAAGTCAGATTTATTGATTAAGGGAAAAATCCAACAGAATTTAGAGTAGTCATCTACAATATTAGCATAGTAATATGACCCTGAAATAGAAGCAACTGAGCAAGGACCCCATAGATCCATATGTAACAATTCTAGAGGTTGAGAGGCTGAGTTACAAGACATTTGAAAAGGTAGTTTCTGACTTCTACAGATTTTGCAGTCATTACAAAAGAAAGGCTGACTGGTAGACTTGCAAATGTCAAGTTCCTGCTTAAGTTTCTGAATTGTTTGAAATGATGGATGACCAAGTCTTCTATGAAGAGTGAGAATGTCAGGAGCTTGAGCTGAGAGAGCTTGAGTGGAGAGGGTTGAAGTGGTTGAAGTAAACTTGATAGGATAGAGACCATTTTTATGTGGTCCTTGTAAAAGAATCCTCCCAGAGTTCAAATCCTTCACAATGAAACCATTGGAGGAGAAAGTTATTTCACAGTGATTATCAGAGGTAAATTTGTGAACTGAAAGTAGATTATGAGAAGCATTTGGGACAAGGAGAATGTTATTAAGATTGAAAGAGTGATCATTAGCAGTTTTACTAGATGCACCTAAATGTGTAATATGCATACCTTGACCATTTGCTGTAGTTATCTCCTCAGAGCCCTCAAAAGGAGTAGATTCAGTGAGTGTAGCTGGATCAGATGTAATATGTTGATTGGCACCACTATCTGCATACCATTCATCATCAAAAATATCTGCAGCTGCAAGCATTGCACTTAGATTTGAAGGAGGTTGTCTTCCTTGATATGAGAAGTTTAACCTTTGAGTGCAATTAGGTGCCAGATGACCTTTGATGTTGCACAGCTGACATGGCTGCTCATCAGAGTTGGAATATCCTCTCCCAGAACCATTTCTTGAGAAGATAGCAGGATTAGGAAATCTACCACCTCTAAATCCTCCTCTATGACTTCTTGAAGAATTACTTCTTGAAAAGTTAGCACCCCTAAATCCTCCTCTAGGATAGTAATTAGAAGCAAAAGCTTTTGCATCATAAGTAGATCTATTAGTAGCAATAACTATCTCTTCACTGAGAAGTAAATTGTGCAATTCTTGTGCTGTAACTGGAGGAGTGCGGATTCTAATTGATGTAGCAAAAGATGCATAATCAGAAGACAAGCCAGAAAGAATGCTTACCACCAACTCATTGTCAGATACAGGACAGCCAGCAGCAGCTAGTTGATCTTGCAGTTTCTTGATTTCAACCAAAAAATTGGAGACAGATCCAGTCATCTTCATTGTTTGGAGCTTGGTCCTCAACTGAATAGCATGAGTAGCAGATGTTTGAGCAAACCTAGCATTGATTGCCCTCCATAAACCAGCTGAAGTATCAGCACCAGCAACATAGAAAATCACAGAATCTGAGATTGTTGACTGAATCCATAGTATTAGTGTAGAGTCTTCAGCTTGCCACAGTGAATATTGTGGATTAATCACATCATCAGTAGCTCTTGTGCGATTGATGTACATTGGAGGACAGGGAAAACTTCCATCTACATATTTGAGAACTTGGAATTTTTTAAACAAAGGTAACATCAAAGATTTCCAAGTGAGAAAATTATCATCCTTAAGTTTGAGAGGAATGATGTTAGCTATAGTGTTAAGAGGCAAAGTTGAAATTCGAACAGATTCCATTAAAGAAATTGAAAGAAAAGGTATCAAGATTTAGAGAATAAGATCAAGAATTTCAGGAAGAATGTAGAACACAAAACTTGATTTCAAACCTTCACTAGCAGATGAAATTGGACACGTTCTGCAGCAGAAAAAGCAAATGAGTGGATCGAAAAACCCTCAGAGTATCATGAACTCTGAGTCTGATACCATGATAACCTGAATTAGGTTGATAGTGTTCTTACATTAACTAAAGAATGGAATTCTTACATAGCAGATTACAATAGTAGTTAGTGTTTATATAACACACTAATTACAGCTGAACACAGGCTGGCATAAACCTGTGGACAGTATTCACTGAGAGCAACTGAAGTGTGTGAACCACACAAAAGAAGTAGTTATCCTACACCACAAATAGAGACCTTAACCTACACTGCATTACTGTCATGCATTACACTGCATTACTGTCATTAGGTAATCCATCTATTTTATTTTTATTTTCATTTGTTTGCTCTCTTTTTTTTAATCTTTGTTTATGGTGTGTGTTTGATTTTCTGTTATTTGTTTGTGGTGTGTGTTTGCTATTCTGCTCGAGATCGAGCAGTGAATGTCTCTTATGTGTGTTTTGCTGTAATTTTTGAACTTCATGAATAAGATTTGATATTGCGTGTTTTATATGAACTTAATATTTGTTCAACTGTTAACCCGTAAATATCGTAGTAACTTGACCCATTTTAATTTACCTACTAATTGACCATAAAATAAAAAATATGTCAAAACAAAAGAGAGGTTAAAGCCGAAATACTAAATAAAACAAAAACTTACTAGAACACCGTTGCCACGGAGGTGAGGGGCGACCGAAGAAAAACAAAATCCCACTTCAATGGGACTGGTAGAAAAAACAAAAATACAGATAAATATGATCACCGGTATAATAAACGTCTAAATAAGAAGCAAAATGGTGTTTGCGATGGAAATCTCAAATTCGGCATATCACAGTACCGACAACAACACTATATGCTCAGCCATGTTAATTACGATGAAAATAGTTTCTGCTGATTTTGGTAATTGCGGGTGTGAAGGTGAGAAACTGTTTAAACCCTAAAAAATATACTGCAAGGGAGTACTTTAGATTCAAGAGATCAATCTGTACAAGTCTGGCCTAAACCAAGAAATGGCCGTTCCAGACTTGCTTCGGTCACAAAGAGAAGGAGAATGGGTTGGTTTTGGGGAGGGAAGCAAGGAGAGTGGTGAGACCAGAATAGTTGATTCTGGAAGAGCGGTTGGGTTTCTATGACTTGTTATCAGAAAAGGTAGGAGAGCTCACGAGGAGAGCTAAGTAAGTATTTCTGAGTGTTTTCTTGTTTGAGTGAACTTGTTGTTCAAAGGGAAATAGGTAAGACCTATTTATACAAGTCGAGGTAGAAACGTACCCTGGTCCACCAATGTTCCATAAAGTGGTTAACGCATGAAACTGTTAACGTTATGGGATTGATGTTCCATAAGGTTGTTAACTCACGCCTTTATGTCCCATGAACGTTTCCCACATAACTCCCGTATTTACTAGGCGCCTCACCCTTATGACACTTCCTTATGAAGGGCGTAGTGTACGCCGCACGCTGTAGACCACCAAACCAATACCCGAAGAGAATCCCCCATTTTGTGTTGATGTCTCGAATGTTTTTGGAAAACATGTAACATGTTGCTTTGGATTGGAAGGTCGATCTCGTGGAACTTGATATCCTGGTGACTTTCGACGGTCGAGATGTGCATCTTGAGAGGAGAGGAAACCGTTGATCGTTGCATGCCTTCGTTTTGGTATCCGCGTAGTGAGGTCCAACAGGGTGGCACGGCTAGAGTGTGTTTAGACTTGGCATGAGGGTCCAAGGGTTTGCCATGGGCGTATGGCATGGCTAGGGCCAAGGCGAGGGTGCTTGAATTGGCATGACGTGACTAGCATGGCTAGGGCCAAGGAAAAGTGTGTTTGGCATAGCGCGGCTAGCTTGGCTAGGTTTGGTTTGGCTTGGAAAGTGGGGCCAAGGGTTTGTCATGGGCGTATGGCATGGCTAGGGCCAAGGCGAGGGTGTTTGGATTGGCATGACGTGACTAGCATGGCTAGGGACAAGGCAAAGTGCGTTTGGCATGGCGCGGCTAGCTTGGCTAGGTTTGGTTTGGCTTGGCATGTGGGTCCAAGGGTTTGCCATGGGCGTATGGCATGGCTAGGGACAAGGCGAGGGGGCTTGGCTTGGCATGACATGACTATCCTGGCTAGGGCCAAGGCAAAGTGAGTTTGACATGACGCGGCTAGCTTGGCTAGGTTTTGTTTGGCTTGGCATGTAGGGCCAAGGGGTAGCCATGGGCGCATGGCGTGATTATCTAGGGTTAGGCGCGTGACCAAGCTAGGGTTTTGGGCCAAAGGTCGTGAGGGGACCTTAGATGGCCAGAATTTGCTCCTGGGATTAAAGGGAAACCGTTGATTATTGCCCGGCTTCACTTTGGTAGCCGCATGGGTAAGGCCAGCATGGTGGCGCGGCATGAGGGGCCATGGCGAGACGTGTTTGGCATGGCGCGGCCGTCGTGGCTAGCTTTGGCTAAGTGCGTGACCAAGCTAGGGTTTTGGGACAAAGGTCATGAGGGGACCTTAGACGGCCAGGATTTGCTCCTGGGATTAAAGGGAAACCATTGATTGTTACACGCCTTCACTTTGGTAGCCGCATGGGGAAGGCCAGCATGGTGGCGCAGTACGAGGGGCCATGGAGAGACATGTTTGGCATGGCGCGGTCGGTGTGGATGTCATTATTTGCCATTGGAACAGAGGTGCGACTAGCATGGTTGGCATGCTTTGGCACGGTCGGTGTGGCTGACATGATTTGTCATTGGCACAGAGGTGCGGCTAGCATGGTTGGCATGCCTTGGCCTTGTGATCGGTGTGGATCGGCATGATTTTCTATTGGCACAGAGGTATGGCTAGCATGGTTGGCATGATTTGTAATCTTAACTATTTATTTCATTTACCTTTAATCTGACGGTCCTGATCCTAAATTCCCATTCTAACCTAATTTTACTCTCAACAATCATGCCCATTCTTTGCTGCCGTCATAGTTTGAGCTTCAAGTTGCATATCATTTGCAAAAAAATCCCCAGTCCAATTTATAAAGTTACTGTTTATTATTATTACAATCAACTGATCGAGATTAATTAAGATATCTTCTTTTGACCTTATCAATTGGAAGACAAGAAACACAAAAAAGAAAAGAATACATATCTTGAATGTCCCTTTCTCATTCTCACAAAGTTTCATACCTTATTCGTTTAAACACACCACTGATTAGTCAAAGCATCTACTTTTATGATAATACTTCTAGATCCAGATCAAGGGTTGGATTAAAGCATTTAGTTTCAATCTGGTTTCGATGGGTTTGTGTGATATTACTCGAACTGGGGAGGCAGGTCAAAGAAGACGGAGACGGAAGAGACGATGAAGAAGAAATGGTTCTCTCTCTATCTTATAAAAATACGTGTAGATCATTGGTATGGTTGCATTAGATATCCACACACGTGTGTAATTTTTAAAAGTTATTTTGAGATTTTTAAACATAATTCATTTATTCCGACACACACGCACGACGCACGAACTCCTTTAACGGAGCAGTTACCCCATTTTTTGTGTTTGGTTGTGTTTGATATCCGGATATTGACCACCTACCCCATTTTTTGTGCGATAAATACCGAAAAGATCTCAAAATCCTGAACTTTTATTGGCTGAGGGCCAGAAGCTCTAGAATTTAAGCTTTGATCTAACTTTCAATGTGAGGCCAGCAATTCCCACTCAAATTATATATACAATATGCATGAAAAAGTACACACGTGGGTGGACGAGTAGTAGCAATAGGTAGTGACAAGACCGTTCCTCATTTTTCATTATTACTTGGTTATTAAACAAGATATATATCCTCTTCAGTTTTGCATCTGATTGATTAACAAGTAAACAAGATATATATCCTCTTCAGTTTTCTTTATTCTTCACCGTCCAAAACATAATAACCAAGCCGTAACTCTATTCTCAACCCTTCCTTCCCCTACTCTCTCTCATATAACGCCCTAATCATTTTAAGATTGGATATGGCGAAAAAATATATTTACGAGAGTTTGTTAAAAAAATTCAAAACATGGGTTTCGTTCAAATAATCCAACAGCGAAAAGCCCTAAAGCCCTAATTTCACTTTCAGATCAAACTATGGCGACAGAAATCCATCCTCCCATCACAGGGAAGGAGCTATGTAAGCCACACATAGATCACAATTATCATATCTTGGCATTCGAAGAACAAGGTAAACATGCGATTTTTACAGCATTTAATAGAATAACGTAAAAGAAAAAGAGTAATTCTAAAACACTAATTTTATTTTATAGGTGTTGTATTTTACATTGATCTCCAATATTTCTTATCTTTTTGATGAATCAGAGTATTAGTTATACAGTTAATGCATTTACTAATACATGTAAAAGAATATGGTCCTTCAAAATTATCTTTTCAATCACTACATGTAAAACCAGTTTACAGAAACAATGTTGTGGAAGCATTTGGATAGTTTCATGGAACAACCGTTGGTAGCAATGCATTCGAAAAAGTAACCACTGTCTCTTATTGTGAATTTAATTATATCTTGCTTGAAAGGAAGGAAGATTTTGATGAATAAAATATGCTATAAATAGTATAAAATGAATTAGTCCCACATGGATTAGAAACCACAACTCTACTCAAATTTCTGTGTATAAAACTAGTTCTCCACTCTCTCAAATGAATCACGCGCAGCCATGCGGCAAGCACAAAGCGAACTATTCTTTCGCCTTTTACTAAAGAATACCGTGTGCTTGCCGGTACGCCTACTTTTGAGGGGTTTCTCTTCTCCCAGAGGAACCCTACAATCCTCAAAATCGAAGTTTTCTGTGTCTCAAGGCATAATTCCTTGAACCAAACATGTAAGTTTTCTTTCCCAGCTTCATTGAACTCTTAAGCTTTGATATCCAGTTAATAATGATATCCTCTAAAACTATGTCAGATAAGCACTTGACTTAACCCACAGAAAAGACTTCATTTTTTGTTTCTATGAAGATAGCTTCAGGTGGTTTATCTTTAATCTTGAAAATTCTCTCATATTGAATCGATTATGTCGTTGGAGCGGGATCTAGAGCTGCTTGAAAAAGGATTGACGTATCCAGATCCATAGTCAAATGGTGTAGTGGGAGAACCAATTGGATCTTTTTACTATGAGTCTCCAAGTAGTATCCATCACAGAAAACATATGACGGTGTATAATTTTGCAAATTCAGTACCAGTGAGATAATCTTGAATATCAGAAAAGATGGTCATGATTGCTCCCCTTTAATGAGAGCAAGCATATTCAAAAGTCAAAGAAATAACTAATTTCAGCCGCTAGATCTCCTATCTTCAAAATAGGAACGTTGGATGATGGAATATTCCATAGAAGATTCCCGTCACATTCCGTGTGGCTTTTTTCGTCACTAGACGGGAATACCCCTCATCTTTTCCATTTATCTTTCTAAAACGCAACTCTTTCTATTCACCTCTTCAGTTCCATCGCCATCGTTACTATCACCAGCAGCAACACCATCACCCCCACCACTATCATCGTCACCAGCAACACCACAACCCCCGCCATTACCAGAAACACCACTGATTTATTATTCTCCCAGTTTCACTATTTCACTATTTCAATTTCTCCAATTTTTATTTTTTATTTTAACGTCTCTTCTCCAGTTGAAGCTTCAGTTTGGGTTGAACAATTAATGGCGGATATCAACAATTGAATCGATTGTTTTCTCTTCTTCAATTAGGTGTGTTAATTTACTCATATCAAAATCATTTTCTACTATAATCTTTAATTCTAGGGTTCTGTTGGTTTTAGGGGTTTTATATGATTACGTTTATCAATGGTTTTCAAGGGTTTCTTATTCTGACACCAATTTCAGCATTTAGTGTAGCATTTCCATCTAATTGATGATAAATTAGTTGGACTTTCATCGTATATAATTCCAAACTCTTAATTATTTGATTGTTATTCGAAATTGGGTTCAATGTGATACCCCAGCATAAGAACAATGTGATATGTGGACGTGATAAGCTAGGGGTGGACGTAAGAAATAGAAATTTATGTTGCTCTCAATTGATACCGCATCGTAAATAGTATATATTTCAGTATTAATTGGTTTTTACTTGAATGAGATTTACTTGAATGAGAAATGGGAGATTCCTAATTTGATTTGGATATAAGAAAACTCCATGTAATGATTGGAATTAAGCTTTCTATTTAAATAACCAGTGAAGATATAAATCAATTTTTGGAATTTTATTATGCATCCAATAAATCAATATAATTATACAATTGCTAGCTGTTTGAACTGAAATGTACCATTGAAGGCTATTGATGTTTATGTTATTGTGGTTTGCAACATTGAGTAATAGGAATAGTTTATAAAGTTGATTGTAATATGGGTTTCTTAAATTTGCTGTAGAGAAAGCATACTTAGATGGTGTTGAGGTAAAAATGTATCCAATGGTTCATTCAAGTCTGAAGAATCACTAAAAGAACTTAGACAATTGTATGATACTGCTGGTTCAAGAAAAATCTTGCACCTGCATAGCAGGAGACGGTTGTCGTTGTTGAGAGGCTCAACACCTTTAGGGGTCGAATCAAGTTCTGCAAGATGAATTCGGCTGTTTCTTATTGTGGCTCTTGCTCCTGTTTTGGCGTTTCATACACTTTTGTAGCCAGTAATCATCCTGTATGTTGCGGTTAACTTCTAAGGTACATGTTAAATCTTACTTTAATAAGATAGTTAGTCACCTAATCGAACAACATTATTATCATTATTTAGTTTAACTAGAAATAACCGCGAACCAGCAAATTTCTAGCCTATGTCCTGCGGTAGAGATCGGGAAAGGCTGACAAACGAGATGTAAACCCAAGACGATTGAGGGTTCAGATTCTTGAGTTCAAAGACGTGCACAATTGTACTGGCTGTAAATTGATCCCACTTTTGATTAGACAAGCCATCATATCTATTTGATATGGTCATCACTCAAGCCCTGAATCATTTTATTACCCTTTTTTGCTTTCATTTTTATTTTTCTCTTTAAATCGCGTTTCTTTTGATAATTATTGCCTTGAATTCTTTGATTATGATTCTAATAGCAGAGTGTTATCTGGCTTGATTCTGAAATCAATTCATCTGATTGTATATCATATGTTACAGTCTTATACTAGGAGGAGTCGCAGATACATATATTTGGTGAGTGAGATATCAAGATTTAGAAAGTAAAAAAAATCATTGCCATGATTGATGTGGGTTGGTACAAATCTTTCCTCGAGAGAAGCCCATGTATTAGATTTTCTTTTTTTAGTCCAAGTAGCAACACAAATCACCTGTACTATTGGTCGCATTATTGATCGACTTGCTTATCAGTTTTGTTGATCTGATCACTTGATATATTTGCCGATCCCATTCTATATCCTATCGAGTTACAAACTTATGATCACTGATGACAGGTTACATTTCAGGTAGATTGAAGATTTTAACTACACGAGCCCGCTCTGTTATTCCAAGGAAGATGATGACTAGAAAACAGGCCAACAGAAGTGAATATCCAATGATAAAATCTGTACGAGAAAAGACTATTGTTTGCCGACGTGCAACGCAAGTCACACAACTATATTGATGATTCTTATACTTTCCGATCAAAAGAAGAAGAAACGCTTCCATGAAAAACTCAACAGAAGAGTTAAGTAGAAAGATCAGCTTATAATCATTGGGAAACAAAGATTTGATGAAAAGGAAATTTATCCATACCTGTTGTTTGTCAGATGATGTAAAAGTTTAAGTTGGTTGAAGCTGAAGCGACTATGTAAGGAATTGATGGAATTTAAATTGAAGCTGGTGGACTAAGTTAATCGATCATAGAAGATTAATTATAAAATATTGTAACTAAGATTTCAAAATTAAGATTAGTTGTTTTTTTTTTGAAACATGGTTGTTTGTTAAATATGTTCATAGTAGTATATATAATTTGTTATTCTAATTGTAAGAAAGTGAAGTAAAAATCACATAATTACTTATAACAAGCGACGAAGCATAAGTTACAATAGTATCATTTATAATCAGTTATTTTGAATATAATATGTTGTTCTAAAAGCAATAGATGAACAAATCCCCAATAAAATATGGAATAGACCCCAAAATCCATCAACCGTTGGAACGGCCAGACTTGCTTCGGTCACAAAGAGAAGGAGAATGAGTTGGTTTTTGGGAGGGAAGCAAGGAGAGTGGTGAGACCAAAATAGATGATTCTGGAAGAGCAGTTGGGTTTCTATGACTTGTTATCAGAAAAGGTAGGAGAGCTCACGAGGAGAGCTAAGTAAGTATTTCTGAGTGTTTTCTTGTTTGAGTGAACTTGTTGTTCAAAGGGAAATAGGTAAGACCTATTTATACAAGTCGAGGTAGAAACGTACCCTGGTCCACCAATGTTCCATAAAGTGGTTAACGCATGAAACTGTTAACGTTATGGGATTGATGTTCCATAAGGTTGTTAACTCATGGCTTTATGTCCCATGAACGTTTCCCACATAACTACCGTATTTACTAGGCGCCTCACCCTTATGACACTTCCTTATGAAGGGCGTAGTATACGCCGAACTCTATAGACCACAAAACCAATACCCAAAGAGAATCCCCCAGTTGGTGTTGATGTCTCGAATATTTTTGGAAAACATGTAACACGTTGCTTTGGATTGGCAGGTCGAGCTCGTGGAACTTGCTCACTACACCATATTCAGCGATTAGTAACTAAAATTCGTAACCAACATGTAGCCGTCACGAATTAGTGACTAAAAATTTCAGTTACGAAAATTTAGTGACACCACATGTTCCGTTACGAAATTTTACCAGTTTAGTGTCAGCCCAGCCCGTGTCACGATTAGTAATTGCTGGAAAACAATCGTGCGAAAGAACCGTGTGCAGAGTAACACCCTCCTGAGCACCGTGCGAAAGAACCGTGTACATTCTATCAAGTTTACCCTATCGTGTGAATAAACCGCACAAATTTTATCCCCTTCTTATCTCTTCAGTCTTCTACTGTTCTAGCGATAAAACTAGGGTTTAGTGAACATCACAGAAATCTTCTCTTCATCGATCGATTTGGCCGAGAAACATCACAAAAATCTTGTCAATACCTTTCAATCATCGATCTGTGTAAGTTTTAATCGATCTGTTTCATTTTATTTTCAAGCTCTAAAGAAAATTTATGAAACATATGAATCGAGGATGGTGGTGATGGATTAATTTATGAGGTTCGATTAAAGTTTGAAGAAGATTAAAAGAAAGATGAATCAGGGAGACGCAGAACAAGGCTTCACAGAGTGGATTGATGTTCTGAAGATTTTGAAGTTGATATATAGAGTTACTGCTAGATAAGGAAGCATGCATGGTAGTCGTTTAATTGGGTTTTTGAAGTTGATTCAGTGGCGAATCGAAGAATTAGGGTTATAGTTCAATTCTGGAAATGAATAAAATCAACATAAGATCTGATGGTTATGCATATTAAGAAGAATTAACGGTGATGGTGTTAATTCGAGTGTTTGAATCCAGCCTCAAAAGAAAAGGTAATTATGGTTTGTTTACTTAGTTTCATTTAGTTGGGTTACTTGGTGAAATCTTAGATGTATATTGTTTGAATTGAAGTAATATTGACTATTAGAAGTTAATTTTAATTTGATTGAGAAGTTTAGAATTACAGATTATGGTTCCTCATATTCTTCCCCAAATTGGTTTTAAGTTTCTCTATTGAATTGTTTTTAGGAAGATGGAGTTTGAATTTTAATGAGGAGAGTATTTTTGAAGACAAGAACATGTTTTGAAGTTTCTATGGAAGTATGAATGATTTACTGGTGGTGATGAAGATGGTTCTATGCATTCTGTCTGTGTGTGCGTAGATGAATGGTGGGTTGGTTGCAGATGCAGTAGAGGCTCAGTTGTTATGCATGTATGAACTGAAATGGGTATGTGCATAAGTTGAGGATGGTTGAGGTGATGATTTGGTGGAGATGTTGATAATTATCTGTATTGAATTGGAGTTGTTGTTGAGATGGAGTTGGAGGTTATGTTGGTTTGGTAAGTACATGGTCATGGAGTGATTAAGAGAGTTAAATCGCAAAGTTTATGGGGTAAATGTGAATTGCAGGGTATGAGATTGGTGTCAATATTATGAGAGTGTAGAGAATAAGGAAGAGATCATGGTGGTGGAGGAGATGAACTGATGTTGATGTTGTGGGAGTTTTTGGTTCTGACATTGCTGTTGAGCTGTTGAGTTTGGTAAGTACATATGTGAAAATCGGTCTTTAGTTTGGTAAGTACATATGTGAAATTGTATTGATTTCCTGTTTTTCTTATGTCAGTCATCTTTGACACAACCTCAAATGATGGTGGTGTCAGATTTGGATGATATATTTTTGCCATTGCCAGATGAGCTCGTTGTTAACTTTTCCGAATCACGAACCTTTTTGGATGCATTCCTAGACAGCTTTCCATGCATGTTTCAAGAAAATTTGAATGTCGAATCCGCTTATGGTGTGATTCCTTTTCACTGTTTTCACGCTTAGAACTTGTTGTTGCTTTGATTGTGCCAAACAGGTGTGTGTTCTATGGAAATGTTTGTGTACGTGTGTACAGGTGATAGGTGCAATGATAACCGACCAACAGGTGTGTGTTCTATAAAAAAGGGATCTTCCACGAGGTCAGTAGAGATGCTTTGGGGCATGTAAGGAAGGATTGTGACGAGCAAGGTTTCCCAATGAAGCAAGGAGTGTTGACTTGTGGAAGAGTTAGGCTCCTGCGACATAGAGGTACATAGAATGTGAATATGATTGTAGTTTGTTCATTATGTGTTGCATATGGTCCTCAACAGTGCCAATAATGTGAAGTCTGGGTTGAAAAGTGTGTTTATGGAGCGTGGATAGCATGTTCCTGACATTTAAATACCCATCACAGAGTATTGTGTTCATGCCATTCTATGTGTTACTAATTTGAGCAGTGTATTATAGATTTTTAATTGATTGGGTTATGGTTTATGGTTCTGTTTCCAGGTCTTCACAATTGTTGCAGCTTATGAACACTAGATATAATTTTATTGGCTTTGAAAAGTTGGAGAAATCAGTTCGAGGTAAGTACTAGATTTCCCGCCCATGAAGCCCCAAAGAGGTATAATTTGTCCACCAGATCGTTCCCCTTAATCCAGTCTGCTGTATATTTATACAAATTTTGCTCATTCTCTAGACAGAGAATCGCTAATTCTGTTCCATGTATTCGGAAAATCTACACTGTCCAACATCTATAAATAGGATTGAGATGATTCTAGTTAAAGAGTTGAATTGATTTCAGAGACTAGAGAGCTCGTTTGGTGTTTCTACTGGAATTTCATGGTGCTTGATGTTTTATAACTTCAGTGTGAGTAAGGGATTCCTTTGCAGATTATTTTGTTGCAGTTTGAATGAATTTGCCCCAATTCTGTTTTGAGCTGTTCAAAGGTAAGAAGCTAGCGAAGGAAAATTCTTCAGCTGTTCAAAGGTATTGTTTCACACTACTAGCTTTCCCATTAGTATGCTATGTTTATCAGATTTTGATTTCAAGGCTAAGTACTCCAAATACCAGTATTTGCTCTTGGCGTCATATGTAGAACAATAACTAGTGATCTATTTCTAGAACATTCGTTTATAAAGGTTAGACTCTACATACACTCAATTTACAGCAAGTAGTGATCTATTTGTAATTGTGAATGCTAGGACGATACCGTGCATTAAAAGGTTAAATTTAACCTGTATGAGTTGGAAAAAATGTTTCAATGTGTCTGCCACCCCTCCTTATCTGTTTACTCCTTCCGTAACCTTTCTATCCTTTTCGCTTCTAATATTTCTTCGTCTCCTACCAGGTCTAACTGGGATGAAAATGGAGGTGTTCCAGAATCTTCCGAGTCTAGAATCGATGGTCAGCCAATTCCTCATGTTTCTACTGCAGTTCCTGTTACACCGAAGCCGAGTCCTCTTGTTTCTGCTGCAGTTTCAGTTACACCCAAGACGCTCAAGGAATCAGATGGTTATCGGAAATATTCCATTAGTGAAATTAAAGAGAAGTATCATCTTGATGAAATATTCGAGGTGGAGTTCATCGAAGGAGAAGATAGGCTGACTGATGCACTCGTCAAGAATTTTCCTTGCGACAAAGAAAACTTATTGATTGCGGTCGGTCAGTTGGAGGCGGGTCTACGTTTACCTATGTACTACCAGGAAAATCCTTTCTATTACGAGGTGTTGAGTCAACATGCTGATAAGAGGGCCATTTTTCAGTACAACGGCAATTTTTTTCGCTTTCTACGGGAATGCCGCAAACGTAGTAAGGGATGCACTGGGATAACATCTAAAGTTTCTAAGTTTCGTCGCATGCACATCGTCCTTGGGTGATTACTTCCACTGCATTCTAGAATTCTAGTTAATTGAGGTCCCTTTTTCAACTGGACAGTGTTCGGCATCATTTTTCATTAGTTTTAAGGCCTTCCAAAATTGGATGTTAAAATGAGACTGTGAAAATGTTTCGTTACTTGAAAATGTTTCGTTTAAGATTGTGCACATATATAACTATGATGTTTTGATCTGTTTTTTAATAGTAGTATGGGGACTATGTTTGCTGTATTGACATGCAATCACCGAATATTTTGATCATCTTCTACCTTGCTGACTTTCCTTTTTAGGGCAGAGTTGTTTTATAAGCATTGACTGTTCTTCTCTTATTCCTACTCATCTGTAATCATTATGTTATATATGTGCAGGTCCTTGGCTCAATGCTAGGAAGACAAAATAAGTACTAGCACAAGGATTTTGCTAGTCAATGTACGTTTCTATCTCCTTGTCATCTCCACATCCTAATTCCTTATACTATACTCGACTTGATATGCATTCATACTCTTTGTTTAAACCTTGTTCAAATCAACATGTTATAGTCCGCGGCCTCTTTTGCCCCCATCTATTGAAGCTTGATAACTTATTTCACTTTTGTTTACTTTAACAGGGTTCAGGCATTGAATGTGCATTGAGTTCTCAAAAGGAATGATGCCTATGCAATGGCGACCGGAGACGACGCAGTTCGTAAGAAGAAGAACAAAGTATTGTTGGCTTAATAATAAATGGCTAAGGTAATGCTCACAATATGCTTATTCATAGCATTTATGTATACTTAGCAGTTATGGATCATGAAAACATAAATTGGTTGAATGACTTCTTTTGAATGTTGGAATGAATGTTAAATTATATTGAATGACTTCTTATGAGAAATGTTGAAATGTGAAATGTTGGAATTGGATTGTATTGTAACAATTCCAGGGGATAGGGTACCTGCAGGGTAAAATGAAAGGGATGGAAACATTAATATTGACCAGGTCAATAAACACTGACGTTTTTTTTGTAACAAAATAATTCGTAACGGCAAGAAAGTGTCACTAATTTTTTACCAGGATAGTAGGAGTCAGTCAACATTGACCTGGTCAAAAATTAGTGACCTCGGTAAAAATTTAGTGACGGAAAAATCTTGGTTACTAAAATTTTATCAGCACAATGTAGTCAGTCAACGTAGACTAAGTCAATGTATTTGTAACCGTAAAAAAAAAATTCGGAACAGTCTAGATTCAGTCACTAAATTTTATTTCGTGACACTCGATCGTTTGTCACGAAATGTGTCACAACCTCACATTAGTGACGACAACATGTTGGTTACGAAAATTTGTTACACACCTGGTTGTAACGGTCCGTGAGCATCACGACCCCATTTCGTGACTGAAATAATGTGTCACAAAACGCAAAATATGGTGTAGTGGCTAGCCCGGTGACCTTCGACGGTCGAGATGTGCATCTTGAGAGGAGGGGCAACCGTTGATCGTTGCGCTCCTTCGTTCTGGTAGCCGCGTAGTGAGGTCCAACAGGGTGGAACGTCTAGAGTGTGTTTAGACTTGGCATGAGGGGCCAAAGGTTTTCCATGGGCGTATGGCATGGCTAGGGCCAAGACGAGGGAGCTTGGCTTGGCATGACGTGACTAGCATGGCTAGGGCTAAGGAAAGTGCGTTTGGTATGGCGCGGCTAGCTTGGATAGGTTTGGTTTGTCTTGGCAAGTGGGGCCAAGGGTTTTCCATGGGCGTATGGCATGGCTAGGGACAAGGAAGGGGCGCTTGGCTTGGCATGACGTGATTAGCATGGCTAGGAACAAGGAGAAGTGCGTTTGGCATGGCGCAGCTAGCTTGGATAGGTTTGGTTTGTCTTGGCATGTGGGGCCAAGGGTTTTCCATGGGCGTATGGCATGGCTATGGCCAAGGTGAGGGCTCTTGGCTTGGCATGACATGACTAGGATGGCTAGGTCCAAGGCAAAGTGTGTTTGGCATGACGCGGGTAGCTTGGCTAGGCTTGGTTTGGATTGGCATGTAGGTCCAAGGGGTATCCATGGGCGCATGGCGTGATTAGCTAGGGCTATGCGCGTTACCAAGCTAGGGTTTTGGGCCAAAGGTCGTGAGGGGACCTTAGATGGCCAGGATTTGCTCCTGGGATTGAAGAGAAACCGTTGATTGTTGCACGCCTTCACTTTGGTAGCCGCATGGGTAAGGCCATCATGGTGGCGCGACATGAGGGGCCATGGAAAGACGTATTTGGCATGGCGTGGCCGTCGTGGCTGCCATGATTTTCCATTGGCACAGAGGTGCGGCTAGCATGGTTGGAATTCCTTAGCGCTGCCGGTGTGGCTGACATGATTTGTCATTGGCACAGTGGTGCGGCTAGCATGGTTGGCATGCCTTGGCGCAGTCGGTATGGCTGGCATGATTTTCCATTGGCACAGAGGTGCGGCTAGCATGGTTGGCATGCCTTGGCGCGGTCGGTGTGGCTGGCATGATTTTCCATTGGCAAAGAGGTGCGCTAGCATGGTTGGCATGCCTTGGCGCGGTCGGTGTGGCTGCCATGATTTTCCATTGGCACAGAGGTGCGTCTAGCATGGTTGGCATGCCTTGGCGCGGTCGGTATGGCTGGTATGATTTTCCATTGGCACATGTGGGAATTAGGGTTTGGCTCGTCATAACCCTAATTTGAAAAATATAGCCGGGTAATTATTTTAGAGACACATTAAAGATTTCAGTATATGTGCCTAGTAAATACTTGTTGCTTTAAATGTTGTAACATTACTGTCTTTTAGGGTTTAGTGTTTTACGATTTTAACCCTAAACTAAAAACCACCATCAACATTAAGTCCCCTGCTTAGCTCGGAACATGTGCATTGTTGCGAGGTAAGCATATGATGGTGATAGACAAGGACGGAATCGAGGCGTAAATCATTGCAAAGATGGTCAGGAGAATCCGACTAACCTTTTGAGTGGTAAAGAGAGTTTTGGCTTCCCGTGTTTGGTAGCCTTGCGTAAGTTGTACTGGCAATGCAGACCGTGGAGTTGTGAGGAGAAAGTTACCGTCTTGGTGTGGTCGTATACCTCCAAGGCAAGGGGAGCGGTTGTGGAATGCAAATCAAGTGGACGTCTTGGATCGAAGAGCCAAGAGGTAGCGTGGTCCTGGCTGTGGAAGTGACATGGAGAAACATACAGGGTCGACTAGGCGTGGCGGGGCCGCGGTGATGGGGAGAGGTCTTGGCTAGGGCCGCGGCGATGGAATGCATGGGCGGCTAGGCGCGGTGGGGCCGTGATGATGGAGCGAGGGCTTTGATAAGGCCACAACAATGGCATATATGGGCGGCTAGGCGTGGTGGGGCCGTGATATGGCATGAGTGGTCTTGGACATGGAAATTGGTCTTTGCGGGACCGGTTTCCTCTTTTACCTTCTTGCCTTAAAATAGGAAATCCATTCTTTGTTCAAACTCCAACGTACCATGTATAAATAAAAAGAGGGGGCCGGCCTCCCTTTTGTTTCACGCCTATTTATTCCTCCCAGCCGCGTGTGACAGCAGTAAAGCAGAGCAAATGAGCGAATCCCAGGTACGCCTTCCAACATTTCTCTTTAACTCGTTTTTTTTTCCCTAGTGTAGTGGTAGGCGTACCTCTTCATGACCTTGTAGAAATGTTGGCATGAATCTTAGGTATTTTTTTCCCTAGCTTGTAGTAACACTTAGGCATGGATACCATAACAATGTTGGCCGCCCCTACTCACTGTGCAAGGTAGGCATGTGATAGTAATTTCCATGTCTTCTCACGAAAATCTAGATTCTTAGGGTTTGATCCTTGCTTTGGTGTAGCCGTGTGCATAATTCACCCCTTTTTTGTGTGTTGTTGGGCACGTCTATCTGGCTGGGCGCGAATTCCCAGGCTGCGTGTAGTGGTGATGTAGAGTCTTGAAACCAGATGGTTTGTGCCCAGGGCGGCTCTCTTGTGTCTGATAAAAATAATTTCTACATGCTTTATGTAATAATTCCCGCTCCTCTTGTTCCTTTGCAGTTATCACAGTGGTGAAGAACGACGTAAGAGAAATTTGTTAATATGTCAATAGTTTCGGTGGTACCGAAGGATGTGAGTAATTCCAAGTCAAACATAGATGATGAGTTCTTCACGGCATCAGCCACGGTTAGGAGAAACCATCCCCAATACATACCGATCCTCCTGACCGGTTCAGAGAGTGAAGGAGAGGATCGATCGGTTCAGCCAGGAGGCGTAATAAGGTTTATCCTCCAGAGGAAACAATATCATGCCTCTCCTATCGACTTTAAAATCCCTGCAACTCAGTTGCGTTCCTTTGAGAAATGGGGGCGATTCATTATGGACCAGGAGCCTGTAAAGACCAATTTGACCAGGGCGAAGATTGTTGATGCTGTTATGGACGCTGTACTTCAAATTAGGAAAGACATTCCAGGCTTGGTTTCTTTCGTTTCCAGATGGTGTCCAGACACCCATACGGCCGTATGCAAGTGGGGAAAAATGACTATTTCTTTGGAGGGCGTGGCTGTGTTGCTGAATCTTCTTGTAATTGGAAACCTCGACATCAGGTTGTCTGCAGTTGAAGAAGAAATGCGCGCCACCCTGGTTGCGAAGTCAAATGGATTCGTTCGGAGGGAAAATGAGACGAAGTGCTTTTATGACTGGTGGGTATCTCAGTGGTTTCCTGATGAGTTGGAGTCGGACCAGAAAAATATTATACTTCATGTCGCGGCGTTCTTAGCTCTTTGGCTATCCAGGGATAGCTTTGAAGACGGCACGGGTAATAAAGAGCTAAGGAAGGAACTTATCAAGTTTGCCATAAAATTGGCAAAAGGCGTCGTTCTCCCCATCGGTGGTTTATATTTTTGTTCTTTGTACGCACACCTGGATTAGCTGGTTTCGGACATGGATGCCTCGAATGGCCATATGAAGGTGGATTCGTATGTTCATGCCGCTTTTCTCCAGGCATGGTTGTGGGAGCATTTCGAGAAGTATGCCCCGAAACCATTGGAAATACTTCCGGAGTCTTGGGGTGGCTCCAGGATACTGCGTTGGTCGAATAGGCGCCCAAAACCTGGTCCGAAACTGATTAGGTTTCTTGACAACTCGTATGCGGTTAATTTTCATCCACTGGGCTCCGGTGCATGCGTCCATAACTCAGGTTAGTACCTTTGCTCCCTCCTCGAACATGTCTTTGTCTTATGATGATAAGGGCCTGAGCGTTGGAGGGATAGCGTTCATGCTTAGCTGCAAGCCTGGTCACGTCCCATCTTTTTTCTGAGGAGCTTGCAAAGTAATTTCCTATAATATTGATAGAGCTGCTCGACATATGGGTTTTGACCAAAGGTTCCCACTTGTTCGTCATCCGGGTGTTCAAGAAATTCCGTTGTTGAATGTTCTCGATGCCAGTGCTCTTGTGTCGGGTAAAAGCCTGCCTTTTCTCGCGAAACGGAACCCATCAACGGCTTCCAAATATAACACATTTTTGCAGGATGAACTCCTTGTCATCCAGGACTTTGTGAAATCCATGGTGGAGAATACCCGTGGTAAGCCTTCCGTCGAGGTTTTAGAAAAGCATCCGTTGTTGAGGGATACTTCTTCAATTAAAAGAAAATCTGTCAGTCTTGAAGCAGAAAGTCCCCAAGTGAAGGAGCGAAGGTCTAAAAATTGTGCAGGAGGTTTCCGGTCAGACTCCACAGATTTACCGACTTTTAGTTCATCCAATATGCGGGTATGTACGGCTCTCCTCTTGACTTTAACTTGGAACGTCTATATCTTTGTTTCTTTTCTGAGAATGCGCTCTTGTAACCCATCCAGGGTCTTAGTAGTACGAACGCCTTTCCCAAACTTACGAGAAGTCAAAAAGTATCATTTCTCGAGACAGAGATTAGCGTTGTCGAGCCTATCCATAGTGATGAAGAATCCGAGAAGGATGAAAGTTCCGAGTCTGGGGATGGTGAGAGTAGTTTTTCTGACAACAGTGCTGAGTCTTCATCTAGTCAGTCTGAAAATGAATTAGTGAGTCTTCCCCACGTTTTCTTCCTACCCCTTCTCTTCTTTTTTTTTTGCAGTAAAACTAAATCTTGATTTTTTAGGAGGAAACCGTTCCTGGGGATGATCTTGAAGTGGAAGACCACCAGAGTAAAGATGTAACCGTACTTCCTACTACGGAAACTGCACTATCTAGCGATTTGGACATGAAGATTCATCGTCCTGAGGGCACCGCCGTGACTCAGGTGGAGGAGGGCACTTCGGGGGGTGAAATGGTGGTTAGGAATCCCCTGCCAGTTGCTGATTCAGTTGCAGGTACCACCTTAGATCCTCTGGATCTGGCTCCTTTTCCGGGTCATGTGTTGATTGGTAGATTTAGTGTTCTAGCTAAACATGTGACATTGTACACCAAGATTTGGGAAAGCTATGGTCACATTTCCACGATTAAGAAGATCACTAGTCGACATGCGTTAATCAAGCGTGTGGAGGAGGCCTTGTCTTGATTGATGAGATGTGCAACGTGACTAGTCATACAGTTTATGAGGATGTAATGTCGATATGGATGTTCAATCGTGACATGTGAAAGGGTTTCGAATTCAACGTTCCTTGGTTCGTTGAAGGTCTCTCTGATATTGAAAGGTTGCTGGTCGAAACAGTCGAAGGTCCATCTGCAGACATGGTGAATAAGCAGGAAGCGGAATTCAAGAAATTCTGCCGGCAATTAAAATGGAAAAGGGCGGCTCTCTAGAGCACAAAGGAGGCCTTTTCCAATAGAAGCAAGCCATTGTTGGAAAACTTTCCTTGAATATATATCTGTTTTTTGGACCTCTTATCTTTAGGTTTTTTTTTTTAAAGTCAAATGAGACGCCTGGTTTTTGGTTTTTGATTTTCTGGTTTTCTCGGGTTAATAGCCAAATACTACCTTGACGGTTTTGGGTTATTCTTTTTGGAATGAATTGTTTAGGAATTGATTGTTTTGGTTATGATTTAAAGTGACACAGACATCCCAAGAGAAACCTTAGAACCGTGTGTTGGTAGGTGACATGGGATAAGCTATGTATCTTGTATTGAAAAACTTGAAATAGAAAACCACGTATCTTGTCTAGGTAAGACATACTTGGTTTTTAGGTCTCCTGATGAAAAGTGAACCTTCCGGGTGTAAGAACGAGTCTTATGGGAAACACCTCCATGGGAAGTCCTCAGTCATTACTGAGCCGTCTGATAACCAAGTCCTTGATCCTTGGGTGGATCATCTGCTTCTATCCTCTGGGAAGTCCCCAGTCATCCCTTGTCGTGTCATGACTGATAATGAGTCACCGAGTGATTGAGTCGGAGTGAGTCTCCTTCCCCTACAATCTTGATGTCTGGGTCGAAGAACGATATCGACAGTAGAAAATTAACATTTTAACCGATAGATCAATCCTCCCATTGTGGTCGCCAATTATTTATAGGTGAAAATAGTTTCTGCTGTTTTTGGTAATTGCGGGTGTAAAGGTGAGAAACTGTATAAACCCTAAACAATATACTGCAAGGGAGTACTTTAGATTCGAGAGATCAATCTGTACAATTCCGACCTAAACCAAGAAATGGCCGTTCCAGACTTGCTTCGGTCACAAAGAGAAGGAGGATGGGTTGGTTTTGGGGAGGGAAGCAAGAAGAGTGGTGAGACCAGAATAGTTGATTCTGGAAGAGCAGTTGGGTTTCTACGACTTGTTATCAGAAAAGGTAGGACAGCTCACGAGGAGAGCTAAGTAAGTATTTATGAGTGTTGTCTTGTCCGAATGAACTTGTTGTTCAAAGGGAAATAGGTAAGACCTATTTATACAAGTCGAGGTAGAAACACACCCTGGTCCACCAATGTTCCATAAAGTGGTTAACGCATGAAACTGATTTTCATGAAACTGTTAACGTTATGGAATTGATGTTCCATAAGGTTGTTAACTCACGGCTTTATGTCCCATGAATGTTTCCCACATAACTCCCGTATTTACTAAGCACCTCACCCTTATATATGACACTTCCTTATGAAGGGCGTAGTGTATGCCGAACAATGTTGA
Source organism: Papaver bracteatum (assembly GCA_023529315.1). Lineage (NCBI taxonomy): Eukaryota > Viridiplantae > Streptophyta > Magnoliopsida > Ranunculales > Papaveraceae > Papaver > Papaver bracteatum. The sequence continues at coordinate 1,006,556 of JAJJWX010002805.1, forward strand.
CCACCAAACCAATACCCAAAGAGAATCCCCCAGTCTGTGTTGATGTCTCGAATGTTTTTGGAAAATATGTAACACGTTTCTTTGGCTTGGCAGGTCGAGCTCGTGTAACTTGCTATCCTGGTGACCTTCAACGGTCGAGATGTGCATCTTGAGAGGAGGGGAAATCGTTGATCGTTGCACGCCTTCGTTTTGGTAGCCGCGTAGTGAGGTCCAACAGGGTGGCACGGCTAGAGTTTGTTTATACTTGACATGAGGGGCCTAGGGTTTTCCATGGGCGTATGGCATGGCTAGGGCCAAGGAGAGGGCGCTTAGCTTGGCATGACGTGACTAGCATGGCTAGGGCCAAGGCAATGTGCGTTTGGCATGGCGCGGATAGCTTGGCTAGGTTTGGTTTGGCTTGGCAAGTGGGGCCAAGGGTTTGCCATGGGCGTATGGCATGGCTAGGGCCAAGGCGGGGGCGCTTGGCTCGGCATAACGTGACTAGCATGGCTAGGGACAAGGAAAAGTGTGTTTGGCATGGCGCGTCTAGATTGGCTAGGTTTGGTTTGGCTTGGCATGTGGGGCCAAGGGTTTTCCATGGGCGTATGGCATGGATAGGGCCAAGGCCAATGGGCTTGGATTGGAATGACGTGACTAGCATGTCTAGGGCCAAGGCAAAGTGCGTTTGGCATGGCGCGGCTAGCCTGGCTAGGTTTGGTTTGGCTTGGCATGTGGGGCCAATGGGTAACCATGGGCGAATGGCGTGACTAGCTAGGGCTAGGCGCATGGCGTGATTAGATAGGGCTTGCCGCGTCACCAAGCTAGGGTTTTGGGCCAAAGGTCGTGAGGGGACCTTAGATGGCCAGGATTTGCTCCTGGGATTGGAGAGAAACCCTTGATTGTTGCACGCCTTCACTTTGGTAGCTGCATGGGGAAGGCCAGCATGGTGGTGCGGCATGAGGGGCCATGGAGAGACGTGTTTGGCATGGCATGGCCGGCGTGGCTAGCTTTGTCTAAGTGCGTGACCAAGCTAGGGTTTTGGGCCAAAGCTCATGAGGGGACCTTATACGGCCAAGATTTGCTCCTGGGATTGAAGGGAAACCGTTGATTGTTGCACGCCTTCACTTTGGTAGCCGCATGTGGAAGGTCAGTATGGTTGCGCGGAATGAGGGGCCATGGCGAGACGTGTTTGGCATGGCGCGGCAGGCGCGGATAGCTTTGGCTAAGTGAGTGACCAATCTAGGGTTTTGGGCCAAAGGTCATGAGGGGACCTTATACGGCCTGGATTTGATCCTGGGATTGAAGGGAAACCGTTTATTGTTGCACGCCTTCACTTTGGTAGCCGCATTGGGAAGGCCGGCATGGTTGCGCGGCATGAGGGGCCATGGAGAGACGTGTTTGGCATGGCGCGGCCGGCGTGGCTAGCTTTGGCTAAGTGCGTGACCAAGCTAGGGTTTTGGGTCAAAGGTCATGAGGGGACCTTAGACGGCCAGGATTTTCTCATGGGATTGAATGGCAATCGTTGATTGTTGCACACTTTCACTTTGGTAGCCGCATGGGGAAGGCCAGCTTGGTGGCGCGACATGAGGGGTCATGGCGAGACGTTTCTGGAATGGCACGGTCGGTGTGGCTGGAATGATTTGTTATTGGAACAGAGGTGCGACTAGCATGGTTGGCATGCCTTGGTGATGAGTGCCAAATATTGCATATTCATACACCTTTTCATTGGCACTTAACTCATCTTTCGCGCTTCAAAGTCATATATTATCCCAAATTCTGCATTTTTACCATCTTCAAGAATAAATATTTGTATTAATTAATTTTGTGTTTTTAAGTACTAAATAAAGCTTGGAAGAATTGAGAAGACAAAAGAGAAGAAAGTTGGAAGTGTTGCAACCCGTTCGCGCATTAGTGGCAACCTGTTTACAATACATGGGATTAAACTACCCATAATCCAAAACCCATGATCCAAAAAACCCAAGACCCAAATCCATTTCCACCTCACCACCATTGGATTCCAAAACATCCACCTCACCACCATTGGATTCCAAAACATCCACCTCACCACCATTGGATTCCAAAACATCCACCTCACCCCATTGGATTCCAAAACATCCACCTCACCACCATTGGATTCCAAAACATCCACCTCACCCCATTGTATTCCAAAACATCCATCAAGTGAGAAAACATGTTTTGTTGAGTAAATAATTGCCAAAATTCGAATCCAAGTGAGAGAGAATTTTTGTGTATAAATAGAGAGGGTTGTTGTGTTGAAAACTCATCCAAGAATAGCTTGTTCATGTTAGTTTATCAAATTTAAGTTTTGTTGTAATGTTCTTCATGTTCTAGTTTCATTTACTAGGGTTTAGATGAAGCCCTAATCTCATTGGTATGTATTCATATCTTGTATCTTGTTCTTGAAAGTTTAGAATTGTTTAAAGATATAATTTAATCCAAGTTTTTCAACATCTTGCTCTCACAATGTATGCCATGCATCCATTGTAGTTAGAATATCTCTATGTTGATTATGCTACAACTCATGCTTAACCAAATATTGATCTTTAGATTAGTTGTGCTTAATTAGACAATTAATGCTTTGGAGAAATACTTTAGTTGTGATTAAATTATCCATTGGAGAAACACCTTAGTTATACGGTAGACTTGAATCTACTACAAGGACAAGAATAATATTACAAGTTGAATGCATATCATAGGTTATTGGTGGATTTGAATACCCTAGTATCCATATTATCATTGTTTACATATCTTGTTATTTGCATCTTTTACTTTTATTATTTCAGTCACTTGAAAATCATATCGTCGTATCGACAAAATCAAACCCCTTTTGGTTACTCTCTGAATCAGGATTTAGAATCAACTTCTACACTCTCCAAGTCTCTGTGGTTCGACCTGTGCTTGCCCTGTGTTGCTTGTTGACACTGTGCACTTGCAGTATACACAATAGTAGGTATCTTTCTAAGCCTACCACTTGGCGCGGTCGATGTGGCTGGCATGATTTTCCATTGGCACAGAGGTGCGGATAGCATGGTTGGCATACCTTGGCGAGGTCGGTGTGGATGTCATGATTTTCCATTGGAACAGAGGTGCGGCTATCATGGTTGGCATGCCTTGGCACGGTCGGTGTGGCTGGCATGATTTTCCATTGGCACAGAGGTGCGGATAGCATGGTTGGCATACCTTGGCGCGGTCGGTGTGGCAGGCATGATTCACCATTGACACAGAGGTGCGGATAGCATGGTTGGCATGCCTTGGCACGGTCGTTGTGGATGGCATGATTTTTCATTGGCACACGTGGGAATTTGGGTTTGGCTCGTCATAACCCTAATTTGAAAAATATACCCGGGTAATTATTTTAGATTTAGAGACACATTAAAGATTTCAGTAAATGTGCCTAGTAAATGCTTGTTGCTTTAAATATTGTGACATTACTGTCTGCTAGGGTTTAGTGTTTTACCATTTTAACCCTAAGCTAAAAACCACCATCAACACCTCTGTATCACACTCTAACAAAAAAAAACGGTGAGATAAAGAATAGTTTTGGTTGTTAACTTAAATCACTTGGAGGCAAATTAATGGTTAAAAAATAAGGGGATCTGGGATTCCAAATTTGTGCACCCCTCTAAAACCGTGGTGCACATTACTTCCCTCACTATTTGTTGAGGAAATTTGTAAAACCACTTCACAAAATATCAAAACCACTTATTATTTTATTTTTTTACTTTCTTTAAATATTTATTATTTCTTTCTGGAAAATTCTTCTTTCCAAAAACTCATATCTCTATTCTCTACCTCTCTGTTTCCTAAGTGACAAGTTTGATTAAAATCAAACTCACCATTAACTATTTCTCAAGTCTGAAAACAAATTTTAATCACGAAGAGTAAATCGGAGAAATCAATATTCTTAAATACATGCAATTGGGGGATATTTTTACTGTTCATTCCGGCATGGTTTTTCAATGAATAATCGTGCCAGAAATCCACCGACCATGCCGGAATCAATGAATAACCATGCCCGAATGAACAGTAAAAATATCCCCCAATTAATTTTAGTATCCCCCAATTAATTGTTCCTTAAATACTTCTTTCTTTTTTCTCTCTTAAACCACCCAAATACGATTGCCATTCTATTTACCATGTTCATCATTTTTCAAGGTATCAAATTCAATAACAACTTTACTCCTTTTATTTTCCAACAGATCTCATAGCGCCAATAATCCTCCTTCGTTCTCTAAAGAAATCCCTTTTGTATCGACATAAAGTATCCAATTTATTAATAAGATTTGCTTTGAGTTTTTTGATAAATCGGGACCATCGAGTATAATATTGTTTGAATTTTTTCTTTGAGACCATCACACAAACAATAACCAGATTTTGAAGTCGAAAAATGTGATATTATACCTGATGAGTTCTGAAATCAGTGGAACATGGGCACAATAGCACCTCCATAAGAATACTCTATAAAGGAATAAACTCCATATAATATAAGAATAACAAAATTTGGTCCCAACTTGGCTTAATCAGTGTAAAAATTACCTCTATATAAGAATATTTTTGTAATGTCACAAGGATATTCTTCTTATTTTTATATTGTACTACTTTTGACATACCAATCTTGTTTGATTGTATAATAATCACATGAGTTGTAAGACTTGGCAGTTACGGAGGTAGCTATAGTAATCGATAATGAAGTTGTTGATTAGTGAGATGAAGACTCCTCGAATTGGTTTCCATTGATAACGAATATATATTGCAGTCCTTCGTAATCAATTGAATGGGTTATGTCGAAAACAGGGTAAAACAAATATTATTGTGATCGGTAATGTGGTAGAACAACGGTTGTTGTGGCAAAGCATTGAAGGATTTTCGAAAGACGGAGAAGCTTAGGTTGAGTGGTTGATTCAAAGGGTTAAGTCATGAATTCGAAATCAATGAGGATAGAGGATCAAAGCTGGTATTGCAGTCAGGAGGACTGTTACAGTTTGATGGAGGATCAAAGATATTGCAGTCAAGAAGGACTGGTATGGTTTGATTAAGTTGATCGAATTCAGAAACTTAGAATGACAAAGAATGTTGGGTATGTTCGAGCTTACGGTAGGATGATAGCATGTTGGAGTGTAAGCACAAACATGTTGGAAACCGTGATTTGAAGGTTGAAGAATTTATGGCAGAAACTTGGAAATCCTACAAAGTGTGGCAGACTTTGTGATTGTTATAGCTTATGGCAGAAGCTGAACAAGAGAAAGATTGTGAGATAATCTTGAGAAACAAAAAAGTGTGAAGAAAATAAGAAACAAAAACAAGGTAGTAAATAAAGATAAGAAAGAGGAGAAATCACCAAGGGTAATGTGTGAGAAGACAACAAGATGAGCTTATTACAACCTATGAGTTGTGATCGTGAAGATAAAGAAAGGTGTGCTTGAGAATAGGCATCACAAGGGTGTGACCGTGAGAAGTGAAGCAATTCCAGTATGGAATTTTAAGAGATGTGGTTGAGCTACAATGCTCAGATGAGTTTTGTTTTGTGTTTGGTTAGTAAGTTGAATAGAGCACAACAAGGTGTTTCTAGCTTGTTAAGGATGTTGTGTCGCTGCAGTGAAGAAGAATGTGAAGGAAGAAAAGAAGTTTGTTATTGTCGCTATAGTATGATAGCAGTAGACATCGATTGTTTGGTTATTAAGCAAAGAAGAAGATTGGATAATGATAACGGAATTCAGGTAGGATCATGAAATTGGGTGATCTATAATTGAGTATTAAGGAGTAAGGGTTTGTTGGTGGTATCTTTGGATAATGAGAAAAGACAAGGACGTGATACTATTATTGTTAGTAATTCTAATAGTGGGTGTTGCTACCATTGTTAGTTTTTTTAATAGTTTTATGTTGACGTTTATCAATGGAATAAGAGGAATAGAAAATGAGAAAAGACAAGGACGTGCCGACGATGATTAATAGAAGAAGTTGAGGAGTAGAAGAGGGTTACAAAATTCTTGTTCAATGGTATCTTGGTTTAAGGGAGGATGTTGGAAGTTAAACCAAGATATGGTAATTTGGTTTGTGGATCAACTAGTATAGTTCACACAGTGTGAATGGATCAACAATGATAGTTGACATAGCATGAAGAAGAGTTTGGATCAACTACTTCAGTTGACACAGTCAGTTTGGATCAATAATAGAAGTTGACACGATGTGTCATATTTGGAAATCAAGTTAACTTGAGAAGCAAGTTATGTCTGTTTCCGGTTTTAGAGTTTTACAATGTTTAGAGTTTCTTTTTGTTTCTATAAGTGTGCTTTATGTAGAGTTTGTCACTTCTCCCTACATGAATAATCAAAATCAGGTTGGTCACTTATCTTTGCGTTTTCACAATGTATACTGAATACTTCGTCGTCCAGAATGAATTCATGTTGTCTCTGATTCTCTATTATCTAGATACCTAGTGAAGAAATACTTCTTCGAAGCAAGAAAGAAATCTAGATGAAATGAGGAAATACTTCTTATGAGGATCCAAGTGGTGGAGCAAGGAAAATCTTTAAGGATCTTATGAAGCATATCATGGCCAACAGTTTGCCTATTTTATTCGATTTTTACTTACTAACAAGTGGGTCTTTATTAGGGCCATGGAGATGTATTCCTCCATCTAGTTGATTTGATTTATAGGAAACTAAGTTTTTGAGTTGTTATTTTCGGTTAGAACGATCTTCAGATAGGTATCGCTTCTCTTATTGCAATAGTTTTGAATCATGCAAAAGGTGCTTCAGATAGTAAATATGTTGCATTTCTAAAAGTTGTATGTTGCGGCATCTTATGTTTCACTGATGTTAGGATCAGTGTATACCTTATCTTTAGTGAGCCGCATGGTGAAGTATTGCGTATGAAAAATTTTGAACTTTTAAAATTAGGTTTGTAAAATAATTTCATATTGAACATTACTCTAGCATTGAAAATGTTGTTTGCAGGTGTTGATGGTAAAAAAGGTTGTGGGGGGCATCTGCAGAATATATAATCAGGTGCAGAAATCAGCCAAAATTATCGCCGTATTTTTTTTTCTTACATGTGAATAGTTTTGCAACGTATATAAATGTTGCTCAAATTCGTTTAATATGTTGCCTAAATTAGTATAATCGTTGCACAAATTCAAGAATCCGTTGCACAAATTGTAAAATAAATCGTTGCTGAACTAGTTGCGCAACGGATATATATATTGCACAAATTAATTTGCCCAACGGATTTTGGCGTTGCACCAAAATTTGCTACGCCATATTTCCAACGGATATAAGCGTTGGTTAAATTCTTTGCAACGCGTATATCCGTCCCAAATCGGCTATTTTGGTGTAGTGCCCCAAGTATTTGTCTGGTAATTCAGCCAAAGCTATACTACATTCTCGAGATACCTGCACTTTTCTATTTTGACAAGTACCACCCATGAAGCACTTTCTTTTCTCCAAGTTAACTTGCTGACCTGATGAAGATAGATACTTGTTAAGGAGATCCATTAGCTTTATAACATTTATTTTCTCACCATTACAAAATATGAAAATATCATCTGCAAAAATAATGTGTAAAGGTTGTACACCCCCTCTGTTCACCATAGCTTTCAAATTGCTAACCTGGATCATGTTTGTAATGTTTCTACTAAGAATATCCTCAGCTATGACAAAGAGCATGGGAGACAGTGGGTCACCATGTCTTAAACCTCTGCCCACAGTAAAGTACCCTTCAGTCCCACCATTGACTAATACTAATACTTTTGAAGATTGTAAAAGTACTTATAACCAATGTAAGCCTTCATCTGATAAACCAAAACTGTGAAAAGCCTGGAATAATAATTTTCAGCTAAGTAAATCATAAGCTTGAGTTATATCAAGCTTTATACCAAAATTTCCACCTCTCCACTTTGTCTCAATTTCATTGATCAACTCAGATGCAAGAGAAATTTGTTCTTGAATAGTTCTACCCTTTATAAAAGCTCCTTGCTGGGGTGAAACTATATTATTTATCACTTTATCCAGCCTTGTAGCCCAAATTTTGGTGAAAACTTTGAAACTGAAGTTCATAAGACCAATTGGTCTGAATTGTTTATCTCTTTTTTTTTGCATTGCTCACTTTTGGGAGTAATTTAAAAAAATTGGAATTTATCCCATTTGGAATAAAACCATTTCTCCAACAAAATTGGAAAGCCTTGATGAATTCATAACCAATTACCTCCCATGAGAATCTATAAAACCAACCTGCAAAGCCATCAGGGCCAGGGGCACTTTTAGGGTTCAATGTAAATATTGCATTAATAATTTCTTCTTCCGAAGGGATGGAATTAAGCATCATGTTGTATTCACTTGTAATAACTTTGGAATTACTGTCAAACATACTCTCATCTATAACACCATCCTGATATTTTAACTTTGCTTCATAATGATTTACCAGCTCTAGTGCAATCTCTTTTAGGTCAGTGAGAATATTTCCTGCATTATTTTCAAGTTCTGTAATCATACATTGAGCTTGCCTGAGTTTCATTTGGATATGAAAATATCTTGAATTAGATGCTCCATCTTTTAACCAGTTTACTCTAGATTTTTGTTGGACAATTTCTCTTTGTTGCTGAAGTAAAACTTCTTGCTTACCCCTTGAAGTAACCAGATTATTCAATAAAATTTTATTGGAAGGATCATTATCTGATGCAGTTGTAGCTCTTAGTACTTCATCTTCTATATGCTTCAGTTTCTTATGAACATCACCAAACACTGCCCAATTCTAGTCCTTCAAGTCATTTTTCAACCTTTTAATCTTGCTCATAAAAACAAAAATAGGATTCCCATCCAGATATTTTCCCCGAGACTTAGAAATAATATTCATAAATTCAGGGTGATTTTTCCAAACTTTCAGTGCTCTAAAGGGAGCATTATTAGGCTTTGGAATGTCAGCAGGCCCTCCATATAGAGTATTATGATCTGAAATACCTCTGTTGACAACTTTGTAACCCCAAATTGAAATTTTTTCTAACCATTTGTCATTAAAGACAGCTCTGTCTAGGTTGCTTACAATTCTTTTTCTACCAGACCTGTTATTACACCAAGAATATTGTAAACCATTTTTTAGTGCTTGGATCAAACCACAACTATGCAAACAATTATTAAACTCCAACATAGATATCAGCAGGGGCTTTAGGCCACCTTTGTTTTCATCTTCTCTCGTAATAGTATTGAAGTCACCCAATACCAACCAAGGCTTGTCCAAATTACTAATTGTAACTAAATCATTCCATAAAGTTCTTTTATTGATTGTTAAAGATGCAACATGAACACCAGTTATTAAGGAATCTCCAACCTCCACTGTTATTTCTTGATCATATGAGAGTATTAGTTTTGGTCTCTGAATTGAAGAGTTCCACATAACCCAAATATTACCCTTATTCCCATATCTTGAATTGTGTATTGCTTCATAATGCATTTCTGACAGCTTTAATTTTTTGCAGAAGTCGGAAGTATAGTACACTTTTGGTTCAGCAATAATAACTAAAGAAGGATTAAAAGATTTTACTAAACTCCGAAGTTTATCTCTGGCCCTTATTCTTTTCAGGCCTCTGAGATTCCAAAAAACTACTTTCATTTAGAAGTTCGAACTTGAGAAGAATAGTATATAACTATATGAAAAGCATATTTTTTTCATAAGGTAAATAACTGGTATGGGCTTTCATCAAAACACTTATTTTTGGGAGAAAGTTTTTTTAATGTTCGTCTCACTGACGGGAAACCCAGGAAACCGAGATGCTCGTCGATTGCGTGCTTGTTTCAATCTATTAGGCTTACAGTCCAGCCATTTGTTGCTCTGGTAATGGAAATTGATCGAGAAAAGTTCATCGGTGTAACTGAAGATGAAGTCATCCAAACATCTCTTGATAATTGGGAGGAAGCTCACAACAAACCTTTTCGTTACGAAGCGTGTTTTAGAATTCTAAAAGATGGCCCATCTCAAGCACATCGTTACTGCACTCGAATGTCGCTCCATATATTTATAATGGAAGAAGATGTTAGTCTTGTTCGATGTTGGATACTTCTTTTGATGAGTCCAATGAACATTAACTATTTCTGGGAAAGAGTATTGGTACATTTTGTAGCATTGCGGAACGAAACCATAAAAAAAACTAAGATCCTAGAACTAAGAATTACATTCATCACTACTGAAGTCAAACATTATATGGAAGTATTGTGGATGGTTCATCGTAACAATTATGGATTATCCAACGAAGAACCGGAAACCACCGTTCAGACCAACTTTACCGAAGAAAGAGGGAGAGAGTTTAGGAATTTTGAATGCTATGAACTTTACAGAGAGAATGTCGCTGGATTTGATGTAGTTTGATGTTTTTGTTGTGATTTATTAAAATGTAGTTTGATGTTATTTGCAAGTTTAAATTGTAATAAATTTCACTTGATCTGAAGTGGAAATCTATTTTAAAATATAAACATTTTCATTCATTGATATTACTGCCAATTCTTTTTACAAGATATAAACTTAGACAATAATAAAAACTTCAATAAGAATCAAGTACAAGTTTTGGTCTCCTGTTTATCTTCATTTGACGTATTTTCCATTCAACGCGCTCTTTGACAGTTTCACCTTTTTTTTTGTATTTTTTGTTGTTAACTTTCAAAACTGGAGCTCTTCTTTGCCTTTTAGCGGAACATTTTCTTGGAGCAACTTCTAAAACTAGCACTTCCCTTTTATAATTTTCAATCTTTTTAAAACTCCCACATATCTTAGAAACAACAGCTTTAAGTTTTGCATCGCAAAAAAGTGTGATCGCCTTTTTAGCCATTTTAGAAGAGAAAATTCAAGTGAATTTTGGCGTGAGTGAATTGTTTGAAGATGGTGGTAATTTATAGCGGTAAAAAGTGAAATTCGAATTTTAAAAAACTACCCGTTGGCGTTAGAAGGAAAAACTCCGGCGTTACATCTTAGGTCGCCGCGTTGGTTGTTCTGACGTGAGCGTTTTTCTTTCCAACGCCAGCGTTCAATTTATGGACTCTAGCTTTTTTCAATGGATCGCACGCCTATTGTTCTAACGCTCAATGCTTTACCATAGTGGAAAACCTAGTTTGGCCATCCACCTGACTCAACAAATGAATGGGTTTGTTCATTCCCATAGGAATTGCTCCAAGTCTTTAGATCTATCATTATCTATGATAAATGAAGAAAGGATTTTATTGAATAAGAACAACTCTTCAGTACAACTGTGGTTAATTAGGTGCCGAGTAACATGGCCCTTTGTATAGCTTAAGGGGTTTTGTATCTTCATGGAAACGTGATCTACTTTTCTTCTTGAGATAATATGGTCCCTGTTAGCAAAATCAGGAATGACAAAGAGACTTGTGGTTGGTTTGTTTGAGCACTTCCATCTTAGCAATAAGTTCAACACAATTATTAAGCCGCATACAAAATTAGTAACAACTATGTCGACTCGAACGTAAATATTTGCAGACCTCGGAATTATTGCATTTATTGATTGAAGAAATAAATTAGACTTGCGTCTGATGCAAAGGCGCACGGCACGTTTATGTATCGGAGGTACATCTGATGCGGGCACGATCCCAAAAACAGGTGTATTCGTCCTGCCCGTATAAATACCACATTATTATTTTATTTATATACAGAGAAATAAGTTGGATAATTATATTTTGATAATTAGTTCACAAGGGAAGACAAATACAATTTGGGGGATTTTGTGTTTCCCCCTAAAATAAATAGTTATTTTGCAATATCCCTTTTTAAATGAATAATTGGTGAAACCCTCTCTACATTATAACTACCGTCAATACCAATTAACAATGCATGTGCAGTTCACGAGGGTGTAATAAATAAATAATAAATTTCATCTGAGACATAAACAACCTTGTAATCTTACCTATTTATTTCATTTACTTTTAGTCTGACGGTCCTGATCCTAAATTCCCTTTCTAACCTAATTTTACTCTCAACAATCATGCCCATTCTTTGCTGGCGTCATAGTTTGAGCTTCAATTTGCATATCATTTGCAAAAAAGTCCCTAGTCCAATTTATAAAGTTACTGTTTATTATTATTACAATCAACTGATCGAGATTAATTAAGATATCTTCTTTTGACCTTATCAATTGGAAGACAAGAAACACAAAAGAAAAAGAATACATATGCTGAATGTCCCTTTCTCATTCTCACAAAGTTTCATACCTTATTCGTTTAAACACACCACTGATTAGTCAAAGCATCTACTTTTATGATAAAACTTCTTGATCCAGATCAAGGGTTGGATCAAAACATTTAGTTTCAATCTGGGTTTCGATGGGTTTGTGTGATATTACTCAAACTGGGGAGGCAGGTCAATGAAGACGGAGACGGAAGAGACGATGAAAAATAAAAAGGAAGAAATGGTTCTCTCTCTATCTTATAAAAATACTAGCCCTTAACCAGTGCCGTAACGGCACGGGCCATGATGTTGGTTCATTTTTAATATACCGTATAATTTGTGTCCCAAATACTTATCAACTCCTTGTGATTTAATATGTGTTTATCATAAAAATAGTTGGGATTTTCCTCTCTTTTTTTCTTTGTTTTTTTCCTTTAATATTTTACCACCGAAGATTTGCTCAAAAGAAAGAAATATAATCTTAACTTTCAGACACTTTTTTTATTTAGGTTCATTGCTTATAATGAGATAATGCTCTACATGAACATAGAAGTTTAAATATTTTTTGGAAATATGTCGTCACTAGCGCTCATCTCAGTGAAATCAACTAATGAATATCGTCCATAAAAGTCTCCACATGCTCCTATTTCGCTCCAGCTAACTCATCTATCATGATCATGTTGTCGATCCGCCAAATAGGCAGAGAATAGTATTTTTTGCATTGAACGAATGATACAAACTATCCAATGTGACATGATTTTCCTGTAATTTTTCAATACCCATTAGATGACAATGTTTAAAATGTGTACCCATTACCTTTTCGAAGGGATTGTATATATGCGAACCTCTGCCATTAAATCTTAAACAAAGTATTGTGCCCAGCAATTCGTCTTAACGAAGCCTTTGGTTACTTCAAAAGTCTTTGACATTTTGTCACTTCCGTATGTTCCTACCTTCACTTGGAATACAATATGGTGACACATTACCTCATAAAGAACCTTGAACACATATTGTACTCCCTGATCCTATTTCAAATTAATAGGTTGTCAATAGATCCTTTACCAAAATTTGACATATTCTACATTGAATATTTATAAAAAAAAATTATGGTATTGTGGATCGTTGCTTTCTAAGATTGTAATTTTCACAATTAGCCTCTTCAAGTCCCACGGCTTTCTAAGTTTATATATCTTGTTGTTTTTTTAACATTTTAGTTAGCCATATTATGTTTGTTACTAACTTTAAACTTGATGTCATCTTCTACTGTAAACTTTATGTGATTTCAGAATCGAAATAGTTATACCTTTTTCATTCGTATCAAGTAATCCGTTGTATACCCCAACAATTCTTCTACAACAATTCCTTTCTTTTTCCATTTCCGGACCATCTGTAGCCATTATTGGCAAACGCAATCTGTCTAATTTTTGTTGATGTTATGTATTTGCAATGTTCATTTTTCTTAAATAAATAGATTGTGGAAAAACTAAAAAAAAAAAAAAAACATAAGTATTACATCGGGTCTAAGTTACTATATCCAGAATACTCTGGGCACTGCTTCTGGTGCCTTGTTTTCTCAAATTCCTCGTAGCATACATGCAACACCAATCATTTGCGGAGTGAGCTATTTGCGCAAATTTGGTCAATGTATCCCTTGCCTATAATAATAATAACAACACGTCAATTTTTTTCAAGGAATCCAGTTTTAAATGGTATGAATCTAATAGATTTGAATTATACCTCAATCTTAGATATCAACTTCTTCTCACATAACATAACAATTGAGGAATGACAAATCATGACCACTCTTTACATAGGCAAAGTTAGCCAAACTATGTTTTACAACTGTCTTACGTGAAAATTATTATTATTCCATATTTTAGTTAGCTCATATCGAAGCTGAACTAATTAGTCCTATAGAAAGTTAATCTTAATTTTTTGACCTTATCTCTTGACCAAATTACTGAAGTATTCTCAATCATGTTCTGCATTGTGTGATCTACCCATCTGTGTCTACTCTAGCTTCTAACCCAGTGAATGAAACCTATACATATTGATCCATAATTTGATATTGTTGATTTGTCATCAAGAGGTCGCATGATTTGAGAATGTAAAATATAAAAAATATTCTATAAACATCGGAGGCGAAATTTAGATTTATGATTTAGAGTTTTTTATGATGATTTTGATGAAAAAACATAATTTTCAAACAAATATTTTAGAATGCAAATACATTTTCCCCGTCAATAAGGTTTTATATCGGGAATTCAGTGAAAGTTGTTGTCTTTGTAGGTAGTTGTCGCGAAACAACTCGACATTGATGGTATTTCAGGAAAATGAATGTAATAGTACTTGAGAGAGCGATAATGTTCTCTTACGCGGGTACACCAATTTCTTTTATATAATATGGGTGATCGAACAGTCATGACCATATTATCTTATACGTTCCGGTATCATCCTCGAAATATATGGTTTTTGTCCTTATCAATCGTGCTAAAAACAAACAATTACATCTTTCGCAATACAATGTTGCATGTTCTGTGAAGATTATTTTTTTACCTGGTCAATAAAACTCACTAAAAAGAAAAAACTATTATTATACACTACTATTACCAACACCCACCACCATAAAAACCATCCTCCGCCACTATTTCTTCCACCAATAGTAATGTTACTACCTCCACCATTCACAAACACCCGCCACCGCTTATACTAACCCTACTTCCACTACCACCATTAGAATTAATATAGTTTTTAGTAAAATTATTTATTAATAAAATTATGTATTTATGTTAGATTATTAAAGGGACATTTATAATAGAAATTTAATTAATCATTATGAATCAATGAGACACTAATTAATAAAACATTTAAAAATGGTTAAGTTGAACAAACCCCAGCGTTAAATTTATCTTTGCCAAGGACAAATCCTGACCACTCTTTACATAAACAAATCGATAATAAATACTTTCATATGTTCTGATCTTGATCCGTGTCTTTTGTTTAGTTATTACATAACATGGAAATTGATTGGACCAATTTTTTTAAATGGACATATGTTTTACCGAGTTTATTTTAACATTAGAATGATCAACCACGTTTTATACTTTATAATATAACGTTACACATTTTGTGGCGTTACGAAATTAGCATAATATGTTTTTGTTCACCAATGCCCGTCACCACCATAAAACCATATGAATCCACTTTTTTTATCCACCACCACCTAGTGGCGGAGCCAAGGGTTGACTAACCTGGCTCTAACCCCTTAAATTTTTAATAACTACATAATTTTTTTAGTTTATTTTAAAAATAATACTTTGTCTATATATATTTATGGTTTTAGTCCACCAAAGATTACATGTTTCTTTTAAAAAAAAAAGTAGGCATCCTCAATGTCAATTTTTGACTCTACCACTGCCACCATCACTGCCGCCCATCCCATGTAGGTTGTTCGACGTAATTCTAATTTTCAATCACAAATTCCATGTATGAGATTTAGATTGAGAAAAATTTCGTCAATTGATTAGTTTCATTATTTTTTTTCCGTGTATATATTCTTTTTTTTATTGCAATCTATTTTATTTTAATATTAAAAAATCATGATTTATACGATATAGTGCCAAAGATAACAAGGGTACCATTTGGGTGATCCAACTACGATCATGAAAATATTATCTTGTATGACATCATCCCTGAAATATATGGTACCTTCATTTATCAAAAGTGTTAAAAACAACCAATCACGTCTTCTACACTACGATGTTATCGATGTTGTAACGAAAACATAAAATTAATATTGTCCATCACTACTCATCAGCATTCACCGTCACTACTTCTTCCACCACAAACCAGGGGCGGAGCCAGAATTTTGAGGAGACAGGGAGAAAACAATTCTTGGCAAGTTGGATACATGTGAAAAATGGACTTTGTATCCAATTTTACGATAAAAGAACAAATATAAATATAATTGTGCTTGGCTCCGCCCTTAACCACCACTAATCTTTCGGCCTCCATCTCTTCTACTACTCATTGTCGCAGAAAATGTCTATTGATATTATTTATAAAAATTACATATTAATAGAAATAAATATTATAATTAATTAAGAAAACATTTATAACTAAAAAATGATTAGTCATTTATTATGAGCAATTAGTGAAACACTAATTAATAAAGCGAACAAACCACCACTGTTGATTTATCTTTTCTATCAATTCCAACCAAGGTAGAACACTGGTTAGAGGCCACTCTTATGACACAATAGGTCATGAATTCGAACCTCCCCGTTATAATTTTTGAAATTCCATATGTTGACTTGAGTATTCATTTTTCATTCATAATATTGGAATTAACGCCACACGTGTGGGTTGTAGGGGGTGGTCTGAGGAACCACAACCCTTGATTTATCTCGGTCTGGACAAATCCTAACCACCACTAACAAATGCAAACTTATCCTAGCTATGTTTTATACTAAACCATAAATATTATCCCGTAACGGCACGAGATGTTTTGTCTCTAATACGATATTGTTCTCATTCCTCTTGCTTCATTTTATTCGTGAGTAATTATTTTGATATTCAATTAAGTTTTGGGAAACAAAATGGGTTACCCGATCTTTTTATTTTTTACTTAAGCATGTTATTCCAATTTATTATCTGGACGGAGTAATAATGTCGTGCCAACATGAAAATAAAATAAAAAATACAGTAAATAATTTTTTTCCCATTTATTATTGCATCATATTATAATTTCAAACTTCAAAAAGAATATTTCATATAACCGTACATATACTTAAACTTCCAATCCAACTCCATGATGTTTATGAATAGATTTGTTCCGAAATTATTGATAACTAAGGCTCTAAAGAGTGAAGCAAAAACCCATAATATTTTCCCTACTATAGATAAACACTATTTATTTATTTTTGCAAATGTGAGAGTTATGAAAATGAAGAACCCTTGGCTATTGGAAGGCTGAGATATACACATGTGAGTAGAAAAAATAAACTTATAATAGTTAATCAAAACATGTGTAAGATTCTTTCTCAATCATATTGATAACATAAAATTGAAGAAATTTGTGGATAAAAAGATTCCACGCCAACTATGCTAAGTAGTGCATGAATGAAGTTATCACATCTAGTGTTACTCAAGTAATTTGGAGTTTTAAAGAGAATAGTCATATTGATATTTGTATCTACATAAATTCAACTAACCTTCCGAAGAAAAATTATTAGTTTCAAGGTAGAGCCGACACAAACTTCTGTCGCCTTCAATGTATACAACACACATTGGGTTTAATCGGCCTTGAGATTAAACAAATACCCCAACATTAGTCAAATAATTTCTACAAATACGGGATCGAAATAAAGTGCTAACGGGAAAAATGAGAGACTAACATCAGTTCTACAAATAAAATACCATATATGTATCAAAGTTTGTTAACCAAACATGTATTCAAATTAAAAAGTCATCAACTTAATTAACACAAAAATATAAAAGAACCCAAGTTAAATCAATACTTGATGACAAATTTTTTAAACGGGTTAAATAAACAGTGGCTTAATTGAAATTTGTCTATAAAATATTAGATATATGGACAAATATAAAATTAAAATCTATCAATTTTAATCACGAAAAGTGATTGTAGATTTTTTTTTATGGTTTATAGAAGAAAAATATTAAAATAAATGAATGCGATAAAGAAATTTTATGTTTAAAACAAGATTTTGGGCTAAAAATTGATTGTGTTACAACTATAAGGATTAATTATAAATAGGAAAGGGCTAATTACTAATATGGGAGGATTAATTACTAATTATATAAAAATTACTTATACAAAAAAAAATTCAAGCTAAATAAAGGGACGGGCTATAGCCCGGGTTAGCCCCTTGCTAGGCCCGTCCCTGCTTGTAAGCTCCCTTAAGTGACTCATACATGCAAGCAAGTCTAGGAGTAGGTGAGCCCTTCAGGATGAGTGGGTGAACTCAGTTTTACTTTTATTGTGAAACATGAAGGAACTCGAAAAATTCAAAATGAGCATTTTTTTTTTTTCTGTTTCAGTTTTCCTTTTTATTGTGAAACACCAAGGAAATGCAAATGATCATTTTTTTTTTTCTCTTGTTTATGATCGTTGAAGAAAGGGTTTTATTTAATAAGAACAAATATCCAGTACAGCTAATACGTTCATGGCAATTAGCTATACCCCATTCTGTTGGACCGAAAGTTTTGTATGTTTATGTCAATTAGCTCAGTTTTTCTTCATCCGTGGTTGATTTGTTTGAGCACCATCAAAAGTAGAAAAGACTATGATAAGATTCTTTGGCAAAAAAATTAAAAAGCAGAAGCCATAGCATATAAGTGATATGGACCTCAACGTTATCTCCTTCATTGACTTCGGTCACTACCTACTAGCTACTGCTAATGTTGTTACTTGTTACTTGTCCACCAACGTGTCTACTTTCTCATGCATTAGTAGAAAAAAACAAATAGTGAGCTTGAAATTATTGCCTTTATTACTACCTACTAGCTACCGCTAATGTTATTACTCGCCCACCCCCGACGTGTCTACTTTCTCATGCTATTACTCGAACGTAAGAAGTTTGCAGACCTTGGAATTTTTGCCTTTATTGATAAATAAAAATGTTTCTCTCTTCTTTTATTGTCGGAAAGCGAGCCATTGCCGAATAATGAAAATAAGGAACGGTCTTGTCACTACCTATTGCTACTACTCGTCCACCCACGTGTGACGTGTGTACTTTTTCATGCATATTGTTGTTAAAAATGGTGAACTCTTTAAAACTTCGTTAAAGAACCGAGTTTTAGTGACATCAATGGACCGTAAACTTTGCCGAGATGAGTTAGTGACTCGTGAGGTTTTTTGCCGAGTTGGAGAAGATTTCCAATGATAAGTAGCGGATATGGACCTGGTGGGAGATTTCTTTGCAACTGAATTGATAACCAATTTGATAAATATACATGAGAGCACAATTAACAGGAAAAGATTGAAGTAATCCATTTTTTTTCTCTCTCTCAAACCTAGAATTTCCGATTAAAGAGTGATAGACTATGTAAGAGCACTGGAAGGTACATATATGTACACTAGTAGAAATGGATTGAATTTTCTAGAGTTTCTAGTCGCACCTTTTACTGTTTTAGATATTTACCAAGAAGTCTGCGGAAAGTGATCAAAAAGGTAAGATAGTACAACTGTGTGGCCTCACATTTGACATGTCCAATACAATCTTCTTCAGAGCGTTGGGAGACACAGAAAAGTAGAGAGGAAATAATGGATCCTAATAATTGCCATTTTGGTTACGCGTTATTGACTGCTTTCGGTGGTCTGTAGTTAGTTACTCTGGATTGAATGCTTCCCCTACTATGCGGGAAACCGCATCTCAATCATTGCCAGTACGTTCAGATGATAAAGTTTACGCATGTCAAGGATACATGATAAAAATGCAAAATAAACATGTTTTTTTTTTTATTTATGATAATATATAATTGAAGAAAAGATTTTATAATCTCCAGCACACTAGTGCTTAATTAGGTAAGTTTTACTTGAGATTATATGGTCCCTGTAGCAAACTCAGGAGTGACAAAGACACTTGCGGTTCTTTTGAGCACCACGTTTTTATTTTATTTTTTGATACGATTATTTACAAAACAAGAAGCCAATTTTTTGCGGGCCTCACCATGACATGAATACAATGTTTTGGAGACAGGGGCGGAGCCAAGATTTCTAGTCAGGGGGTGTAAAAAAATTTTTTGGGGTATACAAATTATTTTAGGGGGTGCAAACAAGCAAAATTAGGCTTGTGATTATAGTTTTAAAAAAAATTGGGCCTAAATTAGGCTTTGGAGCTAGCTGGGCAGGGGGTGCAAGTGCACACTTTTGCACTAAGCTAGCTCCGCCCCTGTTTGGAGCTGTCTACGATTTTCAAACGCCTGGAGCTACACCAAAGATAAGATAAGGAAAAGGAAAGGGCAAATGATAATGAGATTCGGTTCTGTAGTGTACGTGTCTTGAATACGATTTAATATTTAGTTGGGTCGATCCATTTGCTCGACCCGTTTGCCCGTTTACCTTTTGTGCAAGAGAAGGCAAGTGTAGACAAGTCTTCTTTTGTGCAAGAGAAGGAATATCTTTTTTGCAAGGGAAGGAATACCTTTTGTGCAAGAGAAGGCATATCTTTGTACAAGGGAAGGCATACCTTTTGTGCAAGAGAAGATATCAGAAGATATAAGTACTCTTCACATCCTCTTGTTTTAGTAAGAGAAAACAAATGTAACTAAGAGAGAGTGTAAGGAAGTGAATCATACTCTTGTAATCTTGTTTGAATCATAGTGAAATCGTTATCGTCGTCTTCCAAAGTGGATGTAGATCATCTTGATCGAACCACTATAAATCCTTGTGTTGTGTGTGCTTGTTTTACTTTTGATTTCATTTCTATTTCAAGTCTTGATTGATTGTGCTTGGAAGAGCCATTGGTTATAACAAATTGGTATCATAGCTTCGGGTGGAAGCGATCTACGATAGCGGAAAAGTATGAGATTGAGAAATTTGATGGAAGGAATGATTTCAATTTATGGAGGCTAAAGATGAGGGTTGTTTTGGTGCAACAAGGTTTGGTGAAAACTTTGAAGGGGAAAACGGCTCTAGTAACAACATTGTCGGATAAAGCAAAGGAAGAACTCATGGAGAAAGCTCATGGAACAATTTTATTGTGTTTGAGCAACGAGGTCTTGAGAGAAGTTGCGACTGAAACGACACTGGACGGGCTATGGAACAAGTTGGCGAAGAGGTATATGACTAAATCCGTAACTAATCGTTTATATCTTAAGAAGAAATTACATACTCTTAGAATGCATGAAGGAATGTCTATTATAGATCATATTGATGATTATAATAAAATTCTCTTGGATTTGGCAAATATTGATGTCAAAATTGAAGATGAACACCAAGCATTGGGTTTGATTTGTTCGTTACCACCATCTTATGATAATTTTGTTAATACCGTAATGTATGGAAAAACCACAATTTCCATGGAAGACGTTAAAGCGGCTTTGAACTCTAAGGAGTTAAAGAAGACGGGTATTGATGGTAAAGATAATTCGGAAGATGGGTTGTTTGTTAGAGGAAGAGGAAACCAAAAGGGCGGTTTTGATAGGAGTAGATCAAAGTCAAGGTCTAAATCAAAATCCGGAAAATTCTATTTCTTTCATTGTAAGGAAAAGGGGCATTTCAAGAAGGATTGTCCAAAATTGAAGAATGTTGAGAAGAATTCTAACCAAGGCACCGCAGCAAATGTTGAAGCAGAAAGTGATGATGGAACGGTTCTCACAGCAACTAAGGTTGTTGATTCAATTGGTTCATGCAGTTTTCTAATGGCCCATATGACAACCATTTACGTGTTTGATAATCTCGGAGAATGGGTGGATTCTTGATTCGGGATGTACTTTTCACATGTGTCCTCATAGAGAGTGGTTTACTACTTATCAATCTAGAAGGTGGTTGAACCTAATTAGATTACTAATGCAATTGTAGTTCAAAACAGAATATAATATTATCAATCTTATCACGCAAATCTTATCAAAAAGATTAGAATTTATAATTATAAGATAAGCGGTTATAGATCGAAATAAAAGACTTTTTGGAAATTCGGGTGGAGGTGATCTTCAACTCTGGGTGATGATGAAGTTGGTGAAGAAATCCGAGATCGATGATGTAGTTGAAGACGATTGTAATAAAAGCGTGAGTTGGATTAAAGATTCCAATGATTTTGATGGTGGTGATTTCAAAGTTGAATCACTTCCTTTCTGTCGAAGATGATGTTGGGGGACGCGGTTGTTGCTCTGTTGAAGACCAGGGAGATGAATGAGACGGGGAGATGAAGTTGAGGAGAAAAAAAAGGATAAGGGAGGAATTAGTCAATGAATGGGTTGTAGATTAAAAGATTAAGCAAATCAATAAATGGATGGTTTTGATGTTATGAAAAGAAAAAAATTAATTAATTAAAATAATATATATTTTTTTTTTGAAATATATGTATATATATCTATATTTAAAGAAAGGAACATTAATTATTATTATTTTTTTTGGAAAAAAATGCTTACAAATTAAAGTCGGCTCTTTCAAGATTAAAATGATAATTGAAGTTCATGAGAGACTCGAGTCTAACTCCGATAATTAAATGCCCAAATACGGCAGTTCATCCCAACGACTCGAGTCTAACTCCGGTGATAATTGATCGGAATGTTAGAAGTTCATCCCAGAGAATCGAATGCCCCAAAAAGATTAGTGATGTTGATTTTTTTGATGATTTGGTTTCTCTTCACAAAGAGATGCGTCTCTTCATTCTTCGAAACGTTTTCCAATCCAAACAATTGCATATCCAAAATAATTGAAGTCTAAGTCGATAGATTTCGTCTCAGATCTAACTCCGGTGATAATTGATGTCGGAATGCCCAAATGCGATAGATTTCGTCTTAGTTCATCCCAACGAGACTCGAGGTCTGAAGCCTAATGCCCAAATACGATAGATTTCGGCATTTATGATGCTTTTGCTTAGACCAATATCTAACGTACCAAAGTAGGGGTGGTTCTGGAAGCCTTTTGGTTTGTGTTTCTTTTTCAATCCGTATGCTTTTGTTTTCCAATCACAAACTTGTTTTCTCTCCCGCCCCAAAAGCCCGCCCAATTTGGTCACGTGTCCGATTGAGGAATTTACGAGACATTATTAATTTGTATTCCACTGCAACGTGTCTTTGTTTATCCCCCTAATTTTTCAGCCAATTTCTAGACGCCCAAATTTCGAAAGACATCCAAATTTTCACAAATCACTAAAAACAAACCCTCTCTCCTGCAAAACCCGAAAAACCTCTTCACCAAAAAAAGAAGAAAAAAAAATCTCTCACCCTGCAACAATCTAAGGCAATCAACAAAGGAGATCACCAGGACAAAGCATGTTGAAACACCGATACAAAGATTGGCAAAAGTACCCATGTTACACGAGGATCAAATGACTCTTGCATTTGCAAGAGGAGAGGAAGAGGAAGAGGAAGATAGAAGAAGAGGAAAATCAAATGATGTGGATGATTTGGAGAATGGTAACAGATCTGATAATGAGGAAAGTGAAGAAGGAAAAGAAGCAAAGCAAAGAAAGTATGGAAACCCACATTGAAGTTAGATTCTCTTGGTAGAAGAGACCGGTTTCAACACTAATGAACAACCAAGTCCATCTGTTCGTTGGCCAGTGTGCTGTGGGCGCTTGTTCCGGAAACTTCCGTTAACTTTCATAGATTGGAGGCTTGTCCCTATTCAAGCCAAAGAAAACTGGAAGGAGTTAATAGAAGTTAAGTCCATAATTATTTAATTCATAGCGTATTCTAATACAATTTATTTACTTTTGTTTGTAGAACCGATTCATGAAAGTGTTACAAAGATTACTATTTCAGCAAAATGGGAGCTTATCTTTCCAAGGGGAAGAAAGAGAGCTTGAAAAAAAAAAAGCTAATGCCGAAACAATGACAGTTAGGGAGTGGGAAGAATTTGTTAAACATGGATTTCAGAGTAAGTTTTTTAATTATCTTAATGATTGTATATTTGTATTCAAAACTTTAAAGTCTATCAAATGATGAGTCAAAAGAATAATGCATACCATAAGTCGACAAGGATTCGCGCGATTGGAGGAGGCGTTGGTATGTTCAATGAAACCTATTGACTTAAAAATATAATTGCTTGGTTGTTTGGTTATTGACATTATTTATGCAATTACAAACATTTAGATGCTTATCTTATTTCTTATAGGTTGATCTCGGCCTTTTAACGGGTTGTGGATTGTAAGGTTGTTTATGATGGATCATTTCATAATTCAGATCACGACCTGTGGTATAGACTAGCATACATAACAATATGTGAAATTTGAATGCTCTTACATGAAGATATTTGTAATATTGAATGTGAAGTATTACTTAAATATTCATTTCATTTAGCACCTTGGAGCTTGAATGAATCTCTTCTTTGTTTCTTTGTTATTGTTTTCCTTAGGTGGTTATAAGCATTATAGAGAAGGTGATTGTTTTGATTGCCCAAATGATGGCTTAACTGTTATCAGCTATAGCTGATCATTTTCTATACTTCTCTTTTATGCAGTGTTTTGTTTTGTTTATGTTAATGTTGATTTTCATGGAAGACACTACAGTTAGATCATTGGGTTTGCTTTGTTATGCTATTGATGATTTTTATGTATTGATACATTTATTTGGCAGCAAAAAGTAAACTACCACCATCTTATGATAATTTTGTTGTAATAAATCTTCCTTTTCCGTTAATGTATGGAAAAACCACAATTTCCATGGAAGACGATATTCTTGCAAAGCGAGGACAAAACTACGGGGAGAGCTTGAACTCTAAGGAGTTAAAGAAGACGGAACTTCTAACATTATTGATGGATTTCAAAAGACTTCCAATCTTTCTTAATATAGAAAGGAAGATGGGTTGTTTGTTAGAGGAAGAAACTCAACTCATACAACTCCAAGGAAACCAAAAGGGCGGTTTTGATAGGAGTCGAAAGATCAAAGTCAAGGTCTAAATCTTATGTGGAAAATGTTTCAAAATTCTATTGCTTTCTTTCATCTTTTTGGAGACTTAAGGAAAACTTTTTTGAATGTTTTTGGCATCTTTTTCGTGGGTTTAGTTTAATTTCAAGAATCTTTCAAAGGATTGTCCTAGTTGTTTCCTCACATTTCACAACACAAAAATTGAAGAATGTTGAGATTTTCCAAGAATACAATATAACCAAGGCAACAAATTTTATTAACGCAGTTGTTTTATAGCAGATACCTTAGTGATGATGGAATACTAATAAGTGTTGTGTTAACAAAATTTACTACTCAGTATAGTCTAAACACTTGCAATATAAGTAGGAGTTGTTCATGCACAACCGAAGTGTAGTGAAAATTGTATTCACAATACTAATAATGTTGTCTTCCATTTTTCAACAACGGAGGCTCGATATTGTGAGTACAAATAGGGTGGATCCTGCAACAACAAGCAAAGGGTTATGTTGATCGAAAGGGAATCACAACTTTGGCAAAATATTGGATGAATACATCACCGTTTACAACACTTAGTCAAGTATAGAAAAGTGTCCTCTAATATAGTGTTGTAAATGAAGTCGGAGAATGGGTGGATTCTTGATTCGGGATGTACTTTTCACATGTGGGTTTACTACTTATCAATCTAGAGAAGGTGGTAAAGTTCTTATGGGAAACAATTTCACTTGTAAAGTGGTGGGTGTAGGTACAATTCAAATTAAGATGTATGACGGTATGGTGAGGAATTTAAGTAAGGTTAGGCATGTTTCGGACCTGAGAAGAAATCTGATTTCTTTGGGTACGCTTGATTCAAATGGCTGCAAGTATCAAGGTGAAGGTGGAGTTATTCGTGTCTCAAGAGGAAGTCTTACAATTATGAAGGGCGAGAGAATTAATGGTCTTTATACGCTGCAAGGTACTACTGTGACGGGTGATGCAGCTGTATGTTCTTCAAGTTCTGGAGATGATACTACCAAGTTGTGGCATATGCAGCTAGGGCATCTGAGCGAGAGGGGATTGGTTGTTTTGAGCAAGCAGGGATTGTTTTGTGGTCACAAAACAAGTAAGCTTGATTTATGTGAACATTGTGTCTTTGGAAAGCAGTGTAGAGTTAAGTTTAGTACAACTATTCATAACACCAAGAGTATTCTGGATTATATTCATTCTGATCTTTGGGGTCCTTCTCGGGTTGATTCACATGGTGGTGGTAGATATATGCTAACATTCATTGATGATTTCTCAAGGAAAGTATGGGTATTCATACTTAAACACAAAGATGAAACCTTCGTCAAGTTCAAGCAATGGAAGACTATGGTTGAGAAACAAACCGGAAGACAAATCAAGTGCTTGAGGACAAACAATGGTTTGGAATTGGTGGGGGTGATTTCAATGAGTTCTGCAAGGATCAAGGGATTGTGAGACACCGCACAATCAGAAAAACACCACAGCAAAATGGTGTTACATAAAGGATGAACAGAACCATAATGGAGAAGGCACGGTGTATGCTCTCTAATGCCGGGTTACCAAAGCATTTTTTGGCAGAAGCAGCAAACACATCAGCTTATTTAGTGAACATATCTCCATCGACTGCTATTGAGTGTAAGACTCCAAATGAAGTTTGGACAGGTTCACATGCTAACTATGAAGACTTGAAGATATTTGGATCTCCAGCCTATGCTCATGTGAATGAGGGGAAGCTAGAGCCTAGATCAAAGAAGTGTATATTTCTTGGGTATGGAAAGGGCGTGAAAGGCTACAGGTTATGGTGTCCTGCAGAAAGATCAAACAAGTTTCTTATCAGCAGCAATGTGAAATTTGATGAGCAATCGATGTTGAAGCCAAAGAATGAAGAACTAGATGGAAGAGCTGAAGAGGGTGTTAGTGATAAGGTGGAGCTTGGTGACAAGGTGGAAATTAAGGTGCAAGTTGAAGAAAATAATGAGAATGTTGTTTCTGATGATGATCAAGATATTGTGCAAGAACCTGCCCATGAAGAAAAAGCACAAGGTCATCAGTACAATCTTGTAAGAGACAGAGAGAGGAGGAAAGTTAGACCACCTTAGAGATATGTCCATGTTGATTTGGTTGCGTATGCACTTGCAGTGGGTGAGAGCATAAATATGGATGATCCAAGAACCTATGAAGAAGCAATCGGTGGTGAATAATCAGCAGAATGGGGAGCATCCGCAATTGAAGAAATTGAGTCTCTTGACAAGAATGACACTTGGGAGATAGTTGCAAGACCAAAAGGGCAGAAGATTGTTGGAAGCAAATGGGTCTTCAAGAAGAAATAAGGTACTTCAGATGGTGAAGGAACAAGGTACAAGGCAAGGCTTGTGGAAAAGGAGTTTACACAAAGAGAACGCATTGACTACAATGAGGCATTCTCTCCTGTTGTTAAACATAGTTCTATTAGAACATTGCTTGCTATAGTTGATTTGAAAGATCTAGAATTGGAACCACTAGATGTTAAGACAACTTTCCTTCATGGTGATTTGGAAGAGCGTATTTATATGCAATAACCAAAAGGGTTTGAAGTTCCTAGCAAAGAAGACCATGTATGTTTGTTGAAGAAATATTTGTATGGTTTGAAGAAATCTCCAAGGCAGTGGTATAAACGTTTTGATATGTTTATGTTGGCAAATGTATACAGTAGGAGTAAGTATGACAGTTGTGTATATCACAGGAAACTCCAATATGGTTCATTTGTGTATTTACTCTTATGTGTTGATGATATGTTGATCCCTTGCACAGACCTGTCAGAGATACAGAAGTTGAAGGTGCAGTTGAGTAGTGAGTTTGAGATGAAATATTTGGGTGCAGCAAAGAAGATAATTGGCATGGAGATTCATAGAAACCGAGCTGAAGGAAAATTGCATTTGTCCTAGAAGGCTTACATCGAGAAGGTGTTGGAGCGGTTTGGTATGAAAGATGCAAAACCAGTAAGTACTCATTTGGAAGCTCATTTCAAAATTTCTAGAAGGCAATCACCTCAAACTGCAGATGAGGCAGAGTATATGTCTCGAGTTCCATATGCAAGCGCAGTTGGTAGCATCATGTATGCTATGGTTTGTACAAGGCCGGATATCGCACAAGTTGTGAGTGTGGTAAGTAGATACATGGGAAGTCCCGGGAAGGCTCATTGTCAAGCTGTAAAGTGGATTTTGAGGTATCTAAGGGGAAGTACAGATGTTGGTTTAGTGTTTGATAAACACTATGGTGATTCGACGAATTTTGTGGGTTATGTTGATTCTGATTATGCAGGTGATCTTGATAGAAGAAGGTCATTGACAGGTTATAATTTTACATTGTGTGGTAGTACTATCAGTTGGAGGTCGGTTTTGCAAAGCACATTTGCATTGTCTACAACTGAGGCAGAGTACATGGCAGCCGCGGAAGCAGTGAAGGAAGGTATATGGTTGATGGGTTTGGTTGGTGATTTGTGTTTCAATCAAGAGAGTGCATCTTTGTTCTGTGACAGTCAAAGTGCTATTCACCTGACCAAGAACCATATGTATCATGAGAGAATGAAGCACATCGATGTCAGGTATCATTTTATCAAGGATGCAGTTCAGGAAGGTAGGATAGCGATGCTAAAGGTTCCTACAACGGATAACCCAGCGGACATGTTGACGAAGCCGATTCCAAGTATCAAGTTCAAGCACTTCTTGGACTTGGTTGGTGTCAATAGGTGTTGAGAGCCCTTGAGGGGATGAGCGAAGACGATGATGATGAGTGGTGATGGTATTCAAGTCAAGGTGGAGATTTGTAGTGTATGTGTATTGAATACGGTTTAGTATTCAGTTGGGTCGATCCATTTGCTTTACCCGTTTTCCCGTTTACCTTTTGTGCAAGAGAAGGCAAGTGTAGACAAGTCTTCTTTTGTGCAAGAGAAGGCATATCTTTTGTACAAGGGAAGGAATACCTTTTGTGCAAGAGAATACATATCTTTGTACAAGGGAATGCATACCTTTTGTGCAAGAGAAGATTTCAGAAGATATAAGTACTCTTCACATCCTCTTGTTTTAGTAAGAGAAAAACAAATGGAACTAAGAGAGAGAGTGTAAGCACTTACTTTCACTTTAGTGAATCATACTCTTGTAATCTTGTTTGAATCATAGTAAAATCGTTATCGGTGCGTCTTCCAAAGTGGATGTAGATCATCTTGATCGAACCACTATAAATCCGGTTTAGTATTAGTTGGGTCGATCCATTTGCTTACCCGTTTTCCCGTTTACCTTTTGTGCAAGAGAAGGCAAGTGTAGACAAGTCTTCTTTTGTGCAAGAGAAGGCATATCTTTTGTACAAGGGAAGGAATACCTTTTGTGCAAGAGAATACATATCTTTGTACAAGGGAATGCATACCTTTTGTGCAAGAGAAGATTTGAGAAGATATAAGTACTCTTCACATCCTCTTGTTTTAGTAAGAGAAAACAAATGGAACTAAGAGAGAGTGTAAGGCAGTGAATCATACTCTTGTAATCTTGTTTGAATCATAGTAAAATCGTTATCGTCGTCTTCCAAAGTGGATGTAGATCATCTTGATCGAACCACTATAAATCCTTGTGTGTGTGCTTGTTTTACTTTTGATTTCATTTCTATTTCAATTCTTGATTGATTGTGCTTGGAAGAGCCATTGGTTATAACAGGTTCCTTTCGTCGTCTTTCAAATTCAAACTCGACCTGGACTTGTCTACTTACTTGATCATCAGTTATCTTCCCTGATGTTCCATTTTGTTCTCAGATCATATTCATATATCTAACGTTATTTATGATAAATGAAGAAAGGATAATATGGTCCGTAGGATAGTATAGACCTTTCTAATGGGCTTAAAAAGTTTTGTATCTTCGTGGCAACGTGATCTATTTTTCTTCTTGAGATAATATGATTCCAGAAGCAAAATAAATTAGAAGTGACAAAGACACTAGTTTCTTCTTGAGATAATATCGACAAATTGAAGACAATTATTAAACCATGCATACAAAAATAAAATTAGTAACAACTATGTCGACTTCGAGCGTAACAAATTTGCAGACCTTGAAATTATTGCCTTTATTGATAAACAAAAACGTTTATCTCTTCTTCTATTGCCTGAGAGAAGACAACACATCACGATGAATATCATTTCAAAAGTGAGCCATTGTAAAATATCATTTCAAAATGGTTTGGGTGTGCTCAAATTTTAGCGTGCTGTGCTGGGCTGTGCTCGTGCTGGCACAACCCAATTTACATCTCTATTTGGTCGTCTATCAAATTCAAACCCATCCTGGAATTTTCTACTTCCCTGATCATCAGTTATCTTCCAATCTTCCCCGACGTTCCATTTTGTTCTCAGATCATCTTTTTATATCTAACGCCGCTATCTATGGTAAATGAAGAGAGAATTTTAATAAATAAGAACAAATCTTCGGGATATAGATCATCCTGGTTAATTAGCTAGGTGGAGAAATAATATGGTCTCTAGGCTAGTTTAACCCATTCTAATTAATGGGCTTAAAAACTTTTGTATGGTCATGGCAAATGGCAACGTGATCTATTTTTCTTCTCGAGATAATATGGTTCTAGTGGCAAAATAAAGAGACATATTTTTGGGCATACCAAAAAATTATCGGGCATACTCAAGGTTCGGTTAACAACTTTTTTTTTTGCCTAGGTTTGCTAGGTTCGGCTCACAACTTGTGAGCCGAACCTAGACAAAATATATGCATGATAATTTTTTGGTATGCCCAAAAACAGTGATCAAAATAAATCAGGAATGCCAAAGACACTGATTGTTGGTTTGGTTGAGCACTTCGATCCTATTGACACACTCAAAACAATTATTAAGCGATGCATGCAACATTAAAATTAGTAACAATTATGTCGACTCTCAAAAACTTTTATCCCTTCCTCTACTATTTGAAACAAAACGACACAACACATCATGACGAATATCATTTAAAAAACGATCCATTATAAGATATGAAAATCAGGAACCGTCAGTTTCATGGATTGAAGCGATTTTTTTTTTTTGTTTTTTTTAAGCAAAGGCCTAAAGCAGGCTAAAGGTCAGCTTCAACTGCTGGAGCTAGCCAAGCAAGAGGCTTAGACCAGAACATAGAAGTTTTTTTTCTGTTTTGCCCATTGAGCCAATTCATGGGCTACAAAGTTACAAGTCCTAGGTTGAAAAGTAAAAATACAAGAGATAAAGCTGGAAAAAAAAATGAATGTCTTTAAAGATGGCATCAGTCCAAGAATCACCATCAAAATATCCTGACGAGAACTGTTCCACCGGATGTTTAGCATCACTTTCAATGATAAAATGGGTAAGCTTCTGTTCCACTGCTTTCTTGAGAGCTCCCCAGATAGATCTAGCTTCGGATTCTTCTGCTGACAAAACATCGAAGACCATGGCAGCACAGAGAGAAGCTTTACTAGTGTGATCTCTCATCACATAACCGACACCATTATCTCCAGAGATGTCATCATAGGCACCATCAGTGTTACATTTGATCCAACCAACTAAAGGGGGCATCCATTTATGATTCAAACCGATAGGACTAGTGGGGGGGGGGGGGTGGAGGGCTACAACATGGTTCTTCCTAGCTAGAAGCATAGCTTTGGCTCTTTCTAAGACATACTTATGAGTCTCAGACAAGTTTTGGAAGACCAAGTTATTTCTACTAGTCCAGATAGACCATAGAATAGTAGTAAAAAACTGTTGATCATCATCAGATAATCTTGAGTTATTGTCTAGCAACCAGAAAACAAGACACCGTTGAAAAGTTTTTTGAGTAAATAAAGCAGTATTTATACAGAACTTGGACAGAAACCAAACTTTAGAAGCAAAGGGACACAAGACCAAAGTATGCATAATGGTTTACAGAGGATCATTACACCTAGTGCAATCAACAGAATGCATGATCATTCTGGTATGTAGAGCAGTTCTAGCTGGTAAAGCATTTTTAGCAGCCTTCCAAAGAAAATGTTGAATTCTGTAAGGAACTCTAATTTTCCAGATATGTAACCAAAGAGTCTTATAGGGAGAGGGGTATGAGCCTCTGATTCCCAAATAAGCATATTTTGAAGAAAATTTCCCATTCTTCGAAAGGTCCCAAGCCCTCCTGTCAGGAGTGCAAAGATGGCTTAAGGGAATTGTGATAATCTTCTTAACAGAAGCATCATCAAAATGAGTAGAAAGTCTAGAGACAATCCAAGTTCTAGTAGTATTGTCATTGAAATAATCAACAGTCAAACTGGGGTTTGGAGGAGTATTAGGATTAGGAGAAGCAGACCCTAGATTTGGTATTCATTTATCACACCAAGGGTTGATAAATTTACCATCTCCAACAATCCAAGAAACAAAGGGTTTAATCAAATCTTTTATAGCATGAAGGCATTTCCAAGTCCAACAACAGTTAGGAGGACACTTGGAATTAAGAAAATCAGTTCTAGGAAAATATCTAACTTTTAAAAAATTTGCTAATAAATAGTCAGGATTTTCAATAATTTTCCAAGCATTTCTAGCTAGCATGGCTAAATTATTCAGCTTAGCCTTTTTACATAATATGGCCCAAGTAGCAACGTGATCTATTTTTCTTCTTGAGATAATATGGCCCCAGTAGCAAAATAAATTTAGGAGTGACAAAGACACTAGTGGTTAGTTTGTTTCTATATTCATGGATTCAAGGCTTGAAGCT
Source organism: Papaver bracteatum (assembly GCA_023529315.1). Classification (NCBI taxonomy): domain Eukaryota; kingdom Viridiplantae; phylum Streptophyta; class Magnoliopsida; order Ranunculales; family Papaveraceae; genus Papaver; species Papaver bracteatum. Next base: position 1,038,989 of record JAJJWX010002805.1, read on the forward strand.
ACGTAAAAACGACAAATTGAAGACAATTATTTAGCCATGCATACAAAACTAAAATTACTAAAATTAGTAACAATTATTTTGCCTTTATTGATAAGCAAAAATGTTTCTCTCTTCTTTTATTGTCAGAAAGAAGACAACACATCATGATGAATATCTATTCTCTTATAAAGCAAACACCCCTTACTGTAGGGGTGAAGCTATAAAAAAGTGAATTCCCATTTTGCCCTTATATTCACACAATAAAAACAAAAATGAAAATATAATCTGAGGGCATAATGGTAATATAACATAACAAATGTGGTAATACCCATTTGGCCCTTATATTCACACAATAAAAACAAAAATGGAAATATAATCTGAGGGCATAATGGTAATATGACATGACAAATGTGGTAATACCTATTTTGCCCTTATATTCACACAATAAAAACAAAAAGGGAAATATAATCTGAGGGCATAATAGTAATATGACATGACAAATGTGGTAATACCCAAATTTTTAGGTGGATTTTTTTTTTAGCCAACCTAACATTTATGGGATCGCATAGAAAACTTTGATGGGAATCAAAATAGAACATACAGATTCCAAAAAAAAAAGAAAAAAGTGTTACAACAATTTTGTAAATTCATGAAAAGATCATATACAAATTTTAGGAAATCTCCCCAAGTATATATATATAGCCCCTTGAAGAAATAATTAGTGAAATCATAGTAATATAACCTTTTTTATCACTTGATCTGTGTTTGTTTTTCTTTCTTAGTGGTGATGGTGAGAAGATTTCATGGCGGTGGCGGTAAGAGGAATAAAACCTCTTTTATCACTTGAGTGAATGGACTATAGACTCTAGAGAAACCTAATGCTACCATTGATCCAAACACGTGCGTCTGCACGTGCCGAACAATCTTGTCATTTTAAAAGCCAGCCATCGCAGAATATGAAAACCAGGAACGGTCCACATATTTTGTCACTACCTATTGCTACTACTCGTCCACCCACGTGTCTACTTTTTCATGCATATTGTTGTTAAAATATATAAAGAAATAAAGAGAAAATATACAAAGTGTTGTGATATAGAAGACAAAGAACAAGATATAAAGTAGAGGGGAAGAAGAAGGGTGAAATTCTTATTAATATGTGCGTAAAATACAAAGGGTTAGGACTCTATTTATAGAGTTTACATACTTGGTTCCCAAGTAATAGGGTTCCACTAAAGTGGGCATCTATATAATAAACTGATGTTTATAACACTCCCCCTAGATGACCACTGTATCTAAGTTAATTGTCTCGTTAAAACCTTTGTCAGGAAAATCCAAAAGGGACAAAACCTGATCGAAGGGAAAAGAGTACAATTGTGAGAAAACTTAGAACAAAGTTGGACATGCATATGTTGCCTCATTAAAACCTTGACAAGGAAAACCCAGTGGGACAAAACCTTGACGAAGGAAAAAGAGTACAACGTGATAGTCCAGTAAAATACCTTTTACTATGATGCTCCCCCTAATAAGTACTTCAGTTAAATCTTGGCTTGCAAATCTTCGAGTCGACACTTCCCAATTTCGATGAACGAATTTCTTGAATGCTGGAGATAACAATGCTTTCGTGAAAAATTTCCAAGTTGATGAAGTCTTCTTTTGTGTTAGTCTTCTAATGGTAGTGTTCTCGAGTCTTCACGCTTCCTTAAGTACATTGAGGACTTCCTTCTTGGATTCCTAGCTTCTCGGAGATGATTTGCAAAAGTAGTTGATGTAGTTTCTTCAACAAAGTGCCAATATGCAGTTATGTACCATAGGTGAGTAAAGTTTATCCAAATTCCTAAGGGTTCTTATGTTGATGTGGTCTAATAAAACAGAATGACCTAGTTAATGGTGGGAATCCACCAAATAACCAAAATTATACAACTCCCCCTTGGATGACCACCATGTTGAATAAATTGCCTCACTAAAACCTTGCCAATAAAACCCAATGGGAAAAAAAATATGGACCAAGGAAAAAAAAATCACAAATATCAACATAAAAAAATAAAATAATTAAATGTCAACAAGAAGTTGCCTCGTTAAAACCTTGTCAGGAAAACCACATGGGACAAAACCTGAAACGAAGGGAAAAGAGTACAACTTTTGACATATTTATGGATGCTAACTCAATTATATGAGTACTAGATAAAACAAGCATCAAACCATAATGTATAGTCTATTTAATAGACAAGTATTATGCAAACATAATTCTAAAACTGCAGATTAAGAAAAATATAAAAAATTATGCTGCTTAAACGTGGATTTTTAGTGTTTTTAAGGACTCATCAAGAGGCCAATAGAGTTGATAACATCAACTAACCCGGATTTTAATACTTTTCAAAACTTTTTAAAAAAACACTTAAAGGATTGTCAAACCTGATATAATCGAGTCAGGTGGCTGCCTGGATATAAATTGAATCCTACAAGGATTACAAATTTGAATATATTCTCTGAATACAATACAATTCCTTCAAAGGGTACCACGCCAATATGCATTATTCAGGGAGAAAAGAATATTGTTGAATCAATCCTAGGGTTAGAGAAAAAAAAAATGAAACCCTCAAATCGTTTTTACAACGAACAAATTTCTCGTATAACACATTATGACTACACCACCCTGTAATTAATAGGCTTGGCACATTTATGGTGTTAAGTCTTGGATCCAAAATTGTGTTAATAGAGAAATCAATCCAATCTAATTTGGATTACATGCCAACCAATCACACAGTCGATATTCCTCTGCAGAGGGGATCAAGACCACCATTTATTTCTAGTAGCTACTTTAAATAAATATTCGACAATAATTTTCTTATCACGATCTCACATAACTTCAAGTGTATGCATACTTTGAAAAATTCAAAATTTACTGGTACCAGTGCCCACAGACGTGATAATCTCCTACTATTCAAATAAAGAGATATGAATTTTTAGAATTTGAATCGTATTATGATAGACTCTGTAGCCTATATAAAAATGCTACATGCTTGCTAGATGTGATTGAGTTTTCCTTTTCAAATGGCATAAGATTAAATAAAATCTAGATGAAATATTTTCACGCATAGTAAATGACAGCCTTTTTGGATTCGATCAGGATGGGAGAAACGGATATAACTTTGTAGTTAATTAATATCAACGTTTGGTAATGCAGATTCTCCCCCTGATTATGGCGGAAATATTTTCATCTCATATACGAAAACAAGTTTCGTAGAGTATTATCCGATTATTTCGAAGACATATACTCATAATAATTTCTGGATTATAAATAACTCCAGATTGGACAATAGATTCTGATTTAAAGAGTCATAAAAGGAATTGTCCTAAAAATAAAATGAATTGTAGTCTTCTTGACATACAAAATTAATCATCAACCAAGGATTTTATTGGCTACAACCAAAAAAAATAAAATATATAAAATATGTAAATAAATCTCCATATAATTGCGTGAACTCTAAGGCCAACGATCCAACGAGATAAAGATTTGGATTGAGATTATGGACACTTTATTTTCATTAAGAAACTAAATTTTAAGATCAATTTAGTCACTACAAGGACTAATGATATATAGGCTTACAAGCCGGGTGCACCCTTTGATCTTATGTGTTCCAACAAGTGGAATAATCTGAATTTTGGAGATTATCATGAGGAAACAATAATTGCTCAATATCCCTAAGGAATGCAGCAATTCCTCGTTTTATTGGTATTTGTTATAATAACGATATTTTATGGATACATCCCTTTTAAGATCGATAGGGAAAAACCAAACTTAATTGGCTAATTGATTTCTTTGAGAAAATATAGAAATCATTATCGTTATGATTTTTAGAGAAAATCCACTTTGTGGTTGATTAATGGTTTCTTGTAAAAAATATATAAACCATATGAGTAAATCACATGATCATTGTCTATAGGACAAAAATACCAAAATTAATTGGCCGGAGGTTTTTCAACCATGCACGTGATTGGTTACCGTAAAAACAATTAAGCTACGGTAACACCAAATTTATTTTGGTGATTACAGTTTCATTAGAGGTATAGAAACCATAAACCATCTTTTGATGAATTTATTTTTCTCATAAAGAAATAAAGAAGAAGAAAAATAAAAACAGATTTGTTAGAAAAAATTACTACAACTTACGTACCATGAACCAGCTTTGAAATAATCTTACGACTTGATTAAAGGATTCATGATGTGAATCTTGATAAGACCAACAGCTGGCATGCCTCTTTGAACAAAGTGTATCCAAAATAGATTATGCATCCCCAAAAATATTGCTTCTAATGTCAGGGTATCCGACGCTAGAGTTTTAACTTGGTTGATTTTGACTGAATCAAATAAAAATTTCATAAAATCCACGAAAATAAAAGAATAAGTAAAACATAGGAGGTCTGGCAACTTGGTGACTTTGTGAAACTTTTTTTTTCTTTTTTTTTTTAGATGATATTAAATCATGGAACTGATTCAATCATCCACTGACATGCAAAGTAGACAACAAAAGAAAGTAACTGCATAAGAACTATCTTTAGAATATAAGGGAGTAGCTAGCGGTGAAACCCGTCATTAGTACATTAGTACTTCTGGGTACGATGATTAAAAATAAAACAAAACATGAGCATCTTTCTTATACCAACTATTTTTAGTTTGAGCGAGAATATTGGCATACTTTATGAACTCGTGAAAGCATAGGTACATATTATACAGATTGACATATAGAAATAATAAAAAGACAATGTCTTTATGAAACCAAAGTGGGAATAATAAAAAAAAAATATCGAACCTACTAACCATAAGAAAAATATAATCTGCTGTATACTTCTCAAACCTTCTTGTACGGTAAGGTGCAAATCCGAAAAGAAAAAAATAAAAACCGCTCAGTAAAGAGAGCTACGTTGCTGATGACGTGTTGTGATATAGAAGACAAAGAACAAGATATAAAGTAGAGGGGAAGAAGAAGGGTGAAATTCTTATTAATATGTGCGTAAAATACAAAGGGTTAGAACTCTATTTATAGAGTTTACATACTTGGTTCCCAAGTAATAGGGTTCCACTAAAGTGGGCATCTATATAATAAACTGGTGTTTATAACACAAAGAAATATAGGAGGAGCCCTAGGTGTTTTTGATTTCGCCAAAAATTGAATATCTTTTAACCGGCTTATGATGATCCAAAAAGATACCTGTCATTGGCGCCATGGGATAGATACCGAAATTGATTTATTTTTTTGTACGTCCAAGTAATTTAATACCCTCTATAATCAAACATGCACACCGGGTGATTTTGTACCCTCTATAATCAAACATGCACTTAACCTGGGTTAAACTAATTAATCAACCATTCGTATGCCTTCATAAGGAAAATGTGGCGACGCTTGCGAACCCTGTGAATTTGTTCCTTCAAAGATAAAACCCAACATTCTATTTTCCCTTTTTCATTATATTCTGAACAAAACCTAGCATTGGGCAGACCAAGCTCCTAGTTTTTTAATTCCAACAATAACTTATGACACTGTCAAAGTTTATGAAATATGTAATTTAAACAACTTCCCTGTAACAGTTTCTGAGGGGATTAATTTGACAAATTCAGTTATCGGAAATATTACTCATTCTGAATTGGTATTCTGAATTGGTAACTGATGAGACTGGATCAATATGATTATCAGCCTTCGCTTTCTATCAATATATATCTATTTTCAAAAAAAAAGAAAAAGATGAGTATGCTAGTTGCATTTGATGTAATAAGAACTAACAAGTCACATCAGGTCTCATTAAATGTGGTGATATTTTAATTTGATTCAATAGTGTGCCCGTGGCACTTTCTTTATCGCACCTCTTTAATGGGGCAGAGGATGACGAGCACAACGTGTTACTCATTTTTTTTCTTCCCTACAGCACATGATTTCTACTCCTCTTTATCATTCTTGGCTCATCATGTAATCAGGCTTATAAATAGCACATGATTTCTATCCAGAGGAACACACAACAAAGAAAATCAAAAATACAAACTGAAACAACAAAAAAGAAAAAAATACTCGAGAGTCGTAGAGAAATGGAAGCATCAACAGCCGCCGCAGCAGCAGCAGCAGAAACTCCTACCAGTATTACTTCTCTTAATGATGATATTCATACTACCCAAGAGTTCGTGGAGGAAGTACCATTAGAAAGTCAGGCTCCTCTAGTTGATGAAGAAGAAGTTGGAGTGGATGTTTCTTTGAATAAAGATGAAGGAGCAGCAGCAGAAACTCCTACCACTATCACTACTCTTAATGATGACGATACTACTACTCAAGGGTCTGTGGAGGAGTTACTAATAGAAACTCGGATTCCACCTGTTGATGAAGGAGAAGTCGGAGTTGTTACTACTTTGAATGAGAATGATGAAGATGTGCATGCCACCATGGCAAGTACACTTCCCCCAACTGTCATCATCCAATCCAACCAGAACCACAGATACTTGCGCTTCGATGGTGAATATCCAAGATTAGATTTTGCCCTCCGTTTCGACGGAGATTACAGTTTCGGCCTCGAGACCAGGTATGCGCTGGTGCCGTCTACCAATTCAACTGGACTCTTCCATATCCGGTCTTTGTACAACAACAGGTTCTGGGTACATATCGGCGGAACCAACAGATGGATCACTGCCAGGTCTACCGAACCCGAGGAGGATCAGTCCCGCGCTAATTGCACACTTTTCCAGCCTATTTTCCCGGTTTCCAACAGCAATCGCGTCCTTAGGCTCCGCCATGTCAACACAGGGTTCTACGTTAGGAGGGCCAATGGTTTCACAGGAGGCCTTTATATCGGTGCCTTGACTTTACGCCCTAAACAGCAACCCAGCGACAAGACTGATGAGTTCACCTTCCTTGATTGGAAAGATGTCGCCGTGTTGCCTGACCGTATCAACATTAAGAACCTAGATAACGGAAACTACCTTATTCCCTTTACAAGGGTTACAGATCCTTATTTGTACTTCAGAAACACAGCCGATAATCCCTCTGCGTATGACTACGAGGTGATTCCTAGTCGCAATGGAGGCATCCGGCTGAAGAGTGTTATGCGTAACACTTACTTGACGGAGGGTGTGAATTCGGGTTTGCCGGAAAAATGGAACTATATAACGTTAAGACAGGCTTCTGCAACTGTCCATAACACCAACACGGTGTTTATACCCACATTACTCTCCGGCAACCGTGCACTCCTCCGATGTTTGAGGAGCAACAATCTTTGCAAAAATTTCCATAGGCCAGCCATGCCTAACTGGAGGAACATGCTCAGTGAACGTTCTAGTTTTCCAGATGCAGCCAGCTACATGGAGATTGAGGAGCCCGTTGATTCAAGGACCATTTATAACGTCAGATATCGCGTTGATGATGCAAGGATCTACGATGAGTTAACTACTGATCTTATCACTGATGAAGTTGAAAACAAACTTGATGTTCCCATAACCTCAGAATTGAATCTCAAGAGAAAAGTTACCAATACAACTAATTGGAGTAGAAGTGTCACGTTGTCAGTGGGTGTGACGACTGGGGGTACGGCTGGTGTACCATTCGTAGCTGCTGGTAAGATTGAGATTTCCACTGAGGTTGCCAATTCATGGGATTGGGGAGAAGAGAAGACCGAGAGCATTGAACTGGGGTCTGTGCGGACGGTCACTGTGCCACCTATGACTAGAGTGCAGGGGATGCTGATGGCAACACGGCTCTCGTACGACATACCCTTCTCGTACACTCAGCGTGATGTCCTGAAATATGGGGAACCAAAAGTTTACCATAAGGACGATGGCCTTTTTAAGGGCCACAATGGCTATGGCTACTACTTCCGGATTGTCCCGCTTCCTCTGGAATAAATCAAAGCTTGCTTCATCCGTGGTGATAATAATGGTCATGATTGGCCTATTCAATTGCATGCATCCACCTCGGTTTGCACGCAATGACTTAGTATTGCGTGTTCGTTTGTTTGTTTGGCTTTGCTTCTTTATTTGTCTGGTTTGTTTGTTTTTCCACTTCTTTGTTTGCAGGGTGCTTATTTTTCCGTTCTTTGCTTGTTTTTCTGTTCAACATCGCGCAGTCGATGTCTCTTTTGTTTGTAATATTTGGATTTTCATGAATAAAGATATGTATTAAAAAAAGAAAAAATCTTCCTTAAGAAATGAATTTGAATAGCTAGCTGGCGAATAATCTGATCCATTTAAGCAATCAGCAGGATGCATGTACCTAACAGAAACATCGCTAGGTTGAATTACATCTGCCCATCCAAAGGTCAAATGTCCCACATCCAAAGGTAGCGTGCAATAAGCTTGCACAAGAGCTTGTTTCCATTTTTTGCCCTTAAATTCTCGATCACCGAGAAAGAACAAAACTTACATGAAGTTTAAATGCAACTTTCACTTAATATATCGATGTACCTGATAAAGTGGCTCCTGCAGAGCACATGTGCTGTCCAACTGGTAAAGAAGAGTACACATAATATTTTAACAATCTTATTATAGGGGCCGCATGGTTTATTAGAGGGTCGGCATTTTAATAAAATAAAAAGGGTCATTACATGATCATTCAAGGTGTCTCTTATAAAAAAAAAACTAGAAATGACCAATTAACCCTCATAATTGATAACCTAGTTTAGTGGTGATAATCAAGTTTAGTGTTAATGATTAATTTCACTTATATTAACTCAAAATCAAAACCAAAATCAGATTTTTAGAGCTAAAAAAAAAATAGAGGAGAAGGTCAATCACAATCAATTGAAGAAATTAACCAACAAAATGAAAAACCAGGACTTGAAAATGACCGGGTATACTTCTAAATTAGTCCCAACTAGCTTTTTGTTGCTCAAAATTATCTAAAGTACGTAAAAAATTCAATTTTTTTTACATTTTTAGAGCTAATTACGGTTGGAATTTTTCTCATAACCAACCGTAAATCAAAGTTACGGTTCGTAATAGATGAACTACCAACCGTAACTGGTTAAACTTAAAGAAAACCCAATTGTAAAACCAGTTACGGTTGGTAACTAAATACTCGATACGAACCGTAACTGAGTTACTGTTGGTAACCAAATGCTCGATACCAACCGTAATTGAAGAAAATTCTCAGATATAAGAACATACGGTTGGTAATTGAACTATTACCAACCGTAACAACATCAAAATCTACAGTTACGATTCGTAATGGAGTTAAAATCAACCGTAACTCACATAAACCCATAGTTTCAATTTCAATTTTCATCTAAAACCCTAATTTTTGATAGAAATTAAACTTAAATCGAACAAAATAAACCAAATCGTAACTGGGTTTTCAAAACATACATCATATAAGTCATTACACTACACTTGATTAATTTTCGAATCGACGATTAATCGAAGACGATGAAATTTTGAGTTTTAATACAGGTTACGGTTGATGGGAGGAGGAGAAGAAGAAAGAAAACAAATTTTCAATTTAGCTTTGATTTAGGTTAAAAAAATGGGGAGGGTAATCTAGTCAATTTACACCCCCTAACCAACTAGAGGGACATTACTATCACACTGGCGCCACTCTAATAAACCATGCCGCCCCTATAACAAGTTTGTATGTTAAAGTGTCTTGTATGCGACACAACCTCACTAGTGACAAATTTTCTGAAGATATATTATTATACATTGATCAAAAACATTAAACACAAGAACACCCGGAATGGGTTCAGCAAGAAGGTTAGATCTCTTACTGATTCTTCTCTTCTTTTTTTCATGTTCATGACAAATTGCTGGATCATATTTGCCACAATACTTCATTTTAACATAGCATTCTTTCTTTTTTTTGGTCTAATCCCAAAATGAATTACAAAGCAAAAGTTATTTACAAAACTAAAGTGCCCCTCCCATAGTGAGAGGCCCTTGAGTAAGAATTTTATCGGAACCGATAATAAACTCTGTCAGGTCTCTCAACAATAATAAGAATGCCTGGCTTATCAATTCCACTGCAAAGTTAATCTCCCTGTAAACGTGTTCGAAAGAAATATATGTATAGCTCAACCTTGCCGCAAGCCATCTCTTCCTCAACAACTAAGGTACTAAATTCCCTAAGGATGCCTGTAAAGTATTCTTTGAGTCCGATCTTATTCGATTTTGGTAAAGCTCTTATTCGGATTTTGGTAAAACTCCATTGCGCCCACTCCATTCCACGAATAATCGAGCTAATCTCAGCTAAATAATTAATAGTGCGGCTTAATCCCACGCTTAGCTAGGGAACCAACCACCGAGCAATCATGGGTTTAGCAACAATCCCAACACCAGATGAACCAGGATGCCAAGAGATTCCCCATCACAACACAAAAGAAGCTCATCCCATTCTGGTGGCCTCCAACAACATTCCTTCGGTATAATAAGCTTCACCTAACGGTGTTGTACATTCTAATATGGTGAATGTGGAACTTAATTTACATTGTTATTATACTGCCATTCAGCGCAACTATCTCGAAGCTACCTCACATGCGAGCACTTTTTGGCTAATCTGGTAGCCCAATCTGGCACATATAACATAATCTAAGTCAAGGTGGCAAAAACATCAAGGTGTGACCACCCACGCACACGGATAGCACATGTGCATTGATATCCTGTTACAATTCGCAACTGCCAAGGGACAATCTCTGACAAGATTTGTAACAGCCGAGCAACTGTTACAACCATTTCATAACTACAATTCTTTCTACTTTGCATCTCCATTCTTTTGAGGATAGCCCACAACCCCTGTAAAATTTGTGTAATACTTCACATACTCTTAACCTTCTTATCCCATGACGATTTAGTTTCTTTAGGTGTTTTATTTGAATAGAATTCGTAACTTCTCATAAGCCGTTACAAATTTCAGTTATTATTCCCTGAAAATGGTGTAGTGTACTCTTTTCCTTGAAACCCGACCCATTTGGAATGAAAATTCTCTGGTTCATCATAGCCATGTTCAAGACTTGAGAAGAAATCTTTTTTATTTGGATACACTTAGTCCAAATGATTGCAAGTTTCAAGTCGAATGTGAATCTATTGGAGTCTCAAGAGGAGGTACGAGGAAACCATTTCTTTTATTCAAGTGGTCATGAGAGGTGATTCAATCAAACAATAATCTACTTGACCATCTCTTTTATTCAAGTGGTTCACGGCCGGTGATTGAGTCGAACAAAAATCTTGTTTAAAGTGAAATTTCTTGGTATCTCAGAAATAAATTGTTTAGCTTCTGGCAGCAATAATTGTGATTAAACATTGTTACATGGGTATGTTTTATCACTAACTTTATACTAGTTAATACTTAATACATATCTTGTAGTTGCAGGAAATCCTACAACCACACCCTTAGTAAAATCTATGAACAATCTAAGCAATTATCATAAGAATCATAAGAATTTTTATTAAAATCTTTATATCAAATACAAAGTTGTGAGAAAATCCTAACTTGGGAAAAAAATAATCTTTCTCTATTTTAAGTATCTTATCTAAACTCTCTCAAAAGATCTCTCTCAATACAAGGTCGCTCGGCTCCTTATATAGGAGTTTACATAGTGAGGGACAACTAATAAAGCCCCTAATTTCGAATCTGACGTGCGTCAATGTCGCGTAGAATTTATCATCGACGCACAATTTCTTTACTGCCGCACGACTCTTCACACATTACCTGTGATTTAGGTGTCGTCATCTGATGCGTCATTCTAGGTATGCTATATGCGGTTTGTCTTCGCTCAGTCTTGGTGTTCGTTGTTTCACAAATCTGATAGGTGTGCGGTATTTTGTACCCACATTTTGCCTCTTCTCATACCGTTCTTTTGATATAAGGAGCGGTATGAGGAACTCTACTTGTTGTTTTGTCGCACCCGTTTATCTTTTCATATTCTTATCTGCCGACACATTCCGTGATTTCGATGTTACAGTCTACACGTGCTCATTTTTTTCCTCTTTCTATCCGCACGTTCGAGCTTAGCCAGTCATCTTTTTACCTATTTATTAACTGAGTCGAGGAGAGATAATCTTTTCTCTTCGTCTTCCCTTCTAGCCTCTGTGAACCTTCTGCAAATCTTCATCTTCTCACAATTTTATTTTCCCTCATCTTCTCGAAGTCTTGATTTTACTTTTCCGTTCTTATGGATTCTCTTCCAAGGTTAGTATATCTCATTGCCACTGTTTTTCTTTAGTCTTCTTTTTTCCTAGATTTTCAACTGACATATGCCATTGCTGATCTGACATTATTCTTCTAATTCTCATACTGGTTATGCTGAAGCAAAGGAATCTTCTTCAAGTTTGAAAGATCACAATTTCCAACCCTGGTAATACTAAGATCACAAGTTCTTTCTCTGGTAATACTAAGATCACAATTTCCAACCCTAGATCTTCTTCAAGTTTGAAAGATAAGGAATCTCTCAAGAGGAATCCTTCGCATAACAAAGGCGTAACAAATACTTTCTTTTCTGTAAAAACAATATTGTTGCCTCTATTTCTTACCTAGGTTGTTCTTCGCAGGATTCTGAATGTGAGATTGATGGCGGGAAAAACACAAAGGTTAAAAGAGTTCGCAAAGCCCCATCGCTCAATACTAATCTTGCCATTCCTGATTTTGAGTATAAGAAAAAAGAGACTGAAATTCCTTCTAATATCAGTGTTGACGCTTCCGCACAAGTTTTAATTGCCTCAACTCCTTTGAATGCTCCTACTTCACCGAAAAAAACCTATTCTCCTCAAGATGATGCTCTAATTTACCATGTGGTAAAGGAAATCTCCACTTCTGATAATATAACTGCACCCGTGATGGATCAGACTGTTTTTACCTTTTTAAATTTTCCTCTATCAGCGAATGTTTTCGCTTCAGAAGGAGATACGTCTGTACCTATCTCTCAAGACCTCATTTCTCCTGTGATTATCCCTTCTCCTTCCAAAGTTACTACTTCTTCTGCTAAAGGTGTCTATGATGATAAGGGGATTCTTGAAGAAGTTGATTCTGTTACTCATGCCTTGTCAGATATCATTAATACCGCTCACTCATTCATTCATGATCCTTCTAAGCTTCTTATTTGTAATGCTCTGACTAATCTGTTATGTGATTCTCCACCAAATAAACCAACTATGAGAGAAATATTCTCTCAGCTTGACCCAGGCATCCATCTTGCTCTTAATTTCTTGTTTAGTACTTTTTTTATTTCGACTTTATATTAGTGCTTTCTTACCGCTTCCTCACTCTTATTTCATTTCTTATTTAGGAGTCTCATCGTCGCATGGTTCAAGATGAAGGGTTTTCTGAATATAGTAGTACCATACTATAACTCTCTCGTCAGAATACCGCGTTAGAAGGGGAACTTAGTAAGCTGAATGGGGAACTCCAAGCAGCGACTCTAGAATTTGAAGGTCTTCGCATCAAAAATCAAGATCTCAGAGGTACTTATCCCTTCATCCTTATGACCCATTTGGAGTAATTTAATTTTGTATCCATGTTTTTACTTTCTTCATGCATATGTTAAGATTTAAACCAGAAGCGCGTTATGGAGAGATTTAGATTTCAATCTTACACTGAAGATGATCGCGCGGATAATGAGAGGTTGCAGAGTCAAATAGATCAATTAGTTAATTACCATTCGTACTCGCTTGATCAGATTGAAAACCTAAAAAATGAGGATCTTTGTTTATCTAGTCAAAATGAACAACTGGGTTCTCAAGTTTCCCATCTACCCGGGTTGTTGTGTATTGCTGATTTGAGACATCAGACTTTATTAGATGAGAACCAGGTCCAGGCTGCAGAGAAATGATGATTATTTTCAATGATGTTTTAGTAATAGGTTCGTTCAGACTTGTGAAAGAAGATTCTTAGAATTAATTTTTAAAGAAATAATATAGCAAACTCGAATATAAAAAAATGTTTGTGGAAATTATGGAGAGGCTAGGGCTAGGATTCCACCATTGGTCGATATTAGTGATTTAATAAAACAATAATTATGTGACTCAACATTCAAATTGATTATAATAGTATTGCCTAGACATGTAGATTTTCAAAAGAATAGATGTTAATCCAAGCATAGAATATCAAAACCCTAAAGCAAGCATATTCTATCAAGAGAAAATACACCTAACTAATCAAAATCATATAATCAATTTTTTAGTTCAATGAAAAAATCATAATAGAGTTGTTATAATTAATTAAAAATAGAAATGTATCACTTTTACCGAAACAATGCTTCCTCCATAGCCCCAAAGATTGGGTTTATCTCATCTTGATGGAAAAACGCTCAAAAGCTCATTTCATTGCTCAAATGGTGTTCCCAAATGATTAAATGGGAGAAAATAATGATTAAACCGGGTTGTAACACTTATATTTGTTACAAACTCGGCTGTTACAAAGAACGATAAATATAAACTATTGCTTCCATTGTAGCGATACGACCCACTTCCTTTTGTCGTTGTCACTGTAGTATGAACAACGATTATCTATGCTCTTATGTTCTTCATGTTCTTCCCAGCAGCAGCAGAAAAGTATTCTCTGCAACTCTCGATTCTCACTTTGTTGTTATCTAACCTATACCAAACTCTCCCTCCATCCTCTATGCTATCCCAGAAACTATTTATAACCCAACAGCCTCGAAATATCACGCAATAACTTCATACAATTCTCCATAACTCGGCATTATTCTTCACATCCAGTTTATATTTTTGATTTCTCCACGCGTTCTAAAGCTGCCAAATTGCCAAAATTAAATCCTTCACAGTCCAAATAGTCGTTAGGGCCTTCCAAACATGTGCAAAATCCTATGCTGCTCGTGAAATCTTGTGAATATCTCCTCCGGTGTACATGTTGCCCTGATTTCTTCTCGTAGAAATTCCAGCCAAACTGGATCGAATCCAACACCTCTACCATCCATGTCTAGCCCATAGAAACATATCCAATCAATTCCACCCCTTTAGTCTCACCGCAACAAGCTAAAATCGTCAACCCTAATTCTGCCAGTTGAGAGTTATTTTTCCCGCCAAAACCAGCAATTTGAAATGATGAAGATGGTGTCCCCCTAACCAAACTTGGGGTGCGAATAGCAGGTGCCCAACTGAGGTTCCCCTTATCCAAAGTGAGGGTTCCTTTAGTACGTTTCTCCGAGGGTCCAAGTTGCACTTTTTGAGCAACTTTTTCCACACAAATGTATTTCTCTTAAAACACCTACACAAGCGTAAAAACACCATAATAAGTACAAAATCAAGCACCAACAATAGAGACACTGAGGACAATTTGAACACAAAAATGTGTCTATCAAATACCCCCAAACTTATTATTTGCTAGTCCTCGATCAAATTTAATCTAGAAAATAAAATGACTACACTTAGCACATGCAACAAGCCGTTAAACCGCTAGGTGGCCCTAGCGGCCGAGTGTTGTCTCGGGAGGGTTTACTAGAGGTGTACTCATAAAAACTTTACTCCATACCCTATCTATCTACGCATAACGTTGAAAGGCACTAAAGAATTTCCTTGGTTGGCATACAATCATTGACTATAGGAGGAAGTACCCTGATGCGAAATTCCAATTGGTGTACACGAGTTTGCACTTAAGCATACTAAAATTCATATATAAGTGACAGATCTCTACTCAGATAGTTTCACTATGGACATCATAACAGGAGTCAAACCAATCACATGAAGATATCAAGAAGATGGACATAGAGAAAAAAGTAGATGGTTTTAAGGTGAACGGTGTTTCCATATCTGTCTGAAGGCCTCTGCCAAGATGAACCTAGCCTAATGGATTGAGATACCGGTCTAACTAATATCAACACAACTGGCATATACAAGGGGAACAGCGGTCGACAATCCTAACTCTAGGTCAACACAACTGGCATATACAAGGGGATCAGCGATCCAATTTATTGAATTTATTCCGTTTGGTCTGATGGTCTGGTGTCAATTTTTTTTTTATCTCATTCACTCTATTTCACCCTAGCAATGGTAACAACTTGAATTGTTTTCCCCACCAAATCTCTTAAAATAAAAGAAAATAAAAACAGAAGGTGAAAAGGACTCAACGAGATATGGCGAAACTATCATGTTATTCCTAACACCCGAGCTCTGTGCTTTTATGAATAGACTCTATAGATGCTTCCATCTACTCAGATTGGTTCCTCAAGTCCTACAACCAAGATGTTCCCATCCACTTAGATTGGTTAGTGCCAACCTTAATAAACATAAATTTCTAGGCTCTGGAGTTTATTTATTGCAACTAAAACCTATCAAAAAGTTTCTTCCCCACCCCCAAACTTAAATCTAACATTTTCCTCAATGTTCTAAAGATTAAATTAAAAACATGAACAAGGAGAAACTATTACCACTTGATGGATGGAAAAAGAAATAAGGAAGGATATTACTTTAAGCATGAGCGTGGGTGCCTCCCGGTAAATGCTTAATTTAAAGTCTTTAGGTAGGCATCAAATACCTCAAAAAGGATTGTCACCTACCAAAGTTATATACCAATAGTCGAAATAATTGTGGGTCCATAAGACCAAATAGAGCTAACATAAATATGAGACAACTGCACTGGTTCAGAAAAATAAAAAGAAGGAGCACGTCCACAACTAAGGTTTTCGTCAAGACAACTAGGTTTATCTGGGGCGCGTAATTGAACTTCATATGTGTGTCTCGATAAATAGATTCATCCGAAAAATGGGTCTCTAATACCTGGGTTACCTCCTGGACAGTATCAGGAGGATCGAGTTGCGGAGTCTGGATAGACTCAAGAAATATCTCAGGCTCGAGTCCCAAGTTAGGGACTCTAATTAGGGATACGTGACAATCACAAGAACCATCATTACCTCCAAACTTAGGGTTTTCATTACTCACAGACAAACCTCTAACTATTGCTTGAATTTTCGGATTTTCAGAGTCCTTAAATTACTCAAGAGATTCTTCTAGTTCTCTACCCCCAAACTTAGGGTCATCATTACTCTTAGAAAGACCCAACTTTATTGCCTGGATTTTTGGGTCCGTGGAGTCTTTAAAATATTCAAGGGATTCTTCTAAAGATTGATCACACATCTGGTCTAAGAGAATGGTTTCCTCAAATTCATCTAAAGAATCTCCCAGTAGAGTATCATGCCAATTATTTTGAAATAAATCTTGAACTAAAGTGCTAATCATATTCACTTCTTCTAAATCATCATTCTCAGAAGGTTGTCTAGTAATATTAAAGATATTTGGTTCAGTGGTCATATTACCAAAGGATATGTTCATAATCCCGGTCCTACATTTGATGACAGCGTTAGCTGTGGCTAAAAATGGGCGACCTAAAATCACTGGGATTTGAGCACTTGGGTATTGAATAGGCTGGGTGTCTAGAACAACGAAATTCACTGAATAAATAAACTTATTAACCTCAATAAGAACATCCTCTATGACACCACGAGGGACTTTGACAGACCTATCAGCTAATTATAGTGTCATTTTAGTCGGTTTCAACTTACCAAGACCTAGCTGGGTGTATACATGATACAGGAGTAAGTTAACACTAGATCCTAAGTCAAGTAAAGATTTATCGACCATGTGATTACCAATCGCACAAGATATGGTTGGGCATCCAGGGTCCTTATACTTAGGGGGTGTTTGGTTCAGAAGAATGGAACTTACTTGACCAGCTAAAATGGATTTATTTTGGACATTAAGCTTAAGCTTTTGTGTACAAAGATCTTTGAGGAACTTGGCATAAGCAAGCATCTTCCTAATTAATTTTAACAATGGAATGATAATTTTCACCTTCTTAAATGTCTTCGTTATCCCGTTGAAAGTCGACTCCTTATTTGTTGGGGCTAACAACGGTGGATATGGGGATCTAGGAACAAAGATAGTCCTATCAGGAATTTCTTGGGACTTCTTAGAAATTGTTTTAGTTTCCTCAGCTAAGGTTTCCTGTTGGTAAGTAGAGGTGGAACTACAGTATGTCCACTATGTATGGCTACCTTATTGTCTACCGTTTTACCGCTCCTAAGGGTCGTTATCGAATTCACATGGTTTGATGATTTCTCACCAGCTAAATATATTTGATGAACTCCACTAGGATTGGGATGTGATTGACTAGGGAACTTGCCTTTTTCTCTCAAAGTCTCATTTATCTGACTAACTTGGTTTTTTAACTCGGAAATAGCCTGAGAGTTAGCCTGGACCATCTTTTTATTTTCATCTAGACATTCAGCAACCGATTGCTGAAATTCTATAGTGTTTCGAGTTAACAAGGTGAGAGACTCATCTAAACTCGTGATTTTCTTATCTGAAGGAATCTGAAACTGTGTTGGTCTTGAAAGATTCTTAGCATAGATAAAACCTGGGGGAATAACTTGAGAGTTACTAGATTGACCTTGACTCTGGCCCTTAGACAAAAAAAGGTTTGGATGGTTTCTCCAACCAGGGTTATAAGTTTCTGAACATGGGTCAAACTTCTGATGGTTCTCAAATCTAGTGTTATTATAAAGAGCATGGGCTTGTTATTCAGTAGTCTGTCCTTCCCAAAAAGTCTCTACTCTACCACTAGTTCGACTCAATTCTAAAACTTCTAACCTTTTAGCTATGGCTGCTATTTTGGTATCTGATTCAAAAGATCCTTCAACCCTATTAACAGTTCCTCTACCTAGAAGAATAGTTTTCTTGGTCTCCAAGTATTTTCCCATTGGTAGGTATTTTCGGTGATTTCATTCAAAAATGTCATCGCTTCATCAATAGTTTTATTCTCGAACCCACTTGTGCATAAGGACTCAACCATGGTTGTTGTTGAATAATCTAAACCCTCGTAGATGATCTGAACTAGCCTAACCTTTTCTAAACCATGGTGAGGACATTAAGCTATTAAGTTATTGAACCTTTTCAAACACCTATATAAATATTCTACCTCTTATTGAGCAAAAGTACAGATTTGTGTCCTAATAGACGATATTTTATGCCTAGGGAAAAACTTCTGTAAAAAGGCAGATGTAAGTTGGTCATAGGTTTTAATTGACTCAGAAGGAAAACTATATATCCAAGATTTGGCTTTATCTCTCAGGGAAAAAGGGAATAACCTAAGTCTCAAAGCATCATTATCTAGGTTTTTAATTTTCAGAGTACTACAAACTTCCTCGAATTCCCTAATATGAAAATAGGGGTTTTCACTTTCTTTCCCTAAAAATATTAGGGGCATCTGTAGAGTCCCAGGTTTTAGTTCATAATTTTCCTCAGTTTCAGCTAACTTGATACATGACGGACGAGAGGTCCTAGTTTCATTTATGGCACTACCAAAGGACTAGGAGTACTTTCTTCACTAAGTGTCAAGTTTTCAAAGCTGAAATTTCCGAAAACGTGGCTCTCAACAGAAGAGTCTTCGAGCTCCCCGTCTTCACAAGAAGAACTACTAGGTTTGTCACTAATCAAATAACCTAGAGTGTTTCTTTTAACAAACTTGTCCTAAAAGGAAGGGAAGTTCTATGCAAACACAAACAAGGCTGACTCCACCACAACGAACCTACTGATTTCTAGCAAACAAAAAGCATGATGGCTCCACTTGGATTGTTTCTAGACCAGCTTCTAATCTTTTGAAAGGGAATTCGTTACAATTTAAGCAGACCCTTCTAGAATAGAGATGAGGGAAGCTCGATGGATTTTTGATACCCAAGGCCTCACCGGCATTACAAGGCGGTGCATTCAACTTACAAAAACCATCATGAACTTCGAAGTATGCTTAAAAGAGTAACCAATATTTTTCGAATGACTTTTCTATTAAGCTCGTTACCATATCGGTCTCGTTCTAGTCAGTATTTTAAGCTTGGGTTCACGTTTGGTATTGTTTTCCTAAGGCGGGCAAAAAGAGAACGATGAAGAAATCCGAACCCTTATCTTGTTTGGCCAGGCCTTTCCCTTTACTAGGAAATTAAAGAAGTCGTTTTTAATTCCTCAAAATATATGCATACGAAGGAAGACAGTAAACCCGCTAATAGGGGATTCGCGGGTGTTTTGATAAACTTACCTCATGTACCAGACGGGGGATGAACCATTGTAGTCGACTAAGGCCATGAATCCTATGTCATGTACGAACCCAAGGGGCCGAGGCAATATCGTAATTGCCGTCCTTCTTTGCAAACAGTTTACTATTTAATATACTACCCTTCTGTAGGGTTTAAAAATAAAAGAATGTCCAAGTCCAAAGTCCAAAATAAAAAGAAAATTACAAAAATAGAGAATATCCTAATACAATTTCTAAAAGATAAAAACAAAATCTAATAAAATTCTCTCTTTTTTTTTTTTGATTTTTTTCTTTGTTCTATTCGCTTTGTCTTTTGGCTCCAAATATTTAAGTGGTCACCAAAAGCTTTTGCAACTCCTTTTTCTTTCGCTCCGAAATCCAAGAATCTATAATAAAAAGACAAATACCCAAAAATGTAAAATAGAACAAATAAAATAAATAAATAAACCTGGCGTCTTTAGGGGGGACCCAAAAAGAATTAAGGGCGACCCAAAACGACAAAATAGGTCATAATTGGTAGGTTATTTCTGGGGCATTTAGTTTGTATAACTTCCGAATATAAAGTATCCCCAAAATAAAATCCTATATATTTTGAATGTTGATTATCCTATATAATCGGAGGTAAATAAAGTTATCTTGACTCCCGATTATACAGTAGACCTTTGGAAAAAAATGCTACCATAATTGGTAGGGAATTTAGGTTATTTCACTTCCGAATATAAAGTAGCCCCAAAATGAGATTTTGCAAAAATCCTTTTTTTGGAATTTTGGTTGAACCTATAATCGGTAAGAAAGAAAGAGTTATCATGACTTCCGATTATACATTAGACCTCTTTGCAAATATCCTACCATAATCGGTAGTCAAGATACTTCGTATAACTACAGAATATAGAGTAGCCCCAAAATCAGATTTTGCAAAAATCCTTTTTTTTTTTTTTGGAATTTTTGTTGAGCCTATAATCGGTAAGAAAGGAAGAGTTATCATGACTTCCGATTATACAGTAGACCTCTTTGCAAATATCCTACCATAATCAGTAGTCAAGATACTTCGTATAACTACCGAATATAGAGTAGCCCCAAAATCAGATTTTGCAAAAATCCTTTTTTTTTTTTTGGAATTTTTGTTGAGCCTATAATCGGTAAGAAAGGAAGAGTTATCATGACTTCCGATTATACAGTAGACCTCTTTGCAAATATCCTACCATATTTGGTAGTCAAGATACTTCGTATAACTACCGAATATAGAGTAGCCCCAAAATCAAATTTTGCAAAAATGTTTTTTTTTTTTTTTGGAATTTTGGTTGAGCCTATAATCGGTAAGAAAGGAAGAGTTATCATGACTTCCGATTATACAATAGACCTCTTTGAAAATATCCTACCATATTTGGTAGTCAAGATACTTCGTATAACTACCGAATATAGAGTAGCCCCAAAATCATATTTTGCAGAAATCCTTTTTTTTTTGAATTTTGGTTGATCCTATAATCGGCAGTAAATGAATTTATCCTGACTTCCGATTATCCCGGCTCTCTTTGCAAATATCCAACGAATGGTGTCTCTTGAAGACACCCTATGGGAACAGAAACGTTTTGTGAAAATTTCTGGAAAACCGAATCGTTAGTAAATTAAGTTATCCTGACTTCCAATTATCCCGGTAGTCAAAATAGTTCATATAACTACCGAATATAGAGTTTCCCAAACTCCCGATTACGGATTAACCTCCCGATTATGAAGGGGCATATAAGTATTTTCAACCTATTTTGTCTTTTGTGTCACCCCTAATTCCTTTGGGGTAGCCCCTAAAAACCCAAGGTAAATAAAAACCTAATAAATAAATCTAAAGTCCGCGTCGGCGGAGCCATAAATGGATGATTATTTTCAATGATGTTGCAGTAATAGGTTCATTCAGACTTGTGAAAGCAGATTCTTAGACTTAATTTTTAAAGCAATAATATAGCAAACTCGAATATAAAAAAATGTTTGTGGAAATTATGGAAAGGCTGGGGCTAGGATTCCACCATTGGTCGATATTAGTGATTTAATAAAACAATAATTATGCAACTCAACATTCAAATTGATTCTAATAGTATTTCCTAGACATGTAGATTTTCAAAAGAATAGATTTTAATCCAAGCATAGAATATCAAAACCCTAAAGAAAACATATTCTATCAAGAGAAAATACACCTAACTAATCAAAATCATATAATCAATTTTTTAGTTCAATGCAAAAATCATAATAGAGTTGTTATAATTAATTAAAAATAGAAATGTATCACTTTTACCGAAACAATGTCTTCCTCTATAGCCCCAAAGATTGGGTTTAGTTCATCTTGATGGAAACACGCTCAAAAGCTGATTTCATTGCTCAAATGGTGTTCACAAATGATTAAATGGGAGAAAATAATGATTAAACCTGGTTGTAACACTTCATGTGTGCGGTTACTACCGCATGATTTACGGATAATATTTCTTCAAATATAACTTGTTCCACGGATGTTCAAGATTGTGACCTGTGCTTTTCCCCTCAGGATCCGTCAACTCATATGCTTCATTTCCAACTATCCTTTTTATTATGTATGGTCCATCCCATTTCTTTTCTCCAGTTTTCCATCTCTTCCTTTCTGATAAGGCGGTATTTCTCTCAATACTAGTTCTCCTGGATGGAATTATCTTTCTTTGACGCGCTTGTTATATTCTCGGGCTATCCTTTTGTGGTAATCTTCCATATGTTGTAGAGCAATTTATCTATTTTCTTCCAGATCATCAAGTTTTTTTAAGATCAAGTCTGTGTTCAGATTCTTTTCCCATGATTCTTTTTTAGTTGTAGGAATGATGACTTCAGTTGGAAGTACCTCCTCTACTCCATATGTTAGGCAGAAAGGTAACATTCATATAGCTTCTTTCCTAGTGGTTCTGTATGCCCATACCGCATTATGCACTTGTTTGCACCATCCTTTATTGTATCCTTCCAACTTATTTTTCAATATATCTTCAATTATTTTGTTGGTTGCCTCATCCTATCCATTGCTCCGCGGGTACAAAGGAGTGGACTTTCCGCTTTGAATCTTGAACGCGTTAAGCAACATTTCTATGTTTTCGCCCGCAAATTGCTTTCCATTATCAGAAACTAATTGTACAGGGATTCCAAATCTGCAAATAATATTTTCAAATATAAATGTGAACACATCTCGATCTCGAATATGCTGCACTGCTTTTACTTCTGCCCACTTTGTGAAGTAATCTGTTGCTACTATTAAGTATCTCCTATGCCCTGTTCCTGGTAAAAATGGACCTACAATGTCTAGTACCCATTTTGCAAATGGCCATACACTTTTTGATGAGCTTAGCGCCGCTCCAGGTGCATGTATCTTTTTTCCATGACGTTGGCATTCTTCGCACTGCCTCGATACTTCTTTCGTGTCCTCATGCATGTAGGGCCAGTAACACCCTTGTATTTTTGTTCTGTATGCTAAAGATCTTCCTCCACTATGGTTCCCTACGTCCCTATAGTGTAATGCCTTCAGGATTTCCATATCGTCTTTTCGCATTAAACACCTAACCGATGGTCCAACTTTCAGTAAAGTACACCATCTCTTAGTTTGTAATTCGTCGATCGACTCTTCAGCTTGTGTGCCTCTAACCTGTTTCTTGGTACTTCTCCCTAATCCAAATATAAATGAAGTTGGACTCTCCAATCTGCGTCTTTGTCCGCTTGTTCTTCTTCTGTGTTTTCTACTATCATTACGTCTGCGTCTTCTTGTTCTTCCTTTTTGATAGAGGGCGAAAAGAGCGCCTATATCTTTATATACCTTGTAGTTGGATCTACCAACATAGAAGGAAAGAAAGCCAGTGCGTCTACAAATCTGTTATCTTTCCTGCATATGTGTCTCCAACTTATTTTTGGAATTTGTGCTGATAACTCTGTGACAAGCTTCTTGTATTTCTGTAAATATGTCTCATTTGTGTTATATATCCCTTCTATTTGGCGGATTACCAATTGTGAGTCACTAGTTATTCTGGCGTCTTCTAACTTCATTTCGATTTCCAATTATAATGCGTGCACCACCGCTTCATATTCAGTTTCATTATTGGTGGATACAAACTCCAACCTGAATGAGTAAGACATTCTTTCCCCTGCTTGTGATATAAATACTATCCCAATTCCATTGCCTTATCCATTTGATGGTCCATCCACCAGTATCTCCCATATATTTGAATTATGATTTGTCAACAAGTCTTTAGGATTCCCATGTTCTTTATCTATATCCATCATCTCTTCCACGTTTTCGTCTTCTTCTAATGGAAATTCTGCCATGAAATCTGCGATGACTTGTGATTTTGGTAAAGATAATATTTCATACTTGATATCAAAGTGCCCTACTGGCGCATTCCATCTTTCAGTTCTTCGTGATATTTTCGAATTTTTCATTACAGATTCAATGGTTACTTTTGTCAGTACCTTAATCTTGTGGGCTTGAAAGTAAATACGGAGCTTTTGTGTTGCATAGACCGGTGCGAGGATTAGCTTCTCGATATTTGAGTAATTTTTCTCTATGGCATTGTAGGTTTTGCTTATGTAGTATATTGGTTTTTCCACTCCTTGATCCAAGCGTAGAAATACATCACTCAACGCATGCGGTGTTGATGCCAAATATATTAATAATTTTTCTCATGGCTCTACTTTCTGCAAAAAAGATAGATTCATTAGGTAATTTTTAATATTTTGCAGTGCCTTTTCGCACTCTGCTGTCCATTCGAAGTTGGTCCCCTTCTTTAGGATGTTGAAAAAGTGTTCGCATATGTCTGATGAGCACGAAATAAACCTCCCTAATGAAGCTAACAATCCATTCATCTTATGCACATATTTTACCTTTGCGGGTGATGGCATATCACGGACCGCTTGTACCTTATCTGGATCGATTTCTATCCCTTCCTTTGATACAATGTAACCAAAAAATTTCCCGACGCGACTCCAAATATGCACTTTTCTGGGTTTATCTTAATGTTGAATTGTCGCATCTACTCAAAGATTTCTCTCAAGTTGTCAACAAGTGTAATAATAATGCTATTCACAACCATAAGAGAAGTTGTGTTATAGAATTTTAATACACAGATTAAATATTGTGAAATCAAGTCTTACAATATAAATATGAGTTGTGATAGGCTTCCAAAATAAAATCAAAAGAGAATCACAACTGAACCACAAGGTAGTCCAAACTTGAACCACAACTACGTTTATGACTCTTAGCTCGAAGTCATAGTAAATCAGGTACCTTCTACAACACCCATTCCATAACCCATATAAAATAGTCGTCGTAGGTCTACCACAACACCTGTCAGGGGTTGCCAAAGTATGTTTTTGACATAGTGTGCTCACCCCTACCAGCCGGCTCCTAAGCCTAATTGTTTATGCTTTGGCTCTTGATCCATTTTGCATCCATATCAAAGTTGTGGCATGGATGAGTAGAGCATTTTGTGTCCATTTTTTTACAAACCTAGATCTGCCTCTAAATGCAGAGGGAGTTAAAAAACTTGTTCACAGCAGTTCGACTTTTTCTAGACAACAATCTCTTATGTGCAAGCTTGTTGGAAGCTTCCTCATGTGGATGCCTCAAGTGTATGAATCAGAAATCCCTTATAGGGGGAATGGGGAATCCATTCTATTTAAACTAGGGTGTCAGTTTTACTTTTTTATCGAGAAACATGATGGAAATGCAAAATAAACATGTTTCTTTTTTATGACAATATATATAATTCAAGAAAGATTTTATTCGACAAGAACACTTATGGCCGGTTCGTTTGAGCACCACGTTTTTATTTTATAGTTTTTATACGATTATTTACAAAACAAAAATCAATACAAGAAGCCAATTTTATCGATCAAAAAAAATAAATACAGGAAGCCAATTTTTGCGGACCTCGCCATGAAATGAATTCAATATTTTGGAACGTTCCACCATTTTCAAACGCGTGAAGCTACACCAAAGAAAAGAAAAAGAAAAGGACAAATGATAATGAGATTCGGTTCCTTTGGTCGTCTATCAAATTCAAACCCGGCTTCGACTTTTATACTTACCTAATCATCAGTTATCTTCTAATTTTCCCTGACGTTCCATTTTGTTATCAGATCATATTTTTATATCTAACGTTATCTGTGGTAAATTAAGAAATGATTTTATTTGTAGCACCCCCTAAGCTAGCAGTTGACTAATCCAAGAAATTAGCTAAAAAAAAAGGAACTAAGAATCCAAATTAAACACTTAAACTTTCAATTAAGAAATCTGCTACCAAAACTTATCCCAAAGCTAACCCCGCTCAGAAATATATATACAAGAACTCCTCTCCAATGATACATATAAAATAGTCATTTGGTTTACAAATAGAATATACAACATAATAAACATATCAGAATATAATCAACTAAAGAAGTTAACTTCTCGGAGCTTTCACTACGCAACTCTAATCTGTCACTGAAACTGAAAGTGGGAATAGTTAACATTTAACATCTAAGTAATCATAGGCAAGATTTGGAAAACAATAATGTTTTTTTTCCAATCATTAAAAAGTGACCAAGTCACTCAAATAAACAAACATGTATATGGACAAACTCCTTCTTTCAAACAATGTATAATATGGTGTCAACCAGTTACACACCTATTTAGCTATGGATGCCACCAAGACCATGATGACCAACTCTAAGCAGAAAAGCTGAATTCATGTAGATATAAATGTGAAGGAGTGTATCCTATATACCATAAGTGGAAATTCTCATTTCTCATAACAATTCATATTGACAACAAGCATTACAAGTTCTTTCCAAATCGTGGAAAGATTAACAGAATCAACAGAATTAACATAATGCAATTTAAACAAAGCATGGAATGCACGGACAGACAATGCATGAGTCTGTTAAGCATAAACTTTTATAAAAGTAAAAATAATGAATACACAGAGTCAAATGCATTCCCACCTCTTTTGATGATAGGCCACGCCTACCTCGAGATCCACAATCCACTAGTTCATCCGTTGAATCGATCGTTGTTAATAAAGACTAACTGTTAATCACACAAGAAGTCTAAGAATCTAGCCAAAATGGCTTACACAAGAATCATATAAGTCTATCTAATTGCTCTAAGCCCAAGTCCACTAAAACAGCCCGTTAACTAAGGTCCAGTCCATCTGAGTCACTAACAGTCTCTAATGGTCAAAGGTCAAGTAACAGTCAATGTCAGTCAAAAGGTTAAAGTCAAAGTCAATGGTCTACTAAGTCAAATCGGTCAAGGTACACTGAGTCAGGTCTGGTCAAGTCTGGTCACTGAGTTAAACTAATTCAACTCAGTCATATAATCTGAGTCCGGTAAGAACAGAGTCAGTTAGACAACTGACTGGGATGACTAATAGATCTAATTCTATTTCGTCTTCACTTCAGTTGGAAATCTTACATTCTCAACCTCCAATTTAACATCTCAACATCAAATCATTCATTCTTAAATAAACTTTGAATTTCATTTACAATTAGGAATTCTTATTACCTGCAATGTCAGCTTTTAGCAACACATCCGCTAAACTGAATCACCACCAGTTTCATATTAACTACAACTAAAATTCCATACCATTACTACTTATAATTCAATAAAATTATCTACAACTGCAAATTAACTTACAAAAATAACAACAGCCCACCTGCAATTGCAGTTCCAAGCTTTTATGGCAAGCACTAACTGAAATTCTAAAATCACCACCAAACTCAACCACAACCACTTATAGGTCTAACTCATAACTCAACCTCAACTTAGTTTATAACCAAAACTTTATGTACTTCAATATAACCTAATTCTGACCCATCAAAACTACAAACTGCATTCCATAACTTCAGCAGATCACTCATATCCCCTGCAACTTCAACACACAGACAACCATCAACTCAAATAACTATATAACATAATTACAATTACAAAATCTATATACCTTATTCTGCAGTTCTTACTCAGATCACCATTCCTCTTCCATTACTATATTACTTTTCAACTGAAGTCTCTCTTCAGTTCTTCTTGAATAATAATACTACCAACTACTAGACTGCAAATCATAAGCAATAGCAAAACAACATTGCACATCCATTTTCTATAACCATACAATCACTACCAGAGACTCATGGCTGATATCCATTTAATCTCAACATCTAAAGCACCACCAGATTAGTCCTCTAACTGTCTGGTACACACAGTCGACACCACCGGTTGCATAACAGTCATACACCTTCAAAACCATACTCGAAATTCAACTCTAACAACGTCAACACATGCATCTCAGAACAACTCAGCAGCTCAGAACAACAACCTCATTCTCATGAACTGACATTCCAAATTTCACCACAGGCACTACTAATCCATTACATACACATTACCACTTTGATTACATCAAAGACCACTGCCATTAATACAATCCAAATCAAATAACCATTTACATAATCTCAATAATGAACATGAATTATTCTTCCAAATCAATTAAGCAACCCAATTACCTCAGAATGGATTCAATCAAGCATTGAGGATGAATTATTTTTTACTTGTCTCAATTCAATAAACCATCTCAAACCACCACCATAGTTCATTTTCTGCATCTGTGATTTCTCAGTTCATTCATATTCATACAACTCAATAACTAAACTAACTCAAATCCAAAGTACTAAAATTCAGATTAGTTAGAGCTTACCCGAAACACTAGCATCCTCTGATTTCTTACTTCACCACTTGCTTCAATTGAACCTTATAATTATCTTTCTAGACTTGAAGTTCATCACCATCATTAGTTTCATCATATGGGACTTTGATTTTATAAACAATTATATTCTAATGCTCCCAATTCTTCGAAACCCATATGGAAAACTTCTATTCCAACTCTTAATTCTTCTCCGAGCCTTCCCGTGAATCTCTAATTCTCAATTTGAGGAAGAACATGAAATCCTAACTTCTTTGATACATCTCTACAAAAGCTTCACTTCATCGATTTAACAACAACCCCTTTCTTCTTCATCCATCAACATCTCGATTCAATTCTAAATTCCACATAAACCCTAACTTCAGAAATCATCTCTTCAATTTACATCAACAACTCTAACATGTTCATCCCGTGCTCAAACAACTTCAACATCATAACCAATAATCAATACTTGATGTTTTATCAAAGTTATTGTAATAGTAAAAGGTTCGTGAAACTTGTGAAAGCAAAGAATTTTAGATTTAATAAAACTAAGATAAGATAAAAATATATACAAAAATTGTCACAAGATGAAAAGATGTGCTGGGACTCAGGATTCGGCCAAACTCACATCAAAAGGTTCAAAAATTAATTCTTCTAACAATTATCGCTCAACAAATAAAAACATGGACTCTCGTTTTGCCAAAGTAGATCTTCAAAACATTAATTGTATCCCCTAAGCATAGATTATCTAAACAAAGCATAACCTATCTAATTGAATCACAACTATTTTATCGAATCATAAATCAATTTAAAATAGTGCAAAAGTCATAAAAAGAATTAAATAATTTTACCCATGTATGAAATTCGTCTCTCTCCATCGTCTCAGTGATGGAGTCTAGCTCATCATATTGGAAACACACTCAAAGTATGATTTCATTGCTCAAAAAGGTGCTTACAAGGATGAAAAGTAATAAAATAGAGGTTTGCAACGGTGAATGGGCGTTACAGAACCTCGTGTTACAAATACAGCGTTGTTACAAAGAACGATACAAGGTAAGTGTCACTCTTACTGTAGCAAAAATGATGGTTTAGAAGTGTCTAATGTTCTTCATTCTTCCTCATCACAGAAACAGAAAAGAATTCGGCAACTCGATTTTCTGTGATTTGTTTCTTCCCCTAACTCTCCACCCCCCCTCTAAAACATCCCAGCAGCCTTATATACCCATCAGTGCCAAGATATCATGATATTAACTCCAAAATCTTATCGCTGTAATGATAATATCCTCGGAAATATTTTCCATGTCTTCATCTGTAATTACCATGATTTTATTCCCTGTTTAATTCTTATACGTGTCTTAAGCAGTCGTTTATCACCCCAACACGCTGAATGCTCGTAGCAGAGTGAGTCCAACTCGTGTTTACTAACCAAAAATCCCGAGAATAGAAATACTTCCTGTTTTGAGAATGATCTTGTTCACGCGTCTGCTGGTAGTCAACATGCTCCAACGCATTTCTCCCTCAAATCATACAACTCAAAAACTATGTAGCCAGGAAAATTTCCACAACAAAAAACTCGTGTAAACCTGTGAATAACTCCTTCCATGAACGAGCTGCCCTAATTTCATCCGTTGGATTATCTAGCCAAATTCAATGGAAACAAGCAATCACACCAAGCCTGTTACACTTAATCAAGCTATACCGAAGAAACTCAGCCGTTGAATCTCTCTAAAACAGGTCCAAAATCCAAACCCTAATCATGTTCTTCCGGTGTAATTTTTTTCCCGCCAAAACACAATTTTTGAAATGAAGAAGATGGTTAGCCCTTATCCAACGTCATGGGCACCGAATAAACAGTGGGTTCCCCTTAGCAATTGGGTTACCCCTTATCCAAAGTGGGAGTCCGATTAGCGAATGTCCTCCGGGGGTGTTCCGAGCAACTTTTCGAGCCGAATTTTCCAACAATCTTTATTTCCGAAAAATACCTACAAACACACAAAACACCATAATAAGGAAAAAACCGAGTACTAACAATACGAAACATTGTGGACAAATTAGACACATAAATGCGTCTATCAAATACCCCCAAACTTATTATTTCCTAGTCCCAAGCAAATCTAATAAAAATAAAACCGAGTTAATCTCTGGATGGTTTACCAGAGGTGTACCCACAAAACCATGACTTCTAATTGGTCACAAGTATCCAAAGATCTATGAGGACATACATATTCTCAACCTATCTCCAAGTAACTAGAGTGCCAAAGAAAAGGTGCCAGCTCTAAAGCTGACTAAAGAAAAGGGGAGACACATCTGCAATACTGCTAGATAAAGAGATATCCGCTACACAGCTAGATAAAAATTGTAAGATGCGTCCGCTGATTTACAGCTGGATAAGATTAGGAGAGAGATAAAAATGAGAGGGACATCTGATACACAGCTGGACTAATTACATGTGATGAGTTGAGCCAGTGCTATAAATATCTTGTGCCAGATTGAAAGCGGACTAACAAGGCAACCAAATGCATCTTTCTTCGACTCTCTCATAGTGCTCAGTAGAAACAATGTCTTCTTCGGTCGTCAACTGTGGATGATAAACTATCGAACCTCATTGAACCTTGACAATTAACTCTTTTCTTCGATTTCTTGCTTGACATAAAAATTTATACTTCCCTATGGCCTTATTGAACAAAAAACTAATTATAGAACAAAAAGAATGTAACGATGATTTTTTTTTTTTTTTTTTTTTTTGGAAACACAAAAATTACAAGACAAAAATTTACATGGCCATGAGAGAAGGACTTTAAGAACTTGGATCTTCGCAACTCGTGATGTCTTGGTATCATGAATTCCAACAACTTATATAATTTGCTCTTATAACTTCTTGTAACAGTTTTGAATTATTCTTTTCTATTGTTGCTTCTAAACCTTAAACGTCTTCAACTTCCTTCATAGATTTTGATGTCGCTCCGTTTGTTGATGATGATAAGTTTCTACTGAGATAGAGTTATAATCCAGTAACTAAGACTACATTGTGAGGTTGCTTTGTCTTTATGGCATTTCCTAACCTACTTTCCTTTCCATCATGGATGGTTAGGTCCATCACGGTTACCCTCTAAAAGGAACAAGTTTTCTCCTGAATTTCAAGGATCTCAATGTCTTTTTCTCTAATGTCTCAATAGGTTGTTATCCCTAGCATTCTAATTTCTATCTTTTCGGTGAGAAACAGTATGTAAACTTAGCTAACTGGATACCATGTGACGCTAAAAGTTTCAAAAGTG
The DNA here is from genome assembly GCA_023529315.1 of Papaver bracteatum. Lineage (NCBI taxonomy): Eukaryota > Viridiplantae > Streptophyta > Magnoliopsida > Ranunculales > Papaveraceae > Papaver > Papaver bracteatum. The sequence goes on from JAJJWX010002805.1 coordinate 1,070,945, forward strand.
CAACTAAAAAGTTCTTCCTCACCCCAAAACTTAAATCTAACATTGTCCTCAATGTTCTAAAGATGAAATTTAAAAGCATGAACAAGGAGAAACTGTTACCACTTGAAGAAAAGAGTAAGGAAAGATAATACCGTGTTGCAAGAATATCGGGTTACCTCCCAAGAAGTGTTAAGTTTAAAGTCTTCATCCAGAAAATTGAAGAGATTAGTCACCTCGAAGAATAATATAGTAGCAGCCGGAATAACTGCGGGTCATCAGGATCAAAAAGTGCTAACCACAAGAAGAGGAAACTGCAGCAGACCAAGAAGATATCCAATACACCCTTATCTATTTTTTTGTTTAAGACAACTACATCTAGTTGTGGTTCGGGTTCAGGCTCTATAAAAGGATCTGGATAAAAAACTTTCATTGGCTGGGTTTCCTCAAAGGTAGGATCCTGAAGATCAGGTTCTAGAGTCTGGAAATACTCAATTAAGAACTTAGAAGCACATACAAATAACCTGAATAACTGGGGATCCTCTAAGTCAATCAGACTTGACTCACACAGTGGACCAAAGTAGTGGTCATTCTTGAGAAAATGTGTCGACCCTAATTTTCTAAAGTAATTAGGTTTAGTATCAAAACTTAATAACTGACACATCTGAAATTCATATGTTCCCATAATTGGAAGGAAGGTTTTTGGTGGGAAAACAAAGTCAATCGTGGTATCATAGCCTAGGTTAACCACATCAACCATAGGATGGGTTTCTAACAACTGAACTTCTTTATGGACACAACTAGGTTCAGGAAAAAGTGTATGAAGATAATCTTTTAAAATGGTTGAGGCACATATGTCAAGTCCCAAGTTAGGGATGTTTCTAAGAGTTAAGGCACATGGAGAATGATAATCACCCCCAAACTTAGAGTTTTTAGTGTCTCCGGAAAGACTAGTCACAACTTCCCTAATTTCAAGGCTATCTGATTCCTGAAAATGGTCAATTAATTCTTCTAAGTCAGGTACATCCTCACTCATCTCTACGAGTTCATTTTCTTTATCTAAGTCTATTGTTTCTAAATCGCTAGACTCAAAATATACTCGTTCCTCTAAACCATCATTGGCTTCGCAATCAAAAGGAAATAATACATCGTCTAAAATGGGGGTATCTGTAATCAAATGCCAATCCTTTTGAATAGGTGGATAATTATTAAAATTATTTGGATTTGAACTAGAAACATTATCATTATTAAGCTCAATTGGAGTAACAAATTCCTGATCACTGTGCCTACTTATTTCAAATTCTTCATCAACACTATCCTCATCATAATCATCATCATTATAATAACATGAAAATGGTTGAACCTCATCTACACAAGTAGTGTTACCAATTCTATCCTCGTTATCTTGATAAAAATTATCCTCATTTTCTAGGGTATTATTGGAAACACTGTATTGGAAATTAAGATTATTTCGAGCAATTCTTTCGTTCGTCTCAGCTATCATCTTTAGGGATTCCTCTATAGAAAGTTTTCTTTCGTCATAAACTAAGTTATTCATTTCTGCTAACTTACGTGTCGACTCCTCTAACTTCCTGAGGGACTCTTCTAAAGAAGGGGTAGGAACAGAAGGATCATAAAAATGACTACTTTTCAATAGTTTCATTGTATCCTCTAGAGACGAAGAACTAGTATCAAAATATTCTTGCTCGTAAGACTGATGCACGTGTGGATAGTAATTGGGCTCACCATGGTATGACCCATAACCTTCAAAAGGTTGGCGTTCCCAACCACTATTCACACTCTGGTCATAAAAAGAGTGATGTCCATATTGTTCAGTTGGATAATCATAATCATTGTAATGGCTATTATAATACCAGTTTGAAATCCTAACTGCAAGGGAATTCTACACAAGCACAAACAAGGATGACTCGACCACAACAAACCTACTAATTTCTAGCAAACAAAAAGCATGATGGCTCCACTTAGATTGTTTCTAGACCAGCTTCTAATCCTTTGAAAGGGAATTCATTACAATCTGAGCAAACCCCTCTAGAATCAATTTGAGTTTGAGTAAGTTGAATAGAGCCGAGGGAAGCTATGTGGAGCTTTGATACCCAAGGCCTCACCGCATTACAAGACGGCGCAGTCACGCATTCAACATACAGAAACCGTCATGAACTTAAAAGCATGCTCAAAAGAGTAACCAATATTTTTCGAACGACTTTCCTACTAAGCTCGTTACCCTATAGGTCTCGTTCTATTCCAAATTTTAAGCTTATGCGTTTGGTATTGTTTTCCTAAGGCGGGCAAGAAGAGAACGGTGATGAAATCCGAACCCTTATCTTGTATGGCCAGTCCTTTCCCTTTACTAGGAAATTAAAGCGACCGTTTTCAAAACCTCAGCATATATGCATACAAAATCATCCAGTAAACCCGCTGACAGGAGATTTGCGGGTGTTTAGAATTGTTACCTCCCGTTCCAGATGGGGGATGAACCGTTGAAGTCGACTCGGGCCACGACTCCTATGTCATGTACGAAACCGAGGAGCCGAGGTGATATCGTAATCACCGTCCTTCCCTGTACAAGTTATAATTGAAACTACCCTTCCGTAAGGTTTTTTTTTTTAAAAAAATGTCCAAATGTCCAAGTCCAAAGTCCAAAAAAAGTAAAGTAAAGTGTTAAAAAAAAAAAAATTACAAGAATAAGGAAATCCTTATACAATATAAAGAAATAAACTCTCTTTTTAAAAAAAAAAAAAATCTTTTCCTTTCGCTCCTTTCGCTTTGTCTTTAACTCCAAACTTTAAGTATTCACCAAAAGCTTTGGCAAATTTTTCTTTCGCTCCAAATTCTAAAATCTGTAGTATAAAGACAAACAAAAACGTAAAGAATAACAAATAAAATAAAAACCTAAAAAAAAGAATAAAAATCTAAAAACTCTATCCTAAAGACAAGCTCCGTGTCGACGGCGCCAAAAATTGATGTGATTTTCAATTGAAGTTGTAGTAAAGAGTTCGTTGAGACTTGTGAAAGCAAAGAATTTTATATTTAATAAAACTAAGATAAGATAAAAATATATACAAAAATTGTCACAAGATGAAGAGATGTGATGGGACTCAGGATTCGGCCAAACTCACATCAAAAGGTTCAAAAATTAATTCTTCTAACAATTATCGCTCAACAAATAAAAACATGGACTCTCGTTTTGCCAAAGTAGATCTTCAAAACATTAATTGTATCCCCTAAGCATAGATTATCTAAACAAAGCATAACCTATCTAATTGAATCACAACTAATTTTATCGAATCATAAATCAATTTAAAATAGTGCAAAAGTCATAAAAAGAATTAAATAATTTTACCCATGTATGAAATTCGTCTCCCTCCATCGTCCCAGTGATGGGGTCTAGCTCATCATATTGGAAACACACTCAAAGTATGATTTCATTGCTCGAAAAGGTGCTTACAAGGATGAAAAGTAATAAAACATAGGTTTGCAACGGTGAATGGGCGTTACAGAATCTCATGTTACAAATACAGCGCTGTTAAAAAGAACGACACAAGGTAAGTGTCACCCTTACTGTAGCAAAAATGACGGTTTAGCAGTGTCTAATTTTTTCATTCTTCCTCATCACAGCAGCGGAAACGAATTCTGCAAATCGTTTTTCTGTGATCTTTTACTTCCCCTAACTCTCCATCCCCCCTCTAAAACATCCCAGCAGCCTTATATACCCATCAGTGCCAAGATATCTCGATATTAACTCCAAAATCTTCTCGCTGTAATGATAATATCCTCGGAAATATTTTCCATGTCTTCAGCTGTAATTACCTGGATTTTATTCCCTGTTTAATTCTTATACGTGTCTTAAGCAGTCGTTTATCACCCCAACACGCTGAATGCTCGTAGCAGAGTGAGTCCAACTCGTGTTTACTAACCAAAAATCACGAGAATAGAAATACTTCTTGTTTTGAGAATGATCTTGTTCACGCGTCTTCTGGTAGTTAACATGCTCCAACGCATTTCTCCCTCAAATCAGACAACTCAAAAACTATGTAGCCACGAAAATTTCCACAACAAAAACCTCGTGTAAACCTGTGAATAACTCCTTCCCTGAACGTGCTTCCCTAATTTCATCCGTTGGATTATCTATCCAAATTCAATGGAAACAAGCAATCATACCAAGCCTGTTACACTTAATCAAGCTATACCGAAGAAACTCAGCCGTTGAATCTCTCTAAAACAGGTCCAAAATCCAAATCCTAATCATGTTCTTCCGGTGTAATTTTTTTCCCGCCAAAACACAATTTTGGAATGAAGAAGATGGTTAGCCCTTATCCAACGTCATGGGCGCCAAATAACTAGTGGGTGCCCCTTAGCAATTGGGTTACCCCATATCCAAAGTGGGAGTCCGAATAGCGAATTTCCTCCGGGGGTGTTCCGAGCAACTTTTCGAGCCGAATTTTCCAACAATCTTTATTTCCGAAAAATACCTACAAACATACAAAACACCATAATAAGGACAAAACCGAGTACTAACAATACGAAACATTGAGGACAAATTAGACACATAAATGCGTCTATCAATACTCGATCTGTATCTTCTTTCCTCGATCTCAAAACCACTAATTTGATTTCTCAATCATCTCTCGACTGAAGAACATAAGAAGCAGAGGAGAAGAAGAAGAACAAGAAGAAGAATGAATTCTTCGATCGGGTTTTTTGGGAAGATAAGGCCCAAGGAAACACTAGGACTCGCACTCAATATGATAAGGGGAAGCCACAACGTGTCTGTGTTGCATCACTAGCGGGTTTTCTATGAAATGATGATTATACCCTTTATACTAAATCGATGAAATCTTATTCGTCCGATATCCGATTGACAAGTTCGAGTAGTCCATTATGCGTAACTTTTCGAGATCTAATCATCGATACTAGTTTCGTATCTAGATCGTTTTTGTATTACTTTCTAATAATTAACATTCATGTTAAACTATTCGATTTATTATCGGCTAATTCGTCACTTGACTAGTCTAATAGCGTTGACGAGCTTGAGGGTTCTTACATTCTCCCCACCTTATACATTTTCGTCCTCGAAAATCAAACTGCCTTCTAGTCTTGAAACACCCCACCTTAAAGAATACTTCCATCTCTTGTCTAAGCGCAAACAACATAAAACACTGCACAAACCTATATGGCTCTAAAACTAAAATCTAACATTTCTAGCTCTATTTTTAATTACGATGATTTAAGTTCTATCCAAGAGAGAAGTCTAAGTTTCTTACATGAATCCTCTATAATGGAAACTATGAATTTTTTTGATTTAAATTTTCTACACTAATTTCTACGTCAATAACTTACTGGTTCTAAGTACTTTTAGAAGATATTCAATAAAAAAGTTTCTCATTAAAATTTGGGATCTATTAGTTTACTAATAGAAGCAAGTCTCCCTTCAATGCCTAGTGATACAAGAATGCAGTTGCCATGTCTAGGTTCGCGATGCCTGAGAATGCCTACTACCTAACAAGTATCATCTGAACATATCAGAATTACCAACCTCACTATTCCCCAGTGCTGGATTACTAAATATTAATTTATTAAAATTAATTAGTCTTTAACTTCTATCTTAATTGGTGTAATTCTGAAAATTTTACTTCGTAAAATATTTAAATAGGTTAAGTAATTTATTCATCAAAATTTATTTTATTTCATTTTTATTTACCATTATTATTATTTACTCATTTTAATGAAATCGAATTTTAATTTCAAGAGGAACTATATTATTATAACTAAATAATTTTTAAATTCATGTATTATTAAAGGGTAACCGAATGTTATAACTATTATCTAAATGTTACTTTATAATGTTGTATGTATTTGTTTATTTCATCGTGTGACTTGATATAATTAAATAAATAACCGTTAACAATTTTTCATAGTTGTTTGGGATTAATATTTTATTATTATTATAACATTTATTTCTTATTTCTTAGACCGATACAAGTTAAATCGTAATTAGTAATAGTGAGAAGTTTAAATTTATTATTAATACTAGATTTGATTTGATCTAACTTTATTTCCTTAAATTTATTCTAGTGCTAAGTAATCCTTAAGGTTTATTATTAATAAAAGTTACCTTAAGTTTTATTATTAATATAAAAACTGCATCCTTCTAATATGGTACTAACATATAATTATTATCCAAATGATATTTACAATAACTCTAAATTTTATAACATTATAATTTGTTTATTTTATCGAAAATTATTATCTTAATTATACTATCATTTTCATGATTGTTTTATAAAATTTTCTTATTTGATTACTAGCGTAACTAAAATACATCCAAAATAATTACTTAATAATAATATTTAGTTTAATTTTATTAAGCGCAAATCTTGTAAATATAATTTTACTTTCACAAAAAGAGTGAAATAACATATTTTATTTCTTCAGATTGAATGTGTATACTATGTTTTGTTAAATATTAGCGTTGGTAATTTAATATAATTTAAACTTTGAGTTTACAAAAAGTTTCAATGTCTTAATAGTCTTTAGATTTTGGTATTAATAATAAGTATCTTATTCATATGCAAATTTATTCTCCTTTAAGTTTAATTTTGCTCTAAGCATTCAAGTATTATAAATATCACTTCATGTATATAATTTAGTGATTTGGTGAATCATTTATTGGACAATAGATAATCTAGAACGCGCAATTAGGGGATATGAGAATTAATTGGGGGATATGAATTACTTCCCCCAACCAAAGGTGGCTGCTAAGGGGTGTCTTTTGGAGGCGAAAATACTAAAACACCCTTAGATTAATTAAAAAAACATTATGAAAAGACTGTTATGCCCTTTCTACTAAAACATAAAATTTAAAAACCAAATCAAATATCCCCCATTCTCAGTACAGGCACAGTTGGGTTTAAGGTTAGGTTTCAATTTTTTTTTCTTCATCTTCTTCATCGTTCTTCATCGACGATTAATCGTTAAATCAAATATTTCTTCGTCGATTAACCTACCCAAATTATAATCATGCCTCCACGAAAGACAACAACTTCTCAATCGAACCCAAGAGCGATTGCTCAAAAGAAATTGAAAGATAAACTTTCTTTGATTGCTCAAGAGGAAGAAGATGATGAACTACTATCAAAGATGGCTTATGTGAGAAGGTTAGTCATTTTAAAGTGTTTAATTAGTGTTTCAATGGATTTGTAGCTATGGGTTTAGGTCAAAATCGTGAAATCCTAACTGCAACTTTTGAGTTTCAGAAATTCCGGCATATACCTTAGTTTGAATACCGCACCGGTAGTGGATACCGGCACGCGATCTAGGATGAATACCACGCCGGTAGACACACTCGACATTCAATTTAGTATGAATACCACACCGTTAATAGGTACCGGCACTCGATCTAGGTTGAAGACCACGCCGGTATTGAACTTCTAATATACAGAGAACAAAAGGGTTTAGTGAGTTGTACTGGCATATACTTTAGTTTAGATGTCATGCCGGATCTATAGTTTTGGTATCCATGAACTTCAGAAGTACTTCCGACATCTTCGACATTTTCTTTTCAATGCCGGTACTCAATCCCGGCATCATTGATTATTTAACGGGTATGCCGGTATTGGTGTTTAGTTATGCAGGAACTTCCAAGACTGTACCGACATCCTTGACATTTTTTTATATATGCCGATACCTAAATCCGACATGGATTTTTATTATACATGAATGCCGATAGTCTTGTTTTTTTATCCAGGAACATTCCTATACAGGTAGATTTCAGTACCTGCACTCATTGTGGAGTGAGGGGGCGTTTGACCATCTGATGACATTTGATCACCTTGCCATGGATCCAGAGAAAAAGAAATAAATTCTAGATGATCTTATTTCCTTTAGAGATGGAAAACAATATTACGCCAAAGTTGGTAAGCCCTGGAAACGTGGATATCTCTTGTATGGACCACCTGGTAATGGTAAATCGAGTAAGATAGCTTCGATGGCGAATCTCTTGAATTATCATGTTTACGATCTTGAACTTACAGATGTTGCGGACAATAGCGAGCTTAGAAGGTTGTTGCAGGACACAAAAGATAAGTGTATTATCGTTATAGAAGATATTGATTATCGATAAAATTCAATAACCAGTATTCAAAATCAAAGTCCATTAGTCCAATGGATTTATCGCCGAGTCCCTCTGAATTTGGATTTTCAAGAATTAACTGCTTGGCTTTCGCTTCTGATCTGGGGCTTAACGTTTTGCTTAGATCTCTTGCTACTGTTTTTCCTGGTGTGACCTGATAATTTCTTAGTTCATACCGTAAGCACGCATTTAACCACCTTAAATAGACTAGCTCCTCTACATCAGCACATCGATTTTCTTGGAGTCGTTCAATTTCCTTTGTTAATCCATCATTTTGTTCTCTCAAACGATGGTTTGTTTCCTTCAATTCTTCTGTCTGCATATGAAAATCCCACAAGGTGATTATGAGCTCAAATGGAGTGTAAGAGTAAGTTTGGTTTGCAAGACAAAAGTCAGTGCAAATGAAGATTTTCACATTATGAATTAATGAATGAATTACCTCTGGGACCTCCAACACTGACTCGGCCAGGATTTGGGTGGACTCTAGCCTTCTTTCCAACTTTGCATTTTCACGTTGCAATCTAAAATTTTCTCTCCGGAGTTATGGTGCTTCTTCCTCCAACTTTTTTAAACGCTGCAACTTATTTTGCAATTCTGGATCATTCCAAACATCCTTATACTGTTGATCTTGCAAGTTTGCAACCTTTTGCTTATGAATTTGAACCTCTTTTTTCCTTATTAGCTCAGAGATATAGTAATGCCAAGAAAAGCAATGTTACTTTGTCAAGGTTATTGAATTTTATCGACGGGTAAATGGTATGCATCCTGTAAAGAACGGATCATAGTGTTTACTACCAACCATGTAAAGAAGTTAGATCCAGCGCTAATCCGAAGAGGCCGAATGGACAAACACATTGAAATGTGATACTGTTGCTTTGAAGGGTTCAAGACACTGGCAAAGAACTATTTAGACCTTGACTCGCATGACTTGTTCGAACCAATAAGTTCACTGATCCGTGAGGTTGAAATGACTCCAGCTGATGTTGCTGAGCTCTTGATGCCCAAAAGCATGAACAAAAATTCTCAAGGAGATTGCTTAGACAACCTTATTAATGCTCTTGAGATGAAATGCAAGGAGGCTATGAGAAAATTGGATGCATGATTAGCAAGCTTGTCCTTTACTTTCTTTTTCTTTGATTAGCAGCCTTGTCCTTTACTTTCTTTTCCGGCATGGATTTTATTATACATGAATGCCGATAGTCTTGTTTTTTTATCCAGGAACATTCCTATACAGTACCGGAATTCTCGACATTTATTTGTCTATTCCGGCACAGAAACCCGTCATGGATTCTTATGTATATAGTACCGGTTTTTTTAATAACCGCTTTATTCTTATGTATACCGGTGCCTCCAAGGGTAGAGCAAACCCTAGTTACTGAAGTAATTCATATCCCCCAATTATTCTTAAGAAAGGCAAACTTCTTTGAGGTTGACTTTGGATCTGTTTTTGCAGGCCTTCAAGAGTAACCTTTCCGAGTTCTCTGGCTTTCCGTGGCATGAAAACGAGGTAAAATGATAAGTTGTAGTGGTTTTCTGACCTCTTTTCTTATTCCTAATCTATGTGTTTTCCGGATTGCTGGATGCAGAGAACTTGTCTGTATATAACGTCTTACTGCCTTTCATTCGCTAATTTTAATGTACAAGTTGGCTTATCACAGGAGAAGCATAGAAGTAAGATCAAAGAGAAGCTTGATAAATGTGTCGTGGAGAAACTTCTGGAGTTTTGTGACGTGCTTGACATACAAGCCCCAAAAAGAACCTGAACCCGAAAGCTCTGTTCTTTTACCACTGGGCATATTGGTTTCTTATTATGTTTAGACTAGTGTTAAATCTTTCTTATCAGTATTCAGTAACTGATTCAGGCGTTGTAATGGAAAAACAAATAAAATAAGCGTACTTTCCATTGCATATGCTTTGAAGTTTGAGGCAAGCGCTAATTGCGACCGCTGTGATGCTTTCAAATGCAGGATGAATTAGTGGCAGAGCTATTGAAAAGGATCGTGAGAGGAAAGAGTTGGAGGAGAAGCAAGAGGAGGCTAAGAGATTGAAAAAGGAGAAGTTCCAGTATTTGTGTAATGTGATGAAAGAAGTGCTAGGTGATAGAGTTGAGAATGTTGTTGTGTCTTTCGAAATATGTGCTCCTTGTTTCCCTCCTTTTATATTGAAGGTCTCAGGCATGGATGGGAAGACAATGGAGATCAACCCTCATCACTATCTCATAGAGGACCTCGACAAGAGGTATGATACAGATAATAATGAGTTTCACGTAAGGAATGCGGCTCTTGTGTTATTTAACTATGCTGAATTGTGCAGGAAGGCGATGCCGAAGCATCATCAAACAATTTAGTTTTTCCTGTTGAACATATAAGTTATATTTCGAGTGTTCTTTGTGATAAGACACAATTTTGCTTTAATCTATAACCGGTTTCATGTGTACTTTGATTCTCTAAGTATCTATATATCTCCAATAAGTGGAGGACAGGTGGGTGAATCTTGCCAACTAGCTATCCCTTGTAACGGTCGCACCAATTTTCCCCCATTGTAACCGCCACAAACTCCCTCATTCCATTATTTGATGGTTACAAACTCCATTACTACAAAAAATGGAAACGGTTCCATCTTTCTAGTTAAAATCCATGCCGGTACCTACTGCCGGCGTGTTCCGTAATATACAATCGATGCCGGTACTTGGTGCTGGCGTTCCCGATAATTTAAATAGCAAGCCGGTATTTGAGTTCAAAAATCTTAAACTCATGTATGTTTTTCTTGTGGTACCGGCATAGATAGTTAAGAGGGAACCATGCCGGTATGAATATTCCATGGAATATTCGGTGGTCGGTAAAAAGTATAACTGCATACCTGCATGCATATTTGGGTTGAAGACCATGCCGGTAGTGTTTTTAAAATGGGGGATATCTTGTACCGGCATGACTAATAGTATGAATACCACGCCGGCTACACTAGTTCCGGCGTAGTATTCATACAGCGAGCATGCCGGTACTAAGCTTTTGCAGACAAAAAAATGGTGGTTTCAAAAAGAGAAATCAAATTTTCGACCTCTTTGAAGCATTACCTGTGTGTTGGGGTTGCTTGTATGCTGAACATGTTTACTTTCTTGAGTTGGTTCTTCACAAAACACTTCATGGTCACGAAAATCATGATCCAAGGGTGTTGGTTCATCATATAACTCCAATTGTGAATTGTTATCATTAACCGAAGATTGAAGATATAATTGTTGTTGTAATTGAGCTAAAGATTCAGCAGCTACAAGTCTCTCATCACAATCATCTTCCATTTTCAAAAAAAAAAATTCTACTTAAAAAAATGTCCCTCCTTCTACTCTCAACTAACCCACACAAATTTAAATAAACATAAATACACACTTATTATATCCCCCAAATCATTAACATTTTACTAATCATAATTAGTAACTAATCCTGATTAGTGAGGATTATATTAGGAATTAATAATTTAATTATATAAGGGGTAACCCATCTAGGATATTTGGATCCCTATTTTGTCATTTAGCTATATCTCCCAATTAGATTTCATATCCCCCAATTACGCGTTCATAATCTAAGTATAAGATTTTTATCAAGTTTAGTTTTTATTTTGTGCCTTATATGACCTCACGTTCTTTTTAATCCTACTTAATATGTTTTATTTATCTATCCGGTTTAAACGCAAAACACATAATTGTAATTTGTTATTAGTTAACTTTGCAAAACTTAATTGTAGATAAGTACTAATAATTTTCCATTGCTATTTAATCATAATCATTTTTTATCGCTATACTAGCCCTTAACCCGTGTCGTAACGGCACGGGCCATTATGTTGGTTTATTTTTAATATATCGTATAATTTGTGTCCCGAATACTTATCAACTCCTTATGATTTAATATGTGTTTGTCATAAAAATAGTTGGGATTTTCCTCTCTTTTTTTCTTTATTTTTTCCTTTACTATTTTACCGCCGGAGATTTGCTCAAACGAAAGAAATATAATCTTAACTTCCAGACACTTTTTTATTTAGGTTCATTCCTTATAATGAGATAATGCTCTATATGAACATGGAAGTTTAAATATTTTTTGGAAATATGTCGTCAACAATGCTCATCTCAGTGAAATCAACTAATCAATATCATCCATAAAAGTCTCCACATGCTCCTATTTCGCTCCAGCTGGCTCATCTATCATGATCATGTTATCGATCCTCCAAATAGGCAGAGAATAATATTTTTTTGATGAAGCTTCCGTCGTCAAAAAGACCACATATGGAGGTTCCGTCTCCGGAGACAACCAAGATGAAGGTTCGTCATTGGAGAGCATGGAGAGCATCACTATTGATCTTAAATCTCAACCCAATAACCAAGAATCGCCATTAAAGCGAAGATAAACCTCAAAAGAGTATATAAAACCACCGAAATGGTGTAGATAAATAGAAAACATAATAAAAACCAAAATAATCTACTAACTAACCTATGTAGATGATGTCGATCCACTATTTTAGTTAGCCATATTATGTTTTTGACTAACTTTAAACTTGATGTCATCTTCTACAGTGAACTTTATGTGATTTCAGAATCGAAATAGTTATACCTGTTTCATTCGTATTAAGTAATCCGTTGTATATCCCAACAATTCCTTTTTTTTGTCGTTTTCGGACCATCAGTAGCCATTATTGTTAAACGCAATCTGTCTAAATTTTGTTGATGTTATGTATTTGCAATGTTCATTTTTCTTAAACAAATAGATTATAGAAAAACTAAAAAAAAAAAGAACATAAGTATTACATCGGGTCTAAGTTATTATATCCAAAATACTCCGGACACTGCTTTTGGTGCCTTGTTTCCTCAAATTCCTCGTTGCATTCTAGACAGTACATGCAACACCAATCATTTGCGAAGTGAGTTATTTGCGCAAGTGTGGTCAATGTATCCCTTGCCTGTAATAATAATAACAACACGTCAATTTTTTTCAAGGCATCCAGTTGTAAATGGTATGAATCTAATAGATTTGAATTATACCTCAATATTAGATATCACCTTCTTCTCACATAACATATCAATTGAGGAAGGACAAATCTTGACCACTCTTTACATAGACAGAGTTAGCCGCTATGTTTTACAATTGTCTTACGTGAAAATTATTATAAATCCTTATTTTAGTTAGCTCCTATCGAAGCCGATCTAATTAGTCCTATATAAAGTTAATCTTAAAATTTTGACCTTATCTCTTGACCAAATTATTGAAGTATTCTCAGTCATGTTCTGCTTTGTGTGATCTACCCATATGTGTCTACTCTACCTTCTAACCCAGTGAATGAAACCTATACATATTGATCCGTAATTTGATATTTTTGATTTGTCATCAAGAGGTCCCATGATTTGAGAATGTAAAATATAAAAAAAAATTATAAACATCGGAGGCAAAATTTAGATTTATGATTTAGAGTTTTTTATGATGCTTTTGATGAACAAACATAATTTTCAAACAAATATTTTAGAATGCAAATACATTTTCCCGGTCAATAGGGTTTTATATAGGGAATTGAGTGAAAGTTGTTGTCTTTGTAGGTAGTTGTCGCGAAACAACTCGACATTGATGGTCTTTCAGAAAAAAGAATGTCATAGTACTTGAGAGAGCGATAATGTTCTCTTACGTGGGTACACCAATTTCCTTTATATAATACGGGTGATCGAACAGTCATGATCATATTGTCTTATACGTTCCGGTATCATCCTCAAAATATTTGGTTTTTGTCCTTATCTATCGTGTTAAAAACAACCAATTATATCTTTCACAATGCAATGTTGCATGTTTTGTGAAGATTATTTTTTTTACTTGGCCAATAAAACTCACTAAAAAGCAAAAACTATTATTAGACACTACTGTTATCAACTCCCACAACCAGAAAAACCATCAACCGCCACTATTTCTTCCACCAATAGTAATGTTACCTCCTCCACCATTCACAAACACCCGCCACCGCTTATACTAACCCTACTTCCACTACCACCATTAGAATTAATATAGTTTTTAGTAAAATTATTTATTAATAAAATTATGTATTTATGTTAGATTATTAAAGGGACATTTATAATAGAAATTTAATTAATCATTATGAACAATCAATGAGACACTAATTAATAAAATGTTTAAAAATAGTTAAGTTGAACAAACCCCAGCGGTAAATTTATCTTTGCCAAGGACAAATCCTGACCACTCTTTACATAAACAAATCGATAATAAATAGTTTCATATGTTCTGATCTTGATTCGTGTCGTTCGTTTAGTTATTACATAACTTGGAAATTGATTGCACCAAATTTTTAAAATGGAAATGTATTTTATCGAGTTTATTTTAACATTAGAATGATCAACCACGTTTTATACTTTATAATATAACGTTACACATTTTGTGGCGTTACGAAATTAGCATAATATGTTTTTGTTCACCAATACCCGCCACCACCATAAAACCTTATGAATCCATTTTTTTATCCACTAACCTGGCTCTAACCCTTTAAATTTTTAATAGCTACATAAATTTTTTATTTTATTTTATAAATAGTACTTTGTCCATATATATTTATGGGTTAGTCTACCAAAGTTTACATGTTTTTAAAAAAATAAAAAAATAGGCCTCCTCTATGTCAATTTTTGACTCCACCACTACCACCATTACTGCCGCCCATCCCATGTAGGTTGTTGGACACAATTATAATTTTCAATCACAAATGCCATTATGAGGTTTAGATTGAACAAAATTTTGTCAATTGATTAGTTTCATTAAATTTTTTCCGTGTATATATTTTTTTCGTATTGCAATCAATTTCACTTTAACATTAAAAAATCATGATTTATACGATATAGTACCAAAGATAACAGGGGTACCATTTGGGTGATCCAACTACTATCATGAAAATATTGTCTTGTATGATATCATCCCTGAAATATATGGTACCTTCCTTTATCAAAAGTGTTAAAAACAACCAACCACATCTTCCACACTACGATGTTATCGATGTTGTAACGACAACATAAAATTAATATTGTCCATCACTACTCACCAGCATTCATCGTCACTACTTCTTCTACCACAAACCAGGGGCGGAGCCAGGATTTTGAGGAGAGAGGGATAAAAAAATTCTTGGCAAGCTGGATACATGTGAAAAATGGACTTTGTATCCCATTTTACGATAAAAGAACAAAAATAAATATAATTGTGCTTGGCTCCGCCCTTAACCACCACTAATCTTTCGGCCTCCACCTCTTCTACTACTCATTGTCGAAGAAAATGTCTATTGATATTATTTATCAAAATTACTTATTAATAGAAATAAATATTATAATTAATTAAGAAAACATTTATAATTAAAAAATAATTAGTCATTTGTTATGAGAAATTAGTGAAACACTAATTAATAAAACACTTTATAATGAATAGATTATTTATTATGTGCAATTAGTGAAACACTAATTAATAGACCAATTATGGTGTTTAAGTTGAACAAACCACCACTATTGATTTATCTTTTCTATCAATTCCAACCAAGGTGGAACAATGGTTAGAGGCTACTCTTATGACACAATAGGTCATCAGTTGGAACCTCCCCGTTATGATTTTTGAAATTCCATATCTTGACTTGAGTATTCATTTTTCATTCATAATATTGGAATTAACATAACACCACGTGTGCGACTTGTAGAGTGTGGTAGGGAGAACCACAACCTTTGATTTATCTTTCCCACGGACAAATCCTGACCACCACTTACACAGGAAAACTTAGCCTAGCTTTGTTTTGTATTCTTGATATTTGTAAATTGTAAATGAGATTTTTAATTTAAGTTATGCTCAATATAATACTAACTTAAATTCTAAAAGTTTAAGTTCGTCATACAAATTTTCATTTTAAAAGATGATTGGATTTATTTATGAAGAAAGATCCTAACAATATACAAATTTTATTTTCCTTTAATTCTAATATTACACTAAGTATCTGAATACAATTATTACTATTGCACGTATATTTTTTTCATTTTAAATATTTATTGGACCATTTGTTAGATTAAAGATAATTTATGTACAAAATTACTAACAAATTGAGTCTTTTTATTTTATATATTATATCTTCGCTTACTTAAGTCTAACACCTGATAAGTATTTTGTTAGTTATCTAGTTTAGACGCAAAACATATTTCTCTAGTTTATAATTAGTTTAATTTACAAGACTTAACCGTAAACAAGTGTTATTAATTTTCAATAACTATTTAACCATAATTATTATTTTGTCGTTATATGCCTTTAACGAGGTTTTAGTTAAGTTAAGTTCAATATGATACTAATTGATAAATGCTAACATTACTTTATTAAATTATTATTGTTACTTTTATTATCATCTATAGTTACTACTATAATATTTTTATTATTAGTATTGATGATTGAGCTATTATTCTAACTACTCTTACAAATATTATTAAATCCCAAAAATATTATTAAAATTTATGTAATTATAATTTGTTAACTCTTCATATAAGTCAATGTGTTTAGTAAGTTTCAATGAGATTTACAAAATCTATCAAAAATACTAATCTCACTATTTTATAGCATTAGATTGTCTACATGTTCGTACTTTTTAGATTAATTATTCTCAAATTCTTATTAGCTAAAGTACTGGTGTACCCTAAAATTTTTACTTCATTACATACAAACAACCAAACAAACAAATCAATCAATCAAACGATTTTTTTAATTATTGATAGCTTTTAGTGATTAAGATTTATCTCACAAACCCAACCCAATTCTAAACTAATCTAGTTCAGTAACTGGCACTGGCTATTTTTATTGTTTCCCATATAAGATCTAATAACGAGCTCTGATACCAACATTGTAGCGCCCCCTAAGCTAGAAGCTGACTAATCCAAGAAATTAGCTAAAAACAGAGGAACTAAGAATCCAAATTAAACACTTAAACTTTCAATTAAGAAATCTGATACAAAAACTTATCCCAAAGCTAACCCCGCTCAGAAATATATATACAAGAACTCCTCTCCAATGATACATATAAAATAATCATTTGGTTTACAAATAGAATATACAACATAATAAACATATCAGAATATAATCAACTAACGAAGTTAACTTCTGAGCTTCATTTGCATAACTCGATCATCACCGAAACTGAAAGTGGGAATAATTAACATTTAACTTCTAAGTAATCATAGGCAAGATTTGGAAAACAATAATTTTTTTTTTTTCCAAGCATTAAAAAGTGACCAAGTCACTCAAATATACAAACATGTATATGGACAAACTCCTTCTTGCAAACAATGTATAATATGGTGTCAACCAGTTACACACCTATTTAGCTATGGATGCCACCAAGACCATGATGACCAACTCTAAGCATAAAAGCTGAATTCATGTAGATATAAATGTGAAGGAGCGTATCCTATATACCATAAGTGGAAATTCTCATTTCCCATAACAATTCATATTGACAACAAGCATTACAAGTTCTTTCCAAATCGTGGAAAGATTAACAGAATCAACAGAATTAACATAATGCAATTTAAACAAAGCATGGAATGCACGGACAGACAATGCATGAGTTTGTTAAGCATAAACTTTTATAAAAGCAACAATAATGAATACACAGAGTCAAATGCATTCCCACTTCTTTTGATAACAGGCCATGCCTACCTCGAGATCCACGATCCACTAGTTCATCATTTGAATCGATCGTTGTTAATAAAGACTAACTGTTAATCACACAAGAAGTCTAAGAATCTAGCCAAAATGGCTTACACAAGAATCATATAAGTCTATCTAATTGCTCTAAGCCCAAGTCCACTAAACCAGCCCGTTAACTAAGGTCCAGTCCATCTGAGTCACTAACAGTCTCTAACGGTCAAAGGTCAAGTAACAGTCAATGTCAGTAAAAAGGTCAAAGTCAAAGTCAACGGTCTACTGAGTCAAATCGGTCAAGGTACACTGAGTTTGGCCTGGTCAAGTCTGGTCACTGAGTTAAACTAATTCAACTCAGTCATATAATCTGAGTCGGGTAAGAACAGATTCAGTCAAACAACTGACTGGGATGACTAATAGGTCTAATTCTATTTCATCTTCACTCTTGGAAATCTTACATTCTCAACTTCCAATTTAACATCTCAACATCAAATCATTCATTCTTAAATAAACTTTGAATTTCATTTACAATTAAGAATTCTTATTACCTGCAATGGCAACTTTTAGCAACACATCCACTAAACTGAATCACTGCCAGTTTCATATTAACTACAAATAAAATTCCATACCATTACTACTTATAATTTAATAAAATTATCTACAACTAAAAATCAACTTACAAAAATACCAACAGCCCACCTGCAATTGCAGTTCCAAGCTTTTATGGCAAGCATTAACTGAAATTATAAAATCACCACCAAACTCAACCACAACCACTTGTAGGTCTAACTCATAACTCAACCTCAACTTAGTTTATAACCCAAACTTTATGTACTTCAACATAACCTAATTCAGACCCATCAAAACTACAAACTTCATTCCATAACTTCAGCAGATCACTCATATCCCCTACAACTTCAACACACAGACAACCATCAAGTCAAATAACTATATAACACAATTACAATTACAAAATCTATATACATTATTCTGCAGTTCTTACTCAGATAACCATTCCTCTTCCATTACTATATTATTTTTCAACTAAAGTCTCTCTTCAGTTCTTCTTGAACTATAATACTACCAACTACTAGACTGCAAATCAAATGCAATAGCAAAACCATATTGCACATCCATTTTCTATAATCATACAATCACTACCAGAGAATCATGGATGATATCCATTTAAGCACAACATCTAAAGCACCACCAGATTACTACTCTAGCTTCCTGGTACACACAGTTGACACCACCGGTTGCATAACAATCATACAACTTCAACACCATACTCGAAATTCAACTCTAACAACGTCAACACATGCAGCTCATAACAACTCAACATCTCAGAACAACAACCACATTCTCATGAAATGCCATTCCAAATTTCACGACAGGCACTACTAATCCATTACATACACATTACCACTTTTATTATATCAAAGACCACTGCCATTAATACAATCCAAATCAAATAACCATTCACATAATCTCAATAATGAAAATGAATTATTCTTCTAAATTAATTAAGCAACACAATTACCTCAGAATGGATTCAATCAAGCATTGAGGCTGAATTCTTTTTTACTTGTCTCAATTCAATAAACCATCTCAAACCACCACCATAGTTTATTTTCTTCATCCGTGATTTCTCAGTTCATTCATATTCATACAACTCAATAACTAAACTAACTCAAATCCAAAGTACTAAAATTCAGATTAGTTAGAGCTTACCTGAAACACTAGTATCCTCTGATTTCTTACTTCACCACTTGCTTCAATTGAACCTTAGAATTATCGTTCTAGACTTGAAGTTCATCACCATCACCAGTTTCATCATCTGAGACTTTGATTTTACAAACAATTCTATTCTAATACTCCCAATTCTTAAAAACCCATTTGGAAACCTTATATTCCAACTCTTAATTCTTCTCTGAGCCTTCCCGTGAATTCTAATTCTCAATTTGAGGAAGAACATGAAACCCTAACTTCTTTGATACATCTCTACAAAATCTTCAGTTCATCGATTTAACAACAACCCCTTTCTTCTTCATCAATCAACATCTCGATTCACTTCTCAATTCCACATAAACCCTAACTTCAGAAATCATCTCTTCAATTTACAACAACAACTCTAACATGTTCGTCCCGTGCTCAAACAACTTCAACATCATCACCAATAATCAATACTCGATCTGTATCTTCTTTCCTCGATCTCAAAACCACTAATTTGATTTCTCAATCATCTCTCGACTGACGAACAGAAGAATCAGAGGAGAAGAAGAAGAAAAAGAAGAAGAATGAATTCTTCGATCGAGTTTTTTGGGAAGATAAGGCCCAAGGAAACACTAGGACTCGCACTCAATCTGATAAGGGGAAGCCACAACGTGTCTTTGTTGCATTACTAGCGGTTTTTCCATGAAATGATGATTATACCCTTCATACTAAATAGATGAAATCTTTTTCGTCCGATATCCGATTGACAGGTTCGAGTAGTCCATTATGCGTAACTTTTCGAGATCTAATCATCGGTACTAGTTTCGTATCTAGATCGTTGTTGGATTACTTTCTAATAATTAACATTCTTGTTAAACTAATCGATTTATTATCAGCTAATTCATCACTTGACTAGTCTAATAGCGTTGACGAGCTTGAGGGTTCTTACATTATTAAATAAGAAGCAAACATTTTTCCAACCCTAACCCGACTTGTTTAACAACCAGCCAAGCCAGGTGCGGGTTTTGCGGTCTGGGTCCGGCCAACCCGAGGGTTTTCAGTTTGTTTGCCAGCTCTAGTACTATAGATCATCCTGGTTAATTAGGTGGAGAATAATATAGTCCCTAGGCTAGTTTATCCCATTCTAATTGACATATTCAAAATAATTATTAAGGGATGCATGCAAAACTAAAATTAGTAACAATTATGTCGACTCGAAAACTTTTGCTCCATCCTCTACTGTTTGAAAGAAAATGACACGCGAAATCGACACTCCATGAAAACGATAGATTGTAACCTGTAGCTTATTTTGCTTCCCCTCTGTCAGGACCATTTTGGGCAGGTTACAATCTACCTCTTGGTCCACTTTTTTTTGTTTTTCTAGTTCAAATTTTTTTTTTCTATCTTCATGGCAAGTGGCAAAATGATCTACTTTTCTTCTCTAAATAATATGATTCCAGTAGCAAAATAAATCAGGAGTGACAACGACACTAGGGGTTAGTTTGTTTGAGCACTTGGATTGGATCGGAAAATTGAAGATAATTATTAAACCATGTATACAAAACTAAAATTAGTAACAACTATATACTACAAGAAAACTGGTATTCACCGACAAATCCAATACAGATGTAAGAGGTCATTTTTAAACGCTACAGCCCTCCAGTGGCTAAATTTTTGTAGTTGCATCGGTGTCGCAAAAACCATGTGACTAGAGGTTCGGAGCGACACTGTTGTCGCTAGAGATACATTGCTACAATCATCAGCGGCTGTAATACTTGATCACTATACAATTCCTGTTACTGGCGCATTTCAGTCACATGCTTGTAGTAAAACATGTGCTGCGACTAATCTTCATCACATCGCAGTACATGTTCACCGAGTACAATTAGATTGTAACACAAGAGGTTCGGCGGTAACAGTTTTGTTGAAGCATAAGAGGTTGAACGACTAAATAGTAGTCATCGCACAATAGGTTTAGCGGTTGCATATTTTCCTGAAGCACGAAGGTTCAGCAACTACACTTAGGTTGTAGCACAAAAGGTTCAGGGATCACATTTTTGTTGAAGCATAAGAGGTTGAGGGACTACACTTGGTTCGTAACATAATTGAAGCTTAAGAAGTCCAGCGACTGCATTTATGTCGTAGCACGAGAGGGTCAGCGACTGCATTAATGACTGAAGTTTAAGAGGGTCAACGACTACATTTTAAGATGTTCATACTTGGTTGCAAGGGACCACTGAATATAAATTGAACTAGCAATTATATATAGAGATGTATAGAAGTTCAAAACATCTAACATAATAATATTTAAACAAAATATCTACTTGGGATATGTCCAAAATATGCGTATCCCACCGAGTGATTAAGTTCTCTCTAGAAATTAAGATGTACAAAGATTTCATATCTAGTAATGGCAGTTTTCCATTTATTCTTCATCCTCGTTTTCCATTTATTCTTCATCCTCTTCTACTTCATTTTTCTCCCCTAATTCCTTACCATTCCGATACTGACCTTCGTGCTCCTTGTTTCTTCCTCCTCATCTTCCCTATAAGCATCATCCTCATCTTTAAGTTGTTGCCCTTCATACTCTGTTTCACTATCTTCATTTGGATCCAGTGATCCTCTGGCAGAGCAGCGGAGGATCTTGGCCTAAACCTCAAAATATTTATGTTTTCAGTAGGGTTACCAGGATACAAAACTGGACAAATCTGCAACAGATAGTTGATTAGAGATTCAGTAGGATTATCTTATGGATTGACAGTTAGTTGTCACATAACAACTAGTTAAGAAAAACTTCTAATAAAGTTTACTAGGTATTGTAGGAAATCATAAGCATAAGAATTGACATGCTTAGGTTCTGCATCCCAGTCTATTAAAGAGTTTGCTACAGAAGACCCTGGTTGAGTAACATGGAAACCCATCCCTAGAACTTCATGAAATCAGAAGCATAAGAATATATGCTACCTACAACAGATAACTAAGATGATTTAAAGTGAAAGATGAGAGAGAAGGCATCACCTAGACTAACTCTAATAGGATGGCCAGGATATCCTTATTATCCACATAAAGATAAAATAAGAAACAAAAAGAAAAGATGGCACTATAAACTACAACAAATTTAAAGTACTACTTCCCATAATAATAAAATACTGGTAACCATGAATTCAGGGATTCTTTTAATGAAATCAGACCTAGCTTTTGACATTGAAAGAACGAAAAATCCTATAACTATAATGTGAATAATCTTTGTGGTATAGGGAAGAAAACTATGGAGCATTGTTCAATAGGCCAAAAAAAAGGACTAGATTGAACGTTCTGGTTGCTAACAAGTATCAACACATAACTAATGCATTCATTTGAGAACAAACAAAATGTGAAGGCTACTTTTAGAAACAAAGCCAAGGATCCTATAGGAAAAAAAAAGAAAAGAAAAAAAAAAAGTTATAATGATATTACTGAAAAAATGAATGAACGGATTAAGAAGAGTTGAAGCATAGAGACATTACATATTAGCGAAGTTCACTGTCTGATCACTGACAACTTGGAATTTCACGAGCTGATCATTGAGGTAGTATTAACGAAGGATCTCAATCGTCTTTCCTAGGGTTGTTCTTAAAGTTTTATTCTCATGGAAAACATCACCACCAAGAAGTAAGAAATCCACCTGCAATCAAGAGAAAAATGAGCATACTGCTCTTAAGGATACCACATAACAACATCACATGCATATCCAAAAACAACATAACTATATATGTCAATAGATGGCATAAAAGAGTAAAATTGAATCCTTAATAGTTACACTGATTAAAAACAAAACAAATAATTCGGGATGCAAGCAAGAATAGAGAAGTACGCAACCTGCATAGTTCTTTCCAGCAAGTAAGAACGAGGAGAAAGATGGAATTATTGTGAATGCAAGAGGAAAAATATTATCTCTTGCGTACTCATCGTTGACAAAATTCCATTCAACGTGGGCAAGGGCATTCTGTGCAACTTTGAATTACTTTATCGCTTCAACATGGGGTTTCTACGGGTGGAAGAGACTGAAGTCAAAATCAAGAGTTGCAAGTACAACCCTCTCTCCAAGCAAAAACAACTCTTTTTGATGTTCATATACTTCCTGCGGATGAAATCTAATAGGTTGATAGAAAGCTAAGAATATAGAAATAAGTTACAGGACAGATTAAGTGAATTGGTTGCTTCATGTCATGTGATGTAGATTCACAAGAATTGGGCGGCGGTAGTGTTTGCAATGCAAGAGTGTGCTCTAAAATAAATATATGCAACCACTCATATTTAAAAGGATCATCAAAATGAGTAGGCTTTCAGGTTTGTTTGTAGGAACACTAACACTCATACTGATTCCATTAATAACACTAACACTCATATTGATTCCATTAAATTATCTTTGTTCTGTGGAAATATATATCTGATTAATGATTCCAAATAAATTCCATGAGTGATGGGGCTCATAAGTGCGATTGAAAGTGAACTATTAAATTAATGTATGGTAAGAATTTACGTGGCCCCCAAGGAATAGTTTTGTGGAAAAGCTTTTTCCATAAAATTACTTCCTTCCTATCAAGCACAACCTTAAAATTGGCAATGATAATTCAAATTTTCTATAAAAAGGAGTAAGTTATGTGTACGTATTCAAAAGACAGACTGGAACCATTGAGAGCACAAAAGTTTAGAAGTTTAGTGCCAGCGTTCAAAACACGTGAGCCTAAATGAGTTGATATATGATAGAATTACAAACAATCAAGTATAAAGCTTCACCAGGAGAAAAAGTACCTTCTGCTTGATTTTCTGGGCAGTCGCAGGGTCCTTTTCGTTAATAATTTTGTAGGAAACGGCAATGACATTATCCTTCAGTGGCCTAGGAGTTTCTTCAATATTTCCTGCCAAGAACATACAAACCGTTGTGACGGTCTGCAAAACCAATTTCACTGTTGTTAAGAACTGAATTTATCATCATATGCGGATTTCCTCACATCAACCACTGTGTAGCACCATGCAGGCTCAATCGATATTAGTTATAAATCTACCATATTAGTTTTAAATGAATCAATTTTGCATTAAGAGATAACAAAGATAATTAACACTTCTATGTTCATAAAACACGAGACTTCAAAATTCAGCCAAGAATAAACTAATTTAATTGGTTTGTAAACTCCAGATTTCCTTCCAAAAACAGCCAACATTTTCCTAGATTTTGTTATATTATTTTTTCTAACTAGCCTTACTCGGAAAGGAAACAAAAAGCAATTTGAACAACTAATCTCTGATTCCAATCCTACCAATTTGAACGAAAAACCAAATGTTCAAGAATCAAAACCTTAATCAATCCTAATAAATTAGCAGTATAATCAAACAAGTGAATTAATCAATTTCGCACTAACAAGTTACACAAACTCAATTTATTCAACATTATAAACATAGGAAATCAACCCCTGAATTCCTGTCCATAATAACTTATACAATAAAAATCTCAAATTAAACCCTAAATTTGAAAAAACAGAGAAGAGATAGATGAAATTGTTGTGTATTCATCTACAAAATGGGAGGTATATATAGTCAACAAAGTAATTTACAAGAATTAAATAATTGAGTGGAGTAGGTAAAGGTTGGTGGAGTAGGTATTCATGACTCATTCC
The DNA here is from genome assembly GCA_023529315.1 of Papaver bracteatum. Classification (NCBI taxonomy): domain Eukaryota; kingdom Viridiplantae; phylum Streptophyta; class Magnoliopsida; order Ranunculales; family Papaveraceae; genus Papaver; species Papaver bracteatum. The sequence goes on from JAJJWX010002805.1 coordinate 1,096,129, forward strand.
AACAGTATTCATGAATCATTACAACACTCCCCCTCAAGCAGGTGCGTAGATATCATGCATTCCTAGCTTGTCGAGGAAAGAGTTGAATGGTCGACTAGGAACTCCTTTAGTCAGCATATCTACAATCTGGTATCTTGTTCTTACAAACGGAGTGATTTAATCCCTGCATTCAACTTCTCTTTAATGAAATGTTTGTCCACCTCCACATGCTTTATCCTATCATGCTGGATTGGATTGTGAGCAATGCTGATAGTAGCCTTGTTGTCGCAGTACAACCTCATAGGATCTCTAGGACTCGATAGGTGTGATAAACACCTAATTTTATATCTAGTATTTATGCTTTATTTGCGAGTTTTAGTGTGAATTATGTATCTTATGCTTACTTTTGAGTGTATTAGGTGTTTTGGAGTCGTTTGGAGCAAAAGAAGGAGAAATTAGCCATTAGGAGCTACAAAATGCTAAAAGGAGCAAACAAGTAAAGTGTTATTGATGAAGAAGGGACAAAGACTAATTTTAACTCATTTAACTCAAGGAATTCTTATCACCATCTCGAAGAGAATTCAAACGCGAAAAGAACGCAAAAAGAATGAGGTCATTCCGAGTTCGTATGAAGAAGTTATGAGCAAAATGGTGAAACCAATTTGGATTAGGTTTTCTGTTGGGCCTTATTGGGCCTGCGCGAAAAGAGAAAGGAGAGATGCGTTTTGGGCTTGCTATGGACGTGAATATTAGGGTTTTTGGTGGATTTTGAGGAGGTTAAGTATCCTAATTGGATAAGGATATCATCTCTTCTACTACTTTTGTTTTCTAGGGTTTGTGAATATGATAGAACTTCTTCTTCTTGTTGTTATGAACTCCTTGAATATGAATACCTAATTTTATTATTGGTTATGGAATAGTTGGATTTCACAAAGCATGATTCTTTGATTCAATATATTAGTTTTGTCTCATATTTATCGTTTGCAATTTTCTGAAAATATAGTTACATGATTTGATTGATTGTTTTGTCAAGTTGCAAATTGGTAGAACTTCTAATCACATCTATTGCTAGTTTAGGGTTTATTATACGTAAAAGTGATATTCCTTGAATACAAGTAGCATAAATATGATTATAGTTTGTAGTGATATATTCTTATGATCATATGTGAATCGTAACCTTTGTTAAATTGAATTAGTGCTCTTTCCACGTTCAATTGCTTTGATTGGCCTGATTTCATAGAACTTAATGCATCTAGGGAATTAAACTTGATTAGTGCTTTTACACGTTAGGTTGTTCTCTTAGATAGAGCTCATACTCGCATCTTTTAATGTGATTGTTGATAACAAAAGGAGATTTGAGGGATATTCTTGCGATCAAGGTATCCTAGGGATTTTGATAAAAGTTGAGATTAAAAATCAATTCTAGTTATTGTTTTGAAAGCATGTTAGTGAATGAAGATGAATCCTTAACTAATATCTTTTCTATTTGATTTGTTTGCTTATTTCTTTCTTTGCTTTTATTTTATTTCTATTTTATAAAAATCATAAAACCCCCGGTGTTATTTATATAGGAAACCGAAAAAACGAGACAACCTAGACCTCTCTGTGGGATCGATCCTTTCTTGCCTTTGCTATATTTATATTTTGAGTAGTAAGAAAGTGTAATTATATTTGTGTCGCCTGACAACCGATCAACTGACACCAAGCTCTGTCAACAATATTCTTAACCACAATAGTTCAAATATTCCATGAGCCATAGCCCTAAACTCTGCTTCTGCACTGGATCTGGCTACCACTGATTGCTTCTTGCTGCGCCAAGTTACTAGGTTTCCTCCCACAAATGAACAATATCCAGACATAGACCTACGATTAATTACGGAGCCTGCCCAATATGCATCTATGTATGATTCAACCTTTGTGTGGTTATTCTTAGAGAATAAAAGTCCTTTTGTTGGTGCCGACTTTAGGTAGCGAAGTATTCGGTGCACTACATCCATATGTGCCTCCCTTGGAGCATGCATGAACTGACTTACTACACTTACTGAGTATGCAATATCAGGGCGAGTGTGAGAGAGATAAATCAATCTTCCCACTAACCTTTGATATCTTTCTTTGTCCACCGGAAATCCATCGGTGTCTTATCCCAGTTTCTGATTTGGTTCAACTGGTGTATTAATAGGCTTGCATCCCAACATTCCTGTCTCAACTAGAATATCTAGAACATATTTACTTTGGGAGATGTAAATACCCATTTTTAATCTTGCCACTTTAATCCCTAAGAAGGAACACAATTTTCCTAGGTCCTTTATCTCAAATTCCTTGGCCAAGTAAGATTTTACCTTCCCCATTTCTTCCGCATCATCACCTGTCATTATAATGTCATCCACATAGACAATAAGCATGGTCAGTTTTCTATTCCTTGAACATTTGAGGAATAAGGTATGATCTGCATGAATTTTCCGAAATCCATATCTCCGCATACTTTGGGTGAATCGTCCAAACCATGCTCTTGGAGACTGCTTCAAATCATATAATGATTTCTTCAACTTGAATACTTTCCCTTCATTAGTGGTTGTTTGAAATCCAGGAGGAATGTCCATGTATACTTCCTCTTCCAAGTCACCATTAAGAAAGGCATTCTTCACATCGAACTGATGAAGTGGCCCATCCTTGTTTGCCGCCAAAGATAACAAGACACGGATTGTGTTCATCTTAGCAACATGAGCAAAGGTTTCTTGATAGTCAATTCCATAAGTTTGAGTGTAACCTTTAGCTACTAATCTTGCCTTATGTCTTTCAACTGTTCCATAAGAATTGAACTTCACAGTAAATACCCATTTAAAACCAACTATCTTCTTCCCTTTTGGCAGTTTGACTACATACCATGTGCCATTCTTGTCCAGAGCTTCCATTTCTTCAAATGTAGCTTCCTTCCACTCCGGATCAATAAGAGCATCTTCAATCCTTGTAGGTATACTCACATATGATAAGTTGTTTGCAAAATCAACATAAGTAGGCGATAGCCGATGAGAAGACACAAAATTGGAAATAGGGTGGTCAGTAGAAAAACCATATCGAGTTGGAGGATTACGAGTACGAGTACGATATCTAGAAGAACTAGGGTTTTCTTCTTCTACAACATTGGTAGACTCGTCAGCTGAAATATCATTCTCGTCAGTACTCAAAGTAGTTTCAATCTGAACTGTAAGAGGTAGTTCATAATTACCTATCACCGGAGCAGACGCTTGATGAGGCTGAGAAAGAGGGGCATTGTCTCTTCATTTGTGCACTTGAACTTGAGGTTGGAGAAGTGAAGAAGCCATTGGTGGAGTAGTTTCACTTTCATTACTTATGTTAGGTGTGGAGCATAGGTAATACCATAAATCATACCCAGACTGATCTTCACCAACTCTACTCTCCCCCTGAAGAGAAGTCTCAACTTTCGAGAAATAAGGTATCTTCGCTAAATGTTACATCCATATACACAAAAAGCTTCCCAGTTGGATGGTGACAACACTTGTAACCCTTTTGGGTAGATGAGGACCCTAAGTAAATGCATTAAAGATCTCTAGGATCTAGTTTACTCCTGTCATGTCTGTGGACATGAACATAACAAACACATCCAAAAACCTTTGGTGGAACACGTATAGGGAGTTGAAATGACGTACCATCGGATAAAACCTCAAGAGGTGTTTGAAAATCAAGAGGCAGAGAAGGAATTTTGTTAATAAAGTGTGTTTCCGTAAGAATATCATCACCCCAATACATTTTCGGCACATTCATACAAAACAATAAGCATCTAGTAACTTCTAGCAAATGACGATTCTTACGTTCAGCAACTCCATTTTGCTGAGGGGTGTTAGTACATGTGGTTTGGTGAACTATTCCTTGTTCTATGAAATAAGATGATTATCCTTGGTTTAGGTACTCACCACCACGATCAGATCTTAATATTTTAATCCTCGTGTCAAATTGGGTAAGGACAAACTTATGAAAGATTTTGACGACAGAGTGGACTTTACTTTTATCCTTTAATAAGTAGACCCATGAAACTCTAGAGTAGTCATCAATGAAAGTGATAAACCAATGTGCACCAGAAGAGCTAATGAAGCGAGAAGGACCCCAGACATCACTATGTATAATTGTAAAAGGGGTTGAGCTTTTATTTATACTTTAAAGATATGGGACACGCTGATGTTTAGATAACTCACACACTTCAGAGTTGAACTTGGAAACATCTAGTGCAAAAAATAACTTAGGAAATAACTTTTTTAAGTACCCAAAAGAAGGATGTCCCAACCGTTTATGACATAGCCAGATTTGCTCTTCTACCTTTGATACACTTCTTGAGTTGTAAGCCATTGTACTGTCATCTTGTGTTGTCCCTTGCAACTCCAAGTAGTAAAGGCCCCCTCTCTCTTTACCAAGTCCAATCGTCGCTCCTTTGAGTAGGTCCTGAAATACACAATGTGAGTCAAAAAAAATGTAACACTGTACTTTAATGCCTTGGTTATTTGACTGATAGAGAAAAGACTAGAAGATAGATTCGGAACATGTAACACATTAGATAAATACATAGATTTGGTTATGGGTATTTGTCCTTCACCGGAGACAATTGTTGGATATCCATCCACTGTCAAGATACAATATTTACTAGGACTTATACTATAAGTAGAGAAAAGTTTTGATCTGGTGGACATGTGGTCGGTTGCTCCACTATCGATAATCCAAGAATCTTTAGACTTATCGCATGTAGTGTTTAGTACCCTACCACAATTCTCTGTGTTACCTGATTGAGCCATAGAAGTAGACCCGATAAAATTTTCCTTGAATGATAGCAGCCGTGCACACTCTTTGACCATTTGTTCTAGCTAGTTTTGGGATGAATGAGAAGAACCACTCGGTGCTGAAATATACTAGAATTCCATCTCATCAGTAGTGTTATATTCCCTTGAACCAGTAATGCGACCTCCTCTTCTTCCTCTACTACTGCCACTAGAGTTTCCCCCTCTTCTATTGTTGTTTTGCCATTGCGGACGACCATTGAGCTTGTAACACGTCTCCCTGGTATGTCTACTCTTGTGACAATAATCGCAGTACAATGAGTCTTTCTCATCAGGTTGTCGGTTTCTTTCGTGTGTGGAAGTTGGTGCTTGATTTGATGGATTAATCACATTCAAGGTAGAACTTTCATGTGGCACTGGAGGTATCATAGTAAATCGGCGAATTTCTTCCGATCTTACATTTCCATACACTCCTCGCAGGGTCGGCAATGGATCTTTTCCCAACACTTGGACTCTAATTAGATCAAAATCTGAGTCAAGTCCCGCAAGGAACTCAATAATTCTCCCTTTTTCAATTCTTTTTTGTAACTTGGTGGTATCAGCTGCACACACCATGTCTAAGGGCTGTAGGAAATCAAGTTCTTGCCATATAGTTTGAAGTGCACTGAAGTATACAGATATAGGTCTGTCGTTCTTGCGAGTCTCAATAATCCGACGATTCAATTCATAAATCTGTGTCGCATTACCGCTCACAACATAGATCTGTGTGACTGCCTCCCACACTTCTTTTGCTTTGGTTAGGCGCATATTGATGTTCTTGATGTCGAGAGTCATTGAGTCTATCATCAAACTCATGATCGTGGTGTTCTCTTGAATCCCGGTGTCGTATGAAGTGTCTTTTCATGTGGACACGCTTTACTTCCGGTCAGATACCCAAGCTTTCCTTTACCCTTAATGTAAAGTTTCATGCAGTGAGACTACACAAGGTAGTTTGTATCATCAAGTTTACAAGATATCATATTTCTTCTCATATTATAATTTTGAGAAACATCTAGAGATGTAGAACCCATAGACTGAGAAGAAACACTTTTCTTAGGGATTTCAGACATCAAATCTACTTCTAACTCAACAGATAATTAAGAGAGAAAAAATAAGAACAACTTTCAAATGAAAAAACCTACTTACAGATCAGCCACTAGTTCTTCACGAATATCTTACGAGTCTAACTTACAAGTCTAATTCCATATTGAAGTTACAATAGATCAACGCTTTAAAGGGGATCTAGGATAGGTTTTTCTGTTTTCTACCTCCTTTGCTCTGATACCATGAAGAAACAGTGAAGAGATAGATGAAATTGTTGTGTATTCATCTCCAAAATTGGAGGTATATATAGTCAACAAAGTAATTTACAAGAATTAAATAATTGAGTGGAGTAGGTTTAGGTTGGTGGAGTAGGTATAGTGGAGTAAGTAATGTGGAGTAGGTAAAGGTTGGTGGAGTAGGTATTCAGGACTCATTCCAACATTATTCATGACTCATTCCAACAAAATCTCCATCCCAATAATCAAATTATTTCATTACATACAGAGCTCGTACATAATCAACACAGAAAAAAAATTCAAACCCTAAAATCTAGGTTTATTTCCACTTCTGAAAACAAATCTTCAATCACCAAAGTAACAAAATAACAAAATTCTCACCAAAATTGATTTAAATAAGTGATTGACAAAAACTAATCAACACACCAATCGATTCAAAAATTCCCAAAAAATCTAATTGATTCACAAATTTCCGATCTACTCAAAATCAATGAACAAAACCTATATTATTACCAGAGATTGAACGTTGACTATGTGTAATATTGAATCGGAAAAAGAAACTTAAAACTTCAGCAAACAAATACTTACAGTGATGAGGATGTAGGGTTTCCGATTTGCTTCAAAGTGAAAGTGATTCCTTTGTTATATCACCGGTTAATCAAATCCTGAGATTTCAAAAAGTAGTTCCATCTTAAGAAATCAGATTTAAGAATGAAAGAAGGGGTTCAAGTTGGTAAGTGAAGAATGAAAGTAATGATGAAGGTGAAGCCATTTTTGTATATCAGGGTTTGTTCTTAAAGGAGGCGGAAGTTCCGAGAGTTTTTTTATTTTATTTTTAGAGACGAAGATATGAGAGAAAGGGAAGTAAAACATGAGAAATGTCTTTTGATAATTTATATGCCAATCTTTGAACGGTGATAAAGCATGGTAACATAGTCATACGGATTAGGAATAACTTTGGGCGGTAGAGATTTGATTTAAGAGTGTCATACGGATCAAGGAAACTGTGTTTTTTTTGTGCGTTTGTTCTTTTTCTATGTGCTTCTGGTTTGAATTTCGACTAGTAACATAGTTCATTAAGTAATTTCGACTAGTCATATAGGTCATGAAGTAGCTTTAGTTCACATTGGTAGACTCGGGTTAGCAGGATACATCATTGAAATCTATAAATATGAAGCTCTTTGTGTGTTTTTTTTGTGCTTTCTCTTTATGATTTTGTGCTTCCGCTTTGAATTTCAACAAGTCACATAGGTCATGAAGCAATTTTAACTAGTCATACGGGTCATGAAGTAGCTTTAGTTCACACTGGTAGACTCCGAATGGGTTCTGACTTCAACCTTAGCATGATACATCATCGAAATCGATAAATATGAAGCTTAGTGTCGATTCGAACTTCAAATTAGGTATAACGGCATACAAACTATGAACCAAGAAGCTCCGGAGGGTTCTGACTTCAAACTTAGCAAGATACATCATCGAAATCGATAAATATGAAACTTAGGTGTTGATTTGAACTTCAAATGTGGTATAACGGCATACAAACTATGAACCAAGAAGCTTCGGGATGGTTTAGACTTCAAACTTAACATAAGTAAGATTCCATCGAAATATTCTCCAAAATCTCAAACAAACCCTTTTCTAGCGACTTCGAGAAATAAAGTGGCTCCGAGATCGAAACCGAGTTAACTACTATAAGTCGGAAACTTCGTAAGAACGATGAATCCAACCATGCATAAGTCATGCGTCGCTTATAGATTCAAATGTGAATCAACGACATACTAACAATGAACCCTTAGTGTCTGAAGTGGTTCTAACAACAAATTTAACATGATAATAAGAAAAAGATAAAGATATAATCGTCCATTTTTTTTTCCTTCTCCGCAATCTAAAATTTGAATAATGTAGTTCAACATTACCAAAGATCACTACATTAAGAATTCAATTATTAGGCGTACACTTTTAACGTTCAACTGATAGTTTCTTGTACTTAATTTGTATAGATAAGTTCTTTCTGGATCATTTTTAATTTTACAATTCGGTGGAGAGGAGCATTTTTGTAATCGATATAAAATTCTAAGCATGCATACTCCATGAAGTCGAACGAATTGTAGAGCTAGACGAATTTTCCATGAAATTTAGCAATAAAATAAAATCAGTCGCTAGACTTATTGTCGCTGAACGTGAATAGCTTCCAACCTAAGTTGGTGCTAATATAGCTCCAGCGACTAACAAATATTTTTAGACGAAAAGAAATAGTAGATAGAGAATACTAGCGATCGAAAAAAAATCATTCACTACAAAAATTGTTGCTGCACGTAAATAGTTTCCAAGGTGTTTATGTAGTTGCTCCAAATAAGTTGTAAGATAGCTCCAACAATTAGTAGATATTTTCAGTCGCAAGGAATTTGTAGATAGATAACACTATCGACTAAAAGAAAATTAGTCGCTACATTCATTGTGGCTGAACATAAATAGCTTCAATCTTATCCAAGTAGTCGCTCCAAATAAGTTGTAAGACACGTCCAACGGCTAATATAGATTTTCTGTTGCAAGAAAATAGTGCATAGTATTCTGTAGTGACTATTATTTTTTCAGACGCAAACATAAGTATCTATAGGAAACCAACGACTAATTTTTTAGACAGTCGATAAAATTTAGTCGCAGGAGACACATTTTCTTGTAGTATGTCGACTCGAACGTAACAAATATGCAGAACTTGAAATTATTTCCTTTACTGGAAAACAAAAACTTTTATCTCTTCTTCTATTGTCTGAAAGATGAATATCGTTTTATAAGCGAGCCATTGTAAAATATGGAAATCAGGAACGATCCTCCTATTTTCATGGCTTAAAGCTACACAAAAACATGAAGATTAAAAATCATGAACTATCCTCCTATTTTCATGGCTTAAAGCTACACAAAAACATGAAGATAAAAAATCAGGAACGGCCCTCCTATTTTGTCACTACCTATTGTTACTACTCGTATACCACATGTTTACTTTTTCATGCATATATATTGGTGTTAAAAATGGTGAACTCTTTTTCAAGTAAAGAAATATAGAAGGAGGAGCCCCAGATATTTTTGATTAAGCCTATGATGATCCAAAAATATATCTCTCATTGGCGCAATGTGATAGATACCAATATAACTCCACATTATTATGGAGGTTGTGGTCGGTGAAACAACATACTATTATCAATATAAAATTTTCCAACAATGCTGATTAATAGGGTACCATACTTTTTAGGAGTATACCAAACTCAGAGAAAAGAAAAAAGCATTTACCTAACCTGTTGTATACTACGTTTTTTGTTTTTTTTTACACTCCCAAGTAATTTGGTATCCGCTGCTAGCAAGCATGCACAACACCCGGTGCCTTCATGAGAATGCACTTAACTTGGGTTAAACTAATTAATCAACCAGTCATATGCCTTCACAAGGAAAATGTGGCGACACTTGCGAACCCTGTGAATTTGTTCCTTCAAAGATAAAACTCAACATTCTATTTTTCCCTTTTTCATTATATTTTGAATAAAACCTAACATTGTAACAAAAGGGTAAAGAAAACAAAAAACACCATTTAAATAAGATGAGTATTGTTGATACATGAAAAATATTACCCCTTAGCCGGGATAGTGTGCCCCCAAAAGGGAGGCAAACCCAACATGAAACATGGGGACTTGGGGACTAAAGCCCAAGTCCACTAAGAAAGTATCCATAAGATGGAAAGGACAAGGGAGGAATTAATAGGAAAGAAGGAGGTTGTATTAGAGAAGAAATGACATAAGTAGTAATTAAGGAGGTTTAGGACATGTGGCATGATATCGTAAAATAATGGGCTTTAAAAAGTCCATATAAAGAGGCATCTAGAATACAAAACAAAGCTAAGCTAAGTTTGCCTTTGTTAGTGGTGGTCAGGATTTGTCCGTGGGAAAGATAAATCAAAGGTTATGGTTCTCCCTACCACACCCTACAAGTCGCACACGTGGTGTTAATTCCAATATTATAAATGAAAAATGAATACTCAAGTCAAGATATGGAATTTCAAAAATTATAACAGGGAGGTTCGAACTCATGACCTATTGTGTCATACGAGTGGCCTCTAACCATTGTTCCACCTTGGTTGGAATTGATAGAAAAAATAAATCAACAGTGGTGGTTTGCTCAACTTAAATACCATAATTGGTCTATTAATTAGTGTTTTACTAATTGCACATAATAAATAATCTATTCATTATAAAGTGTTTTATTAATTAGTGTTTCACTAATTGCTCATAATAAATGACTAATTATTTTTTAATTATAAATGTTTACTTAATTAATTATTATTTTTATTTTTATTAATAAGTAATTTTGATAAATAATATCAATTGACATTTTCTGCGACAATGAGTAGTATAAGAGGTGGAGGCTGAAAGATTAGTGGTGGTTAAGGGCGAAGCCAATCACAATTATATTTATTTTTGTTCTTTTATCGTAAAATGGGATACAAAGTCCATTTTTCACATGTTTCCAGCTTGCCAAGAATTTTTTCTCCCTCTCTCCTCAAAATCCTGGCTCCGCCCCTGGTTTGTGGTGGAAGAAGTAGTGAAGGTGAATGCTGGTGAGTAGTGATGGACAATATTAATTTTATGTTGTCATTACAACATCGATAACATTGTAGTGTGGAAGATATGGTTGGTTTTTTTTAACACTTTTGATAAAGGAAGGTACCATATATTTCAGGGATGATATCATACAAGATAATATTATCATGATCGTAGTTGGATCACCCAAATGGTACCCCTGTTATCTTTGGTACTATATCGTATAAATCATGATTTTTTAATGTTAAAATAAAATTGATTGCAATACAAAAAAAATATATACACGGAAAAAAATAATAATGAAACTAATCAATTGACAAAATTTTGTTCAATCTAAACCTCATAATGGAATTTGTGATTGAAAATTTAAATTGCGACCAACAACCTACATGGGATGGGCGGAAGTGATGGTGGCAGTGGTGGAGTCAAAAATTAACATTGAGGAGGCCTATTTTAAAAAAAAAAAAACATGTAAACTTAGGTAGACTAAACCATAAATATATATGGACAAAGTATTATTTATAAAATTATCTAAAAAGTTTATGTAGTTATTAAAAATTTAAGGGGTTAGAGCCAGGTTAGTCAACCCTTGGCTCCGCCACTAGGTGATGGTGGATAAAAAAAAGAGGATTCATATGGTTTTATGGTGGTGGCGGGTATTGGTGAACAAAAACATATTATGCTAATTTCATAACGCCACAAAATGTGTAACATTATATTATAAAGTATAAATCATGGTTGATCATTCTAATGTTAAAATAAACTCGATAAAACACATGTCCATTTTAAAAAATTGGTGCAATCAATTGCCATGTTATCTAATAACTAAACAAACGACACAAATCAAGGTCAGAACATATGAAATTATTTATTATCGATTTGTTTATGTAAAGAGTGTTCAGGATTTGTCCTTGGCAAAGATAAATTTACCGCTGGGGTTTGTTCAACTTAACCATTTTTAAACGTTTTATTAATTAGTGGCTCATTGATTGTTCATAATAATTAATTAAATTTCTATTATAAATGTCCCTTTAATAATCTAACATAAATACATAGTTTTATTAATAAATAATTAGACTAAAAACTATATTAATTCTAATGGTGGTGGTGGAAATAGGGTTAGTATAAGCGGTGGCGGGTGTTTGTGAATGGTGGAGGCGGTAACATTACTATTGGTGGAAGAAATAGTGGCGGTGGGAGTTGGTAATAGTAGTGTCTAATAATAGTTTTTGCTTTTTAGTGAGTTTTATTGACCAAGTAAAAAAATAATCTTCACAAAACATGCAACATTGTATTGTCAAAGGTGTAATTGGTTGTTTTTAGCACGATTGATAAGGACAAAAACCAAATATTTCGAGGATGATACATGAGCGTATAAGACAATATGATCATGACTGTTCGATCACCCGTATTATATAAATGCAATTGGTGTACCCGCGTAAGAGAACATTACCACTCTCTGAAGTACTATTACATTCTTTTTCCTGAAATACCATCAATGTCGAGTTGTTTCGCGACAACTACCTACAAAGACAACAACTTTCACTCAATTCCCGATATAAAACCTTATTGACGGGGAAAATGTATTTGCATTCTAAAATATTTGTTTGAAAATTATGTTTGTTCATCAAAATCATCATAAAAAACTCTAAATCATAAATCTAAATTTCGCCTCTGATATTTATAGAATATTTTTTATATTTGACATTCTCAAATCATGCGACCTCTTGATGACAAATCAACAATATCAAATTAAGGATCAATATGTATAGGTTTCATTCACTGGGTTAGAAGGTAGAGTAGACACAGATGGGTAGATCAGACAAAGCAGAACATGATTGAGAATACTTCAATAATTTGGTCAAGAGATAAGGTCAAAAATTTAAGATTAACTTTCTATAGGACTAATTTTATCGGCTTTGATAGAAGCTGACTAAAATATGGATTACTAATAATTTTCACGTAAGACAATTGCAAAACATAGTTTGGCTAACTCTGCCTATGTAAAGAGTGGTCAAGATGTGTCCTTCCTCAATTGCTATGTTATGTGAGAAGAAGGTGATATCTAAGATTGAGGTATAATTCAAATCTATTAGATTCATACCATTTACAACTGGATGCCTTGAAAAAAATTGAAGTGTTGTTATTATTATTACATGCAAGAGATACATTGACCACACTTGCGCAAATAGCTCACTTCGCAAATGATTGGTGTTGCATGTACTGTCTAGAATGCAACGAGGAATTTGAGGAAACAAGGCACCAAAAGCAGTGTCCGGAGTATTTTGGATATAGTAACTTAGACCCGATGTAATACTTATGTTCTTTTTTTTTTTAGTTTTTCCACAATCTATTTATTTAAGAAAAATGAACATTGCAAATACATAATATCAACAAAATATGGCAGATTGCATTTGACAATAATGGCTACTGATGGTCCGGAAACGACAAAAGAAAGGAATTGTTGTAGAAGAACTGTTGGGATATACAACTGATTACTTAATACGAATGAAAGAGGTATAACTATTTCGATTCTGAAATCACATAAAGTTCACAGTAGAAGATGACATCAAGTTTAATGTTAGTCAAAAACATAATATGGCTAACTAAAATGGTGGATTGACATCATCTACATAGGTTAGTTAGTACATTAGTTTGGTTTGTATTATGTTTTCTACTTATCTACACCATTTTGGTGGTTTTATCTACTCTTTTGAGGTTTATCTTCGCTTTAATGGAGATTCTTGGTTATTGGGTTGAGATTTAATATCAATAGTGATGCTCTCCATGCTCTCCAACGACGAAACCTTCATCTTGGTTGTCTCCGAAGACGGAATCTACATCGGAATCTTCATCATCAACTTATCCGACGACGGAACCTCCATATGTGGTCTTTTTGACGACGGAAGCTTAATCAAAATTAAAAATACTATTCTCTACCTATTTGGAGGATCGACAACATGACCATGATAAATGAGTCAGCTGGAACGAAATAGGAGCATGTGGAGACTTTTATGGACGATATTGATTAGTTGATTTCATTGAGATGAGCGCTGCTGACGACATATTTCCAAAAAATATTTAAACTTCCATGTTCATGTAGAGCATTATCTCATTTTAAGCAATGAACCTAAATAAAAAAGTGTCTGGAAGTTAACATTATATTTCTTTCGTTTGAGAAAATTTCCGGCAGTAAAATATTAAAGGAAAGAACAAAGAAAAAAAGAGAGGAAAATCCCAACTATTTTTATGACAAACACATATTAAATCATAAGGAGTTGATAAGTATTCGGGACACAAATTATACGATATATTAAAAATGAGCCAACATCATGGACCGTGCCGTTACGGCACGGGTTAAGGGCTAGTATAATACAATACAAGGAGGTTTTCTCTCTATTTCTACTAGTATAGCGATGTGCTTGCCCTCCGATCCAAAACCCTGTAAAACATGCACGAAAAAGGTAATTATTCACGTCTTCAAGGGAAATCACACACCCATATTCTTTACTTCCACATAGTAAAAAAAAAAAAAAAACACCATAAAAAGCAGGGGGGTCTCCAGAAAACGCACTACATGACCAACCACAAATTTTTTTATATTAATACCTACAAAGAAAGCCGGTTTAAATGTACACCTCTATTCGTATTCTTTTCCTACTCATCAATGTTTCGGTTTCCAACTCTAATTTTCTTTGAACCATACAACTATATCCACAAACTTGATCTCTTTTAATCTCAATCATTGCACTTCGTTTTGCACTGTCCAAAATCGGGTGCGTCTATGACTGATATCCCTATTAGAATTTCATGCTGGCGCTTCATGCTTCTTTTATTCTCTGAACCCGCAAATTCAAGATGCATAAGTTGTTCTATATTTTAGGGCATCGACCAAGATTGGAGACTTTGTTGTGCCGTATTGGTGCAATATAGCATATTATATGAGTTGCGAGAAATATAAATTGATATTCATATGCCTTGAGTAATTACAGTGTTCAAATTTTTTCTGAGACCGAATAATATGGGAGTCTTCCGTACGTGTCATCTTATACAGATGCTATTATGGGTGAACTCCTTTCACATGCTACACATGTTTTTCCTGTATGAAGTTCCGGTTGTTCTAATCATTTCACAAAATCATGTTGGTATACCATTTTAGACTAATAGGAGAAAAAAGTGGTTCATTAGGATAACTAAAAAAAGAAGACCAATCTTGACATATACACACTACATTCTTACAGCTCAATTTCATCGGCAACCTGCGGGACAACGCTCTGAATCAAACATCCAAAAACTTGCTCAACTTAAGTTATGTCATCATGACCCATCTGAAAGTAATTGTCATGTCTAGAGTGATGATAATTCCTCGATTTCAACATGGTCATAGGAATTTCTACAAACCAAACTTGAAAATTGAAAATAGTTTGTCTATTAGGAATTTCTACAAACAGCTAGAGCCCGATACTAAATTAATGATTCCATACATACCGAAGGAAAGAACTCAATATACCACGACACAAACTTCAATTTGACGTCTGAAACATAATCTTTAAAAGTTCAACTATCAAGGTGATTTAGAAATCAATATGATCTCAAGTTCTTAACTGTATATTTGTTGGTGCTGAAATTCCGTTAAAATTTTATTTAATTTCATTTTCAGCTATTACTAATGAAATTGACTAAAAGTAACTTTGTAACCTAAAATGAAGATCAAATGTCAGCGAATCATGTATGTAATTATTCGAAATAAAAGTTGGGTACTGTGGTTACCAATGAATCAAAATGGATTTCCTTACGGATTTCAAACATCTGGTTTTCTACGATTATCATCACGCATATTCTCTAAGCCCGACTCAGCTTTAGAATCAAACTTTTGAGTTTTTTTTTTATCGTGTTTCATTTGATTCGAAGATAAACGATGGGTGTTAGATAGAAGAAACAAACAATTTGTATTTGCACCCAGGTGGTTTGATAATATCGATGATATGCTAAAAACGCAAGGAATAAGAGGAAAATCCGGAAGGGCATATTTGACTTTTTCTGTGCCACGATTGAATCCGTACAACGTTCGAAAATCACTCTTCTCTTTATATTAGTTAGATTTTTTCTCTCCCCTCGGGAGAATTGGGTGTGTTGTGGCTAGGAATTGTAGAACCAAAATCAAAATCAACCCTTAACATTTGGCGACCACACCGTGAGGCTGGTCTCTAGCCCAACCGTCCAATTCCCATAACATCCCGCGCCTCACTTCATGGCTTATCTCGCCTCTCTCTTTAATTTCCTCCACTTTCATGGCCGCTCTCTAAGGCTCTCAAACCACCTCCGCGTTCACTGCCTCAGCGCCCACCAACAAAACTATAGGCTAGTCATTGTAAAGACGCGCAACCTCACCAGTGCCGCTTCCTTCCCCTCCGATACTAAACCCTAGCAATACCGCTTGTGCTGAATTAGCGCCTATCATCTCCAAGTCTGTAAGGTCAAGCTTAATTCCCCAAACGCAGAATCTAATGGAAGGCGAGCTTCGACATCAAATTGTTAAAGAGAATTCGATGGGTGATACTTGTTTGAGGTGTTTAAGGTCAGTAAAATGCAGCAACAACAAGTGTAGATGTATGCATTGGCTGTAGTTGGATTATGCTCGGTGCTTGGTCGTGGTCAGTCTAGAAAGTGTTGTTGGATCGAAAGAGCCGATGCAAGCCGGTCAGGCAACAGAAAATGCAGTTGCGTCAAACTATACCTCAGTGTCCTAGTTGTGGGTTAACTTCAATTGAAGCAATGAGTCGGAGAAATTAGTTGGTGGTGTTTGAAAACTGGTAACGAGATTCAGAAGTACATGGAGAGAATAGAAGATGGAGTTGTTTTGAGTCGGTGGTTCCATGACGACATCCGCAAATCCCTACCACGACTCGGTCCCAGTTATACACAATATAGGAAGACATATTACAAAGATGAGTTCCTCACCTTCTGACTCATCCTTACTTAGCATATGTTTCTCAACCTTTGATCATTCTAAAAAAAAAAAAAATGCAGCTGAACTTGCTTAACATTATGCCAGTGTTGCTCATTGATAGAGTTTAGCAGACCTTTGCGTGTGGTTATGTAATGAAATCCCTTGTAAACGTATACCCTCTTTCAGTTCGCACATGTGCACGAATCCACAAAGATTTTCCTCCCTTTACTTAAAAATTCTTAAAGTTGTATATGCTCGTAACTCATCATTATCAAACTGAAATTGAAAAAAAAAAGGGGAAAAGGAGGATGCTAGCGCCAAGAAGCTCGCCACTGTCAGTTAACCTCCAACATACCCCGATGCGGCACTACAGAAGCGGCATGGTTCAAGCGCTTTTATTATCAATCCTCTTGCAAGCTTGAAGTGTACCACTCGGATGTTGACGCGCTGCTGTGTTTTCAAGGTTGCGTAGAAGTCTGAATTATAAGTTCGAAAATCAGTAAGGTCAGTGGACGATCTGTGGTGAAGCTGACAAACTGAATCTAAGATACAGGGGATGTTGGTATTCCAGTCAATTGGTTGCAGATGTACAAATAGTGGTGCTGTGTGGCTGGCTGGCTCAAGAATGAGTCGTAACATCGACTCAGGACCTAATCCTATCAGCACCACTCGACTGCACCAGCGCGCTCAGACCCTCCACATAATATACCTCCAGCAGAAGGCGCCAGAACAAAGCCCTCAAGACGCCTGACTCATCTCAAAGAGTAGCTACCAAGAGTTGCCGAGAACTAAGTGTGACAATCGAAGAAGAGCGCTTCAGCTCCAGATGCCAGCGCGTGATTGTACCACCACTAGCTCTACTACTGACAACAGCATCCGCGCCTTTCATCCATAGGCCACTACTATCTTGATTGGCAGAGACACCACCAGCGCTTATCATATCTACAGTACTACCAATTCGGCTCCAAGAGGAGAAAGTCAACACCAATGTATAAGCACTTCTGCTCAAAAACAAAGAGAGGAAGGAGGAGGAGCTTTACCTACTACATTCGGATGAGTATTCATTATCTTTGCTTCCTTTCACTCGCATAGCACATGCCCTACAATCTTTAACATTTCTAGAATACTTAAACTTGCGACTGCTTTTAGAAAACTTTAAAATAGCTTAAAACTGTTGGAATTTGATAACAACAATAATGAAAATAAATTGAATAAATACAAATAATACTTAACTTGATTTGCATCAACTTGGTGGATACATCACGTCGAGTAGTATGCGGAGCAAAAATTGATAGAGGCACGTATAAATACGCTGAACTAAAGACAATATCGCCTGTTACTCCTCTAAATAGAGAGATGATATAGCTTCATTAGCGAGTTGCCTCCAGAATACAACTATCGTTAGCATTCCTTCTTGTAGCATACAAGAGAACGCCCTTAGAACTTGGCAGTGAAAAACAACTCAGTGAAACCACCTTGTTTCACTCAAAATAAAACTCAAAGAAAAAAAAAATGGAAGGATAAAACATGTTTTTCTCATTTTTCTCTCCTACTCTTTTTGAAGAATTAATTGGGGGATATGGAAACTAATTGGGGGATATAGCTACAGGACAAAAATGGTGTCCCAATAGCAATTCTGGGTGACCCCTTATGTAATTTTTTTTTTAATTCCTAATCTATCCCTCACTAATCATGTTTAGTAGTTAATAATAATTAGTATATGCTTAAGTATTTGGGGGATAGTTTAGTGTGTGTTTTGATTTTAATTTGTGTGAATGAGGAGTAGAAGGAGAGGAAAAAAAAATAAGTGGAATTTTTTTTTTTGAAAATGGAAGATGATTGTGATGAGAGAATTGCTGCTAAGAGGTTGAAAATTTGATTTGTTTCCTTTGAATTCACCATTGTTGCAGTTGAAAAAGCTCGGTGCCGGCATGGTATTCAACCAAAAAACCATGCCGGCATTTGTCGGAAATTTTCAAAAATTGTTTGCCACGATTTTTTTCTAGTTTTGATCTTCATAATGTTGATTTTTTTCTGGGTTTGAACAGGTACCGGCATTGTAATCTAGTTTTCGAGCATGCAAGACATGCTGTTCCGCATAGTATTTTGCTTAAATTTCTATGCCGGAACAGGATGAAAAGTATCCAGAATGTTCATTTTTTTTTCACTTGAATACCGGCATTGATAGGAAATTCGAGCATGCCGGTATCATGTTCCAAGCATATGGTCTTCATCAATTCCGGCATGGTCTTCATCACTTCCGTTTTGAATTTTTTCTGGTTTTAGTCACTCCACTTCCGGCATGGTCAGTTGATATGAAGACCATGCCGGTATTTTTTTTTCGGCATAGAAAATAAAGCAACATACTATGCCGGAAAGCAATACCGGCATGGTCTTCATATCAACTGACCATGCCGGCAGTGAAGTGATTAAAACAGAAAAAATTCAAAAGGAAGTGATGAAAACCATGCCGGAATTGATGAAGACCATATGCCGGAACATGATACCGGCATGCTCGAGAATCAATTCCGGCATGGTCATCATCACTTTCAGCATGATCTTCATCACTTCCGAATAAAATAAAAATTCGTTTCCAAAGTGAAGAGAAGAGAATTTGATGTAGAGTGGGGAGAGTTTAGAATTTTAAAGGGAATGGGGAATATTTAGGTTTCAAAGCTCTACCCCTAAATAAGATTAATAAGAAGTGGAGATAGAAATGGGGGATATGATTTTGTTTTTTGATTTTAAGTTTTTGATTTTAATTTTGTGGGAAGGGTATTTAGTATTTTCATAACCAAAAATAACCCTTAACACATACCATGGGTTGGGGGAAGTAATTCATATCCCCCAATTAATTCCCATATCCCCCAATTAATTGTTCCTCTTTTTCTACCAAAAAACAGAGGAGTTAATATTGAGTTGTTTTTCCCTTAAAAACATGAAAACCAAAACATGAAGGAGTTCATTTTGTTTTCTCATTTTTTCTCTATTGCTCTCTACTACTCAAAACCCCAAAACATTATTTTTCTGTCTCGAAACAACAAGAAGAGTTCTTTTTGGGTTTTCTCCAATACTCTCTACTTCTACTGATCTCTACTCCTCTGAGTTCCTCTCTAAGTTAAAAAGAAAAACCCCAAGAAGAAAGAATGCAACGGCTAAAAGAATTAAAGACAAAGTGTTTACTTCTTCTCTTTATATCTGTTAGTCGAACAAGTAGTGAACGTGAAAGCAAAGATAAAATAAGTAGTAGTGGTAATGATCATGAAAGCAAACATTTTTTTTTCTATGAATTGTGAAGCATCAAAACAGTAAGACATGATCACCACCGACAACAAAACAAAGCAGGGAGTGGAGAATAAAGCTCCACATAACAAATGTGAAGTAAAATAAAGAAGACATAGATAATGGGATTCAGACTTTTAGTTCTTTTTCATTTCTTATTTAATTACTTCTCTTTCTAATGAATTGAAAACACTTCTATATGTTATATAAACAATATAAAGAGAATCCCATGATAAAGAAAATTCGAATCCCATGATAATATGAGATACTTATAGAAACCACGCTTATGCCCGATCCGCCCAGACGGCAGCGTGCTTCTGTACGAAGCACCGCGCGTACGGGAAAAGAAACCTTTCCATAGTCTAGGTCTTACCACACACACTAAAGTGTAGAGACCTAAGGGGCCATGCCCTTTAGGCAAAACCCATGGTATTTATGGCTAAAATTCTTAAAATTTTAGTTATGAGGGGCTATTGTTTTATCTATTCAATTCAAAAGGAAAAACAATTAGAGGGCAATAGGTCTAGGGATCAAATCATGGTCCAAGTTATTCAAAACCCCGTTTTTTCTAACAATCCCCCACATGAATGATAAAACATATCGATAAAACGCGAGAAAACTGAAGGCATCAATATAGGCTAAGGTGTCCCAAAGATTGAACCTTAGCTTAGTGAGAGGTTACCGGAAATGCTTGTTGTAACGGTGAACACAATGTCTTGAACCGCCAACAGTGAATGCAATTCAGAAATAACAACCACACTTGATGTCTCCACCGAAAGCTGCCAAGCTCTTGCGGTTGTGCCCGTTTTGGCCGTGGGCTAAAATTCTGGACTTAATGAATGTCTCTAGAGAATCAGCTCAAATTCTTATAGGAAGCGGCCCCACTTCCAACATCCACAAAGGTGAGTCCATAAAGAGTGTCCTGCCACACCCCGTTTTAATCAAAGCCATGGAACCCATTAAGATCTCAAAAGATCATCCTAAAATTCTGCAGGCAGCACTATCACACTGTTACACCATAGGGAGGGACAAAGATAGTGCTTTCACGATATCACCATAAATTAGTTGTCTCATTGAACCTTGATCTCGGATATGATCCCATCACAAGGTTGAGTATCCTTCATAGTGATTTATTATATGAGCTTAAGTCCCATCCCCCTCGATGTAAATATACCTTTCTTTATAAACCTTTCGTCAAAGGAACTGCAATATTATCCTTGACCTTACAAAGTCAAGAGAGATAATACCAGTACAAAGTAGTTGCTTCACTATCTTGTGCTTTCTCTGAAGCTATAGACTCTGAATCCGTAGTGGATCGAGCTATACTTGTCTGTTTGTATATCTTCCATGACACAGACGCATCTTCAATCATGAAGATGTACCCATTTGTGGATTTTGACTCATCAGAATCCTACATCCAGTTGGCATCACAGCACCCTTCTGTCGCAGCAGGAATCTTCCCAAAACTTAAGCAAAAGTCTGGAGTGCCTCAAGTAGCACAAAACTCTGTTGAGAGAATTCTTGTGATCCTGCCCAGGGTTGCAAGTGTACCTGCTCAAACTACTCACAACGTAAGCAATACCAAGTCTTATACAATTAATCAATTTCATAAGACTGCTGATTACGCAAAAAATACTCAAGAGTGGAGTAACATCATCACCCTTGTTCTCACAATTTGAGAAACATCGTTACAAGGAGTAGAAGCAAGTTTAGCCAGATTGTGATTAAATTTCTTTAATATGCTTTCAGCAAAATGAAATTGACTAAGACTATATTCATCAGACGTCTCTCTGATTTTCATCCCTAAGAATACATCGGTAGGGCTTAAGTCTTTCATGTCAATATTCTCATTTAGTATGCTTTTAGTGGTATTAATAAAATCAATGTTACTGCCTAATATGAGCATATCATTAACATACAGGCACACAATAACATAAGCATCATCCTCATATTTAATGTAAACACATTAATAAGATTTATTAATCTTAAACCACTAGATATCATTACATGAATAAATTCTCATGCCTTCATATAGGTTCTTGTTTCAAACCATACCGAAATTTAATCAATTCGCATACTTTGTTCTCACAACAAAAAACCTTTTAGTTGGTACATATAAATTTCTACATTTAATTCACCATGTAAAATTGCTGTCTTAACATCCATCTGATGTATATATTCAAAACATGAATAAAAGCTATATTTATCATCATCTTAACAGAAGTGATTATAGTGACAGGTGAAAATATGTCAAAGAAATTTATTCCTTAATTTTTTGGTTATAACCCATAACCATACTAGGTATTCCTCTATAGTTTCATCTGTACCAAGGTTTCCGTTTGAAGACTATTCGGAAGAACATATAACTTCCCTCAGTGTCCAAACTCTACCATAAAGGTCACATAGAAAAGGCTAAAACTTATCTAAGTTCTAACTCTTTTTCTACTATGTCCAGTCTCAACATCTTGAGACGAGGTTGACTAGTCAAAGGAACATATGCGAATTTGTCATGGATCCTTTTTAGAGGTCCAATCCTCAAAAGAATTATATGATCAAAAACCAAAGCATCTATAGAATGCACCACAGTGTTCATACCAATGTTATCAATGTCAAATATTATGACCATTAACCTATATGCACTAGCATGCTTAGGATAGGTTAGTAATACAAATTCCATAATCTTAGGTCAAAAATTTGATTTGCTTGGGAGGCGAAATAGCCAATACACCCCCCATATTTTAGGTATACAGGTCAAGAACACAAAAATAGATTATGCACCTTGCACAATCTTCTTGAGAGATTAAAATAAATATTTCTATTTTACACCCCCACAATTATCAGGATTTCTCAACATGCTGCGATTTTGTGTCATTTAACACACGCCGCATACTCAAATTATGATTTAACATGTTCATGTATTCATTATCAATTAATAGCATACAAGTTTCACTTTATCTATTAATTCCTCATGTTCTCTTATGTTAAGAGTTCAAAGCATTACATGAACTTATTTCCAAATATCTTATCTCATAGTAAAGTAGATAACCATTGGAAATTATATTTAAAGCATAATGCACATGTGGAGAACGAAAGTTTCCATACCTCAAATCATTTTACCTATTTTCCTTTTTTGATAGTTGAGTTTCTCAAAGAAATGCTTTCATACCTTGGTTATTTTGGTAGAAGACTTACACACTTCTTCTGGAGCACACATTCTAGCATCCAGAACATTAACCAACTTTCTTGTTGGATCAATTATTGTACCTCAACATTATATTCAAGCAATCATTAGTAGGTCACAAAGATTGGTAATTAAACCAGATGTTGTGTGTATTCACAAATCAATTTAAGCACACAATTTTCTTGTTGCATCACAATTATTAACCAAACATGTGATTTATGCAAATTGATTTTTCACAAAACATATATGATCCAAGTGATTTTGAACATAAACGAAGTTGATATACAACTTATCAAAATCATATTATTCCTTGACAAAGTAATACAAAATTATCTCTACAAAAGATTATTGTTCGTGTCATAGGAATCGATTGCTAGCTACTTGCTTAAGTTATCATGAGAATTAAATCTCAACTAAATATCCTCCAAGTAATCATTGCTACATGTTCTCATGATATTCCCAAAGTGATAGCACATCACTAATCAAATGTTGCTAAACATAATCAACATATTACACACATTACACATTTTCTGGACAGACATGCACAACAATTTTCCAAATACCTTATCTCTCAAACCGCATATCCAAATTAGATGAATCAAAAGGGGGTTTAAAGATAAGATCCAGAACTAAATATCTTTTTTAGATCAACATTTCCAAAAACTCATAGTTATGCCAGAAAAATAAATTTTTTCAGCAGAGTTTTTCCTGCCCGTCGGAAATTTCCAGAAACGTATAACAGTTTTGTAAAATATCTAATAAATACTTTTACAACTCCAAAAATCATGAAATTTGGTGGAGTTAACCACAAACATGTATATATCACTGTGTTAAAAGTATTCAGCAAATTTCTTCCTGGTTTAAGAGATAAACCCAAAATTATACAGCTCATACAAAACTTTTAATTTGTGTTTTTTCATTTTAGAAAAATATGAACATCTTTATTTTTTCCAAAATTAATATCAACACCATTCATTCAATTTTTGATTATGTAAATCCCTTATTACACTTTCCATTAAACTTAGTAGTTTAATTTGTCAACAATAGTTTTTCTTTATTATTGTTACAAAAAATTAAACTAGCACATATTGTCTTTAGATTGTTGGAATTTGATAACAAGAATAATGAAAATAAATTGAATAAATACAAATAATACTTAACTTGATTTGCAGCAACTTGGTGGATACATCACGTCGAGTAGTATGCGGAGAAAAAATTGATAGAGGCACGTATAAATACGCTGAACTAAAGACAATATCGCATGTTACTCCTCTAAATAGAGAGATGATATAGCTTCATTAGCGAGTTGCCTCCAGAATACAACTATCGTTAGCATTCCTTCTTGTAGCATACAAGAGAACGCCCTTAGAACTTGGCAGTGAAAAAAAACTCAGTGAAACCACCTTGTTTCACTCAAAATAAAACTCAAAGAAAAAAAAATGGAAGGATAAAACATGTTTTTCTCATTTTTCTCTCCTACTCTTTTTCTACCAAAAAACAGAGGAGTTAATATTGAGTTGTTTTTCCCTTAAAAACATGAAGGAGTTCATTTTGTTTTCTCATTTTTTCTCTATTGCTCTCTACTACTCAAAACCCCAAAACATTATTTTTCTGTCTCGAAACAACAAGAAGAGTTCTTTTTGGTTTTTCTCCAATACTCTCTACTTCTACTGATCTCTACTCCTCTGAGTTCCTCTCTAAGTTAAAAAGAAAAACCCCAAGAAGAAAGAATGCAACGGCTAAAAGAATTAAAGACAAAGTGTTTACTTCTTCTCTTTCTATCTGTTAGTCGAACAAGTAGTGAACGTGAAAGCAAAGATAAAATAAGTAGTAGTGGTAATGATCATGAAAGCAAACATTTTTTTTTTCTATGAATTGTGAAGCATCAAAAAAGTAAGACATGATCACCACCGACAACAAAACAAAGCAGGGAGTGGAGAATAAAGCTCCACATAACAAATGTGAAGTAAAATAAAGAAGACATAGATAATGGGATTCAGACTTTTAGTTCTTTTTCATTTCTTATTTAATTACTTCTCTTTCTAATGAATTGAAAACACTTCTATATGTTATATAAACAATATAAAGAGAATCCCATGATAAAGAAAATTCGAATCCCATGATAATATGAGATACTTATAGAAACCACGCTTATGCCCGATCCGCCCAGACGGCAGCGTGCTTCTGTGCGAAGCACCGCGCGTACGGGAAAAGCAACCTTGCCATAGTCTAGGTCTTCCCACACACTAAAGTGTAGAGACCTAAGGGGCCATGCCCTTTAGGCAAAACCCATGGTATTTATGGCTAAAATTCTTAAAATTTTAGTTATGAGGGGCTATTGTTTTATCTATTCAAAAGGAAAAACAATTAGAGGGCAATAGGTCTAGGGATCAAATCATGGTCCAAGTTATTCAAAAC